>VDFB02000008.1:49262826-49322300 GCA_007258455.2 Sequoia sempervirens | reverse complement strand
CATCACCCACAACCTTAGAATGCTCCCATGTGTCAATAGATTGTTGGATAATAAATTTCGTAGGGTCTAAACTTATTAGATAACACATATATTAAAAATTACACTTTAGAAGTATGTAAACTGACTACCATTCCCTTTTTCCATGCTCAATTGACATAATAAAGAAAAAAAATTTCACCAATACTATTTCAACATGGCTTTCATAAATTTAATTCTTCTTGAAGCCCAAGGTAGGGGGAAAATACTTGGATATATTGTACAACCATTCTTCAATTGTGTCCTAATTGGAAAACCTTGCAGATCTAGAACATTTTCATGTTCTCCTCATGTTCTTTTGCATAAAGTCTCCACCTCCTTTACATAGGAACAAAATTTCACAATATGAATCTCTTTTACCAATAAATTTCACTTTAAACCTCCTTAATCAATAGAGTTACACGCAAGTCCTTTACATTTTCTTATCGCCAACACTTTTCATTCCATTTTATTGGAATCTCTCAAAATAATTTACACTAGTATAGAGAATTTTTGGAGTTGCCACCCACTTTGAGTGGGAATTTCTAACAATATTCATGAAATTATGATAAATCTTAACAACATGTGAAAATTTACAAAGGACACACATCAAAACCCTTCAATATCCTGGAGGATTGACTCTTTGACACAAAGCCATACTGGGTAACATAAGTCTCTTAACAATAGTTTGACTCTTTACGATAGAATGATCTTCTAACAGAGTTTTCTCAAGTAAATCCCCAATAGAGTCACCATTTTTGTTGGTTATTTTTTATGAACCAAAGTTGATCTCATCCCTCACCTATGAATCTACCAGAATTCAATTATTAGTAAGGGTGAGGATTGGTCAACACCTAAGTAAAATGCTAGGGGCCCTTACTTCTTCACTTCGGGTTCTGTGAGACCCAGGAGGGTGATCCTAAACATGCTCATATGATGTTTATTTGAACAAGAGCATTTCTACATAGATAAATTCCTCCAAAGCACAAATGGGAAACATCCATCAAAGGTTTGGCTAACGCTTCAATAAAATATTATCCATTACAAAGGAATAAAACAACACTTCAAGTTGAGACATTATAATAGATTTTTTTTACGATTTTGCTCTCATTTTAAGCCTCTAATTAGGTGCATTACCAACTCAATTAACCCTAAGATAAGTAGATGAAGAGAACAGTGCCTCATCCATGGGATAATGGAGTCATTTTACAATTAAACCATAATACACTAACAACTTAACCCATCAACAAATGGACAATTGATATACTACATTGTAGCATTCAACTCACTATGTTTAAAACATAGTTTTTTACCAAATCATACATCCTTTCCTCAAAAAACCATGGCCTTAATTTAGCATTAAATCGACTCTTTGATTCAAAGCATAAATAAAATAATTCATTCAGTTTAAACAATGGAGGACAAGTGAAATTATCATTAATAATTCCATTCATAATTTGCAAAGAAATTACATAGGAGAACATATATTTTAAAATTGATATTATTACTGATGTTACTGTAAAACCTTTTCAAGATCATTACATCATGATTTATACCTTGAACTTGTTCCTTATATATTCATCCATCTATCTATTTACATATATGAACCTTCCTGAGCATAGCCTTGAAATCCCCTTTATAGAATATGGGAGCAAAAAACATCTAACTGAATTAAAATTACATTTCATATTTCATTTCAAAAAAAATTTCAACCGAATTTGAGAGATTCCCCAGAGGGTTACATGTAATCATTGATAAAGCAGGGGAAAGCAAAAAAAAAGATTATTCACTATACCAACTAGAGGACTTCCACATCAACATGGAAGAGTAAAAGACCAACACCACATAAACGTTGAAAAAGGAAAATCCTGATGCAGAAGCCATGGTGTCATAAAAAAAATAACAAGGAAGAGACACTACTATGAGTCGTCAGCATTAGAGTATGCTCGACCACCCCTTGTTCACGATGCAATTGGAGGAACCATCACTACATCATTGTTAGAGTCATCATAAGGCACCAAAGAAAGAAGGTAATGTCCATATCCCGATTAAGTGTCACCCCCACCATTTGAAGGGATATCAAAGAGCACAATGGGAGAATTATATTTTCCCAAGTAGGCACTATGACCCTTGTCCCTTTTCTTGGCCTTCTTCACAGGCTCAGCATACTCCTTGCCCTTAAACTTGACCAATTTTTAAGAAATGGTCTAGTTTCTTAAGTTGTAGGTACTTTGGAAATTTTTTTTCTTGTTTTTACCATGGCAATTTCTTTTACCCTTTGGAACCATAAAAGTCACATGGACTTCTTGCTCAGCCACAGACATATCTCATAATAATTAAACACACTAAGTCGGCTAGACTTCCTAGTTGGCTGATTTGACACACAAGATTTTCCCATTTTGCAAAACATAGGGTGAGAGCTAGCAAATAAAAATTGAGCAAAAATTGACCAACCTAAAAGCTCCCAAGTCAAATTTGTAGGAAAGAACACTCACAAGCCCCGACAACTAAAACCAGCCCCAGAAATATGAAATTTCTAGGCAACTAGAGCATGAATTATAGAGAGATCACATGAAGACTAACTTACTTG
Organism: Sequoia sempervirens; assembly: GCA_007258455.2. Classification (NCBI taxonomy): domain Eukaryota; kingdom Viridiplantae; phylum Streptophyta; class Pinopsida; order Cupressales; family Cupressaceae; genus Sequoia; species Sequoia sempervirens. The sequence continues at coordinate 49,319,695 of VDFB02000008.1, read as the reverse complement.
GGATTAAAACATCAACTCCCTAGCTTATGAAAACTTATCACTCACACACTTCTTCAATAACTCACATCTCATGTTCTTTGGAGACTAAAAAATGGTGAAATCAAATGACAGGAAATCTGTATTAAATAGATAATTTGGAGCATGCACTAATTAATGATTGAAGAACTCCTTGCACGAGCAAGTTGATAGCTTAGCAACTCAGCTTTGAGTCTGGTCCGTCCATCTTTGAGGATTTAAAACTTCGTCAATGGTGAGCTTAAGCCTCATGTTTTGGCTTTTGCAAGTTGTTCCCAGAAAATGGTGATGCCACCTCAAATGCTACCACGTCCTCCCTTAAACTTCATTTGTCAACTATGATCTAATGATTAACATGCATTTCCATCCTGATCCGTGCCTTTTCATTTATATCGGCAAAGTACATAGAGCTAGTAATTTGAATAGAATATTCCCAAAACATCCCATCGCCCATCGCAGGTTTTCCTCACCCCTCTAGGGTTCAATTAGTGAAAAAGGCATTGGTGCAACAAAATTATGACCACTGGATCACTGCTCACATTGGAAATCTGCAACACTATTGTGTGTCACTTATCCAGATTTGAAAATCTAAATCCCATCAGCGACACCATGAAAATAGTGATGAAACCACATTATGCCACATGTACTTGCATGAAAATACAAGGTACGATAGATATTGCTTATGGGAACACCTTAGATCAGAAAAAAAATCCTTGAACAAAGCACCCTATTGCTCATCATCCATTTGGGTTAAAAAATCACACTGCAATCTGTGATGAGTGATGGAATCAAAATAGGGAGCCCCGAGGTCATCGCTCATTGCCAATTTGAAACTCAAAACTTGGGGAAGATCCACGATGAGTGATCAGAGATGAAATAACAAGATCCAGGGTCCATCACACATCGCTAATTTCCATCATGAAATTGATGAGCAATTAGAGATTTGAGAGAAGCTAGTGATAATGTTAGCAACCCCCATATCGCACATCGCTAATGTGATACATAAAACACACCACCTATTCGTGAAGTGTGAAACAAAAGAAATGCTACTTATCACCAATCATTGATGCAAGTTTTCTTCCTAGGAGCCATCTGCGATGAGAAAAACCAAATAGAAATTGCTCATCACTCATCACTAATTTGAATTCTAAAACCTATCTATGATGAGTGATAAAAGGAAGTGGTGGACAACACTTTTGAAAACAATTGAGCACATCCTTACAAGTTGTTATAAGATGGGGACCATCTATAATGACAAATAAAAGGCCTCAAAGAATTAGAACATAATATTTTCAAAGGATGTAAATGCCAAATAAGATTAATCAATCATTCCTTATAAAATATAAGGACAACGGACCTAGGCACGAGGGGTTGGTTACTCCAAGTGTTCAAATGACATAAGATGTTTTAGGGTGATCAAAAATGGGAAATAGAAGGTTAACATCAAATTAGGGCTTTGAAAAGGGTATTTACCTAAGGGTTTACTGAGTGAGATTTTGACAGAAAAATCCCCAAGCAATATTGATGAACAAAACCTGAAGCCTAGACATGGCAAAGTTAGGAGTGGATACATGAAATTTTGAGGGGTTCCATCAAGGTGCATGGCCAATCTTGTGAATTATTTTCACTATTGAAGATGGTATAAATAAGTGTGGAGTTTATGGAGAATCAAGTAGTGACGTGTGTAATGGGAAGTGCTGAGATGTAACGTATGAAAGTGTGAAAGGAAGTGTGATCTTTAATGCCCAAGACTACTGTAAGAAGTGAAAAGAAGGTGTCTACATTCTACAAAGAGAGTGTGAGTGCTCTGGTGAAGTAGTTTTGGAATATTTTTATTGCTCTTAGAGGGATTTCTCATTCTAACAATCTTATTTCTTCTTCTTTCTAATCTAGGAGTTAGCCATTGGGATTGAGACCTTCTTTTAATTTGGGTAGTGAGCCCTCCGATAGTGAGCCTATTATATTCAGTGTTACAATTACTCTTTATTGTGAGCTAATCCTCACCATGGTTTTTCCCTTCTTGGGTTTTCCACGTAAATGAGATGTTCTCATTTGTTCGAGTGTGTTTGCATTACTGTTCCTCATGTTTACATTATGCTAATGCATGATAAGGGATTAATGGTTGTTAAGGGTGATTGTATATTTGAATGTTAATGAGAGATTTATTCTTTAATGTACAATTGATTCACCCCCCTCTTAGTTGTATTGTGAATTGAACACTAATGAGCATAGGACTCTTAGAGAGGCTATGGATATGAATGATGCAAGTTTTAGGATGAAATCTATGGGTGAAGAGATGGTTGGATTGAATAAAAATAAGACATGGGATTTGGTACCCTTGCTTCTTAGTTGTAAAAGGGTATTTAAGAAGAAATGTGGTTGTGATGGTAGTGTTGAGAAGCATAAGGCATGGTTGGTCTTGTCATCTAGAAAATTGTATAACTTTACAATTTCACACTATGCTTGAATTCCCTTAATTAATTGGACTTAAATAAGTTTCTAATTTTATAAATTATGCAATCCAAAGCTTTATTATTCCTATTTTTATAAAGGGAAACCTATATTAACAATTTCCAACATTAATTTAAACACCTTAGAAATTGAGTGTCCTAGACTTGGGTCCTAGGACCTATTCATCCAATGGCGAATGGGTCCCCTTTAAGTTCTAGGACCTAATTTTTAAAATGTTTTTTGTGACATTTTAATGATTCAAATTCAAGTTTCAAATGTCAAATTGTGGAATCTAATTTTCAATAAATTAGACAAACAACTATAAATACAATTATTTTATGAATCCAAATCTAACAAGCTAAAGGTGAACTTCTAGTGCAGGAGCACCAACTTAAAATTTTTGGCTTCTAGTGTGTAATGGAGTATAGTTTGTCAATAAGGTGTTCTTGTCATGTTGTAATAAGGTCATATGACCAAGATATTGATGTAATCAATAGGTTTCAGGTGTGTGAGGTCGAGTTTTGTCTACAACTTAATAAGTGGTTAATGTTGTTTAGTGTTTTTGTGACAAATTTGAATGGAAGTTAGAAGTTGAATGGTCACAACTTTAGTTTTTAGTTGTGAACCATTGGTATCCTTTGAAAAAAATGATAAAATTCCTGAAAAACACTAAAGGCTAGTTGGCATGAAGAGAGTTTGCAGAGATAATACATTACTATTCTGTTTTGGTGTTGTTTTCTAAAAAATTGTTGTGTTTCTTAACTCTGTACGAACCCGTACGACCTATAATTAATGTAAGACCTTTGGAATTCAGTGGAGCCTCAAACTAACTATCATTTGAATCCTATTTGAGGAGATTTCATCAGGTTTCAAGGGAGAAAAGCTAAGTTTTCAAAAAGTTCTCCATTAACTAGGGTTTTGTAGGGTTTTGGTAGAATAATGGGATTCTAAGGCCATTCCACTACGGTGAAACTTAATAAATGGGTGGAATGGGCCTATTAGGATGTAGGGTTGTGTTTTCTTTGTTATTTTGGCAGGGTGGTGTGGAAAACAAGACTGTAGCACGTGCTTGAAGGTTGGCAAGTTGATTGCCAATGTTGAAATTGTTGGTTTTTGGTTAGGGCAGTGAATTTGCAGACTGTTTGATGTAAAATAATGGGAGAAATGTTAGTATTGTGACTGGTTCTCAGTCTGTATGAGGGTTTTGAGGATAGGGGAGTGAGATTTGGTGGAACTCCTTTGGAAAAGAGGCCTAATTAGGACTTTGTGAAACTTTGAAGGGAAGATTGTGTTGAGACAGTCTAAAGTAACCCTACTAGAGGATTTGATATGTTGAACAATAGCCAAAAGGGTCCCTTAATTTGTGTTCTTGAAGTGGTGAAGTGGTCTGTAGTTGGAGATATAGTTGAATAAGTGTGTCTCTAAGGCTACAAGCAAATAGGTGGCTTAATTAAGGAAGTCACCCTAGGAGTTGTTTAGGGCCTTCCTAATTAGTTGGGAATTGTTTGTTGAAGTCCAATACCACCCTGTCTTGCATCAAAGTGGTATCAGAGCTTAGGTTCTGATTGGGAGAGTTGTGTGTGGAATCAAACATGTAGAAGTGGTTTGTAGAAGAAATAAGGTAAGATGCCTCCTAATATTTCATGCCTCACAAGAGAAGTGAGGATAGTAAAGGAGAATAAAGATGGCATGTTGGCTAGGATAGTAGCCTTATAAGAAAACCTAAGAAGGAGGGTCACTAATGAGGAGAGTGACCAAGAAGAGGAAGAGAATGAAGGGGAGAGTGAAGCCCCTCGAGGTGGATCCCAAGAAGAAGAGTTGGATCCAGATGAGAGAAAGTTCATAAAGGTACTTTAGGCTGCTAGAGGATACAATGTGGACATCAAGTTGGATTTTCCAATCTATGGTGGAAAAAAGAATAGTGAGGAGGTATTAGAGTAGATAGATTCCCTTGACAATTATTTTGATTACAAGGAGACCCCTGAAAATCCTAAAGTGAATTTTGCTAAGACAAAGCTAAAGGGACTAGCATTGACTTGGTGGAACTACCTCCAAGTAGAGAGGGTAAAGAAGGGAAAGCCCAAGATCAACTCTTGGGATAGAATGATATCAAAGGTGAAGGATCAATTCCTATTGGGTGACTACGAGATCCAAATTTTTAGGAGATTGCAAAATTTGAAATAGAAGGAGATGGACATGATGACATACATGGAAGAATTCCATAAATTAAGCATGAGAGTAGGCCACCATGAGGATGAAGTGGAGAAAATTGCAAGGTACATCAATGGCTTGAGGGTTAGTATAAAAGATGAGTTGAGCCTAGCCACTCCTAGAAGTGTTGAGGAGTGTTTCCAATTGGATACTAGGGCCAAGGAGAAGATAAAAATGAAGCAAGAGAAGAAATAAAGAGGTAGAGGAAAGAACAATAGAGGAAGAGGTAACTTTGGAGGGGGCAGATCACAGTTTCAAAAGTAGCAAGGAGAATCTAGTGGAAAACAAGAGCAAGCTAATGAACCAAGTGAAGGATTGAGGGGAAGGAGATCAAACACAAGAGGTAGTTTTGGAAATCAAGGTAGGGGATCCAATACTTTTGCCGAGAGATGCTACCAATGTGGCCAATTTGGTCACCTTGCTTGGAGACAATCTAAAAAACAAAGTACAAGCTCACATGGAGGGGAGAGAAGGACACAAATTGTTCAAGAAGAAGATGGAGAGAGTGTGAATTCACCTTCATTGTATGCAGGTCTAGAAGTGGGAGAGAGTTTTCTCATGAGGACACTAATCAAGTTTCCAACTACCAAGGAGCCACCACAAAGGAAGGATTTATTCAGAACCACATGTAAGGCACAATACAAAGTGTGCAAGGAGGTAGTGGACTCTGATTCTACTGATAATCTTGTCTCATTAGAAATGGTGGAAGGGCTAAAACTTAAGAGGATGCCTCATTCTACACCATATAAGATTTCTTGGATTAATAAAGGTCAACAAGTGCTTGTAAGTGAACAATCATGGGTGGAGTTTAATATTGGCCCATATAAGGATAAATTACAATGTGACATCATCCCAATAGATGTATTCCACCTCCTTTTTGGCAGGCCTTGGCAGTTTGACAGAAAGGCCCAGCATGATGGTGAAAAGAACATCTATGTTATTGATAAAGATGGGGTATCATATACCCTCACACCTCTGAAAGAAGATGAAATTGCAGTCCATGAAGGACCTAGTGTCATGATGGTGAAAGAGAAGGAGTTTTTGAAGATTCTTGAAGAGGGAGAAGGTGGATATGCTATTGTGGGAAAGCCAATTTTTGATGTAGTAGTAGATGACAGTGAAGAAGTCCTTGATGAAGTGTAGACCCTGCTTGACAAGTATGAGGACATTGTAGTGGATGAGTTACCAAACACTTTGCCACCAATCTGTGATGTTAGTCATCATATTGACTTAATCTCTAGTGCAAGTCTTCCAAATAAAGCTGCTTATAGAATGACACCTCAACAAAATGAGGAGATCAAAAATCAAGTGCAAAAGCTGTTAGATAAGGGTTTGGTGAGGAAAATTCTTAGCCCATGTGTTGTACCAACTATTTTTCCACCCAAAAAGGATGGAGAGTGGAGGCTTTGTACGGATTGAAGGGCCATCAACAAAATAAATATCAGGTACAAATTTCCCATACCTAAGATGGAAGACCTTATGGACAATTTGGCAAGGGCAAAATACTTTTCTAAGATAGATTTAAAAAGTGGCTATCACCAGATAAGAATTAGAGAGGGTGATGAGTGGAAGATATCTTTTAAAACTAATGAAGGCCTCTATGAATGGTTGGTGATGCCCTTTGGGTTATCTAATGCTCCTAGTACATTCATGAGACTCATGCATGAGGCGTTGAAGGATTTCATCAATAATTTTTTAGTAGTGTACCTAGATGACATCTTGGTATTCAACAAAACAATGGAAGACCACTTGGAGCACTTGGATAGAGTGTTGGGAAAGCTGCATGAAGAAAAAATGATGATTAACCTTAAGAAATGTGAATGGATGAAGTAAGAGTTGGTGTATTTAGGCTTTGTGATATTAGGGGGTGAATTGAAGATGGATCCTAAGAAGGTTGAGGCTATTATTAGTTGGCCAACACCTAGGATAGTGGGAGAAGTCGGGAGTTTCCATGGGCTAGGAACCTTCTATATGAAGTTTATAAAGAATTTCAGTCACATTGTTGCACCAATGATAGACACCATCAAGGGGGAGAAGAAAGGTAGATTCCAATGGACTAAGGAGGCTGATCAAAGCTTTGAGTATCTCAAGCAAAAGGTAGCACAAAAACTAGTTCTTACTCTTCCTGATTTTGACAAAGTATTTACTATTGAATGTGATGCTAGTGGTTTTTCCATAGGGGCAATGCTTAGTAAAGATTAAAAACCAATTGCATTGTTTAGTGAAAAGTTAAATGAAGCTAAGAAAAGATACTCATCTTATGACTTATAATTATATGCTATGGCGCAAGCTCTTAAGAAATGGAGGCACTACTTGCTACCTAAAGAATTTGTGGTGTTTACAAACAATCATTCCTTGAGTTTTTTGAATAGTCAAGAGAAATTGAATCATAGACACATGAAGTGGGCTGAGTACTTGTAGGCTTACACATTCACCATAAAACATAAGAAAGGACAATCCAATAAAGTGGTTGATGCTTTGAGCAGGAGGGCACTATTAGTACAAGAGGTGCAGCTCCAAAGTGTAGGTATAAACTCACTCAGAGGTATGTATAAGGATGATGAAAACTTTTATGATACTTTCTCTATTTGTGAACAGCCACAAGGGTCATTTCATAGTCAATATACATATTATGTGTTACAAGATGGGCTACTATTTAAGGGGGCTCAATTGTGTATTCCAAGATGCTCCATGAGGGAGAATCTGGTTAGAGAAAAACATAGTGGGAGCCTAGGAGAGCATTTTAGCTGTGATAAGACTTTGGATCAGGTTAAAAGATTCTATTATTGGCCGAAGATGCACTTGGATGTCAAAAGGTTTGTGGAAGGTTGTGTCATCTGTCAAAGGGCTAAAGGAACAATTTCAAATACTAGTTTGTACCAACCTTTTCCAATACCTAGTAGACCATGGGAAGCTATAATTATGGATTTTTTCCTAGGTCTGCCAAGGAGATCAAAAGGGTATGACAACATATATGTTGTAGTAGACAAATTTAGTAAGATGGCACACTTTATTTCTTGCAAAACCACCAATGATGCTTCTCATATTGCAAGTTTATTCTTCAAAGAAATTGTAAGAATTCATGGTTTGCCACTGTCTATAGTGTCTAAAAGAGATTCAAAATTTATCGGCCATTTTTGGAGGACATTGTGGAGGAGATTGGGAATGAATTTGACATACAATTCTTCCTATCACCCTCAGAAAGACGGGTAAACATAGGTTGTCAATAGATCTTTGGGGAATTTATTAAGGTGTCTAACTAAGGAGCACAAGCAATCTTGGGATCTGATATTACCACAAGCAAAGTATGCCTACAATGATTTAGTTAACTGAACTATTGGAGAAAGTCCCTTTGAAGTTATGGGATGTACCCTAGAGGTGTCTATTAGTTAAGATATCTAACTGGGGTGAACAATTGGAGTGCTCATGGAGAGAATTTTTCTATGGCCATGCATGATATACATAAGAAAGTTAAGGAGACAATTGAAAGGAATGTGGATAAGTACAAGAAGAAGGAAAAATTGAAGAGAAAGGATGTACAGTTCAAGGTGGGTGATTTAGTGTTGGCACATATGAGAAAGAGAGATTTCCTAAAGGGAAGTATTCAAAATAGATGATGAATAAAATAGGGCCTTGCAAGGTGGTCCATAAGTATGGGAACAATGCCTATGAAATTGAACTCCCACAAGGAGTTTCCATATCATCTATCTTTAATGTGACTAACTTATATCCCTATAAGGGATCTATTTTTGCAGGAGAAGGAGTAGGTGAATCTGAGAATGCAGATGAAGACTAGATTAAGGACCTTCCACCTGCTCAACCTATGCAGCTTGAGACCATCCTAGATTCAAGAGAGGTGAAGAGAACAAGGAGAAAGGTATACAAGGAGCATTTGGTCGAGTGGCTTGGAATCCCTGAAGAAGAAGCAAGCTGGATGTCTAAAGAAGACATTGCAAAACATGGAAGGACTATTGCAGACCTCATTTCATCAGGAGGATGAAATCTTTCCTCTCCGAGTGTATGGTGCATGAGCACCAACTTGAAAATTTTGGTTTCTAGTGTGTAATGGAGTCTATTTTGTTAATAAGGTGTTCTTGTCATGTTGTAATAAAGTCATAAGACCAAAATATTGATGTAATCAATAGGTTTTAGGTGTGTGAGGTCGAGTTTGGTCTACAACTAAATAAGTAGTTAACGTTGTTTAGTATTTTTGTGACAAATTTGAATGGAAGTTAGAATTTGAACGGTCACAACTTCAATTTTCAGATTTCAACCATTGGTATCCTTTGAAAAACATGATAAAAAGCCTCAAAAACACTTGAGGCTAGTTGGCTAAAGAGATTTTGTAGAGATAATACATTACTACTCTATTTTGGTGTTGTTTTCTGAAAAATGTTGTGTTTCTTAACTCTGTATGAACCCGTGTGACCTATAATTAATGTAAGACCTTTGGAATTCAGTGGAGCCTTGAATTAACTTTCATTTGAATCCTATTTGAGGATATTTCATCAGGTTTCAAGGGATAAAAGCTAAGTTTTTTGAAAGTTATATGTTAACTAGGGTTTTGTAGGGTTTTCGTAGAATAAATGGATTCTAAGGCCATTCCACCACGGTGCAACTTAATAAATGGGTGGAATGGGCCTGTTAGGATGTAGGGTTGTGTTTTCTTTGTTAGTTTGTCATGGTGGTGTGGAAAACAAGGCTGTAGCACGTGCTTGAAGGTTGAAAATATGATTCCCAATATTGAAATTGTTGTTTTTTGGTTAGGGCAGTGAATTTGTGGACTGCTTGATGTAAACTAATGGTAGAAATGTTAGTTTTGTGACTGGTTCTAAGTATTTATGAGGTTTTCTTGGACAGGGGAGTGATATTTGGTGGAACTCCTTTGGAAAAGAGGCCTAATTAAGCCTTTGTGAAGCGTTGAAGAGAAGATTGTGTTGAGACAGTCCAAAGTAACCCTATGATAGGATTTGATATGTTGAAAAACAGCCAAAAGGGTCTCTAAATTTGTGTTCTTGAAGTGGTGAAGTGGCCTGTAGTTGGAGATATAGTTGAATAAGTGTGTCTCCAAGGCTACAAGCAAATAGGTGGCTTAATTAAGGAAGTCACCCTAGGAGTTGTTTAGGGCCTTCCTAATCAGTTGGGAATTGTTTGTTGAAGTCCAATACCACCTTGTCTTGCATCAACTTAACAAGAGAATATTATTGTCAAGAGCATTGAAGAGTGAAAGGAAGTGTAGTGTAGAAAAAAATATTCCTTTATATTTTCACACTTGTTTGGACCTTCCCTATTAAAATTTGGTGTATTTATGCCTTATATGGTCATATTTTACATCCACAAGCCTTAGTGAATACATTTTTCTTAAGATAATCCCAACACATCGGGTAAGTGCAAAAAGATGGGGGTCCAAAAAGGGGGCTTAAGTGGCCACTTTTTCTAAAATCAAGAAATACTGACCTTAGACCTGAAATTGAGGATACTTACACTCAAAATTTGAGTGCAACAAAAAAAAGGATTGTAGTGCTTCGAGTTTACTTTTTAACTACTAATTTATTTTGAAAATGGTTGAGATTAAGGGGTTGAAAAGAGGGGCCCACATAAATTGGTGTTGTTTTTGTTAGAAAAAATAACATCGCAACTTTTATGGGTACCTAGCACGGTGAACTATTTTTTAGTATTTTTAAAATTGCTTCCATGAGAAATTAACTAATAGTATGCAGTTTATGAATGATTTTTATGATAATTTTTTAATGAATATTTGTTTTTTTTAATAATTTTCAAAGTGGACACTTCATGAAAAACAAAATTTTGGCCGTGCTACCCTTACAAATTTTGGAAACTAATTAAATTTTTTATTTTTTTTAATATGTGTAGAATGGAGTCTAGTTTCTAAAAATGTAATTTATTTGAAATTTTGATGAATGGTTAATTTATAACAAAAAAACTAAACATTGGTTTTTTCCAAAAAAGACACATAAACAAAAGAAATTATAGATTTTAAAGGCTTAACATTGTCAAAAAGTGAAAAAATATATCGTTAGATAGCTAAGAGAGAGCGTAACATTACTCAAGTGTTTGATTTGTTTGATATTGAAACACACGCAATCCTGATGGTGAGCACAAACTTGACTATGTGAAATATTGTAGAATTTTCAAAAAACACATCTTTGGACGTTGGTAATGTAATGACCCAATTAATTCCAACCCAAAACACCACTATTTTTTTTGTTCAAGTATTCGTTCACAAGTATACTTGGGAACTTCTATCAATATGGGATAGGTATATCATCTGTTCATACAGAACATGAATTCACTTCATCTATTCATATGGAATAGGAATACATCTATTCATATAATTGGAATAGGCATCCACCTAAACAAGGTAGGCATCTATCATGTGATAGGTATGTGCTCTAGCCAGAGTCTTGGACTCACCGGGATCATCCAGATCTTGAGTTACTTCCCCAATGATCACACTTTCTATTGAAGGTGTGTTCAGGTCACAGTCCTTAGAGGTATGTAAATTATAATCCTAAGCTTGAAACCTGCCTCAAAATTTGGCCTAAGGGCCTCGGGGAATCAAGCAATCCATGAGAGATTCTTCTGAGTATAGTTGTACATATTTTAGTTGATTATCTCTTATAATTATTTATGTGATCTCTCTAACCCAAAACCCCATTCCTGAATGCCTGAGTATTGGGAGCGTCCTTCGTTTCCCAGACTGCCTACATACCTTGCTTCCAAACAGGATCTGGGCGTAAAATATGTAGTTCTATTTTCTAGACTGTGTTTATGTTAACTGTTATAAAGTGGGTACGTAACCCTTTCTAGGGTTTTTATTTCCCCCAGATAGTTCCCCTGCAGTTGCTACCCACGAAGGGAACAAATAATAACAAATGGTTTATTTGACCATTGTTTGTTTACCTAAAACCATTCATCTAACCTATTTCCTATTAATATTCGTCACCCTTGACCCATTTTAAATGATTTTATAATAAATCTTCCAATAATCATATCTTCAAGTCAACATTACATTTGCACCCTAGAAAAATTCCCATGTTTGGTTCTCTAGGTTGCCACTAGTAGATTTAATTCGTTTCTTTTTTATCTTTTCAGATTATCGATCCAAAGGGGATTTCCCTCCCTTTGGATTAAATTAACCAATGTTACTTATTTCTCCCCAATGATTTATAGGGATGATGCCACATACACCGTTATTGCAGCTGTGTTAGGCTATAGATGCACTAGCTCAAGCGAGATGACATTACCCATAAACGTGAGCCAGAGGCATTGTTGATATTGAACGCTGTTGGTTTTGTTTTCCTTTCTTTTCTTAGGGTTTCAAGCTATATTAAATTAAGACATTAGTAATATTCATTATAGCATTACTCCCTAAATATGAATTGTTCAAGAATAGCTTTAAATCTAAGAATAGTTTAAGTACCATTGTTAGAAAATAAGCACTTTGTATTAACCTTTTATTGAATAAAATTTCAACAATATGATTTCATATGAAGTGTTACCAAATAACCTACTAAAGTAAGTATTTTTAAAGTTAGTTACACATGATTCTCCCTTTGGTAGTTTCTAACAATATCATTAAAGATATAAATCATAGATGGTTTCTAGTAAGGACACAAGTTCCCATAATAAAATAAAAATAAAGACTAAGCATTATTGAGAAGAGTATAAAATATTCAATCATAAATAAGTCAAATAAGATCTTGCATGAGGTTGAACATATACTTAGGTATGAGAGTACATGAATCTACCAATCAAATATTGAAAATGATTCAACCTGTTCACAACATCTAAAGACAATCCCTTAATAATGACCCAAGATTTATTCAAAATATTTTCATCAAAGTACATAAAGGTTACTGTAAAAGAGATCAAGGTTTTAATAAACGCATCATCTTATTCAATCCATTGTTCACAACCTTTTATTCGTATAAATATGAAGAATTATGTTATCTTATTTTTTTATCGATGTCATTAAAATAAAACATTTAAATTATATGTTCTACATTCTCTTTTCACTAATTTCCAAATAGTTTATAAATGATTTATTGTATGCCCCTTTAAATTGATCACAAATCTACCCAATTAGTAATATTATAATAGTATGTGAAAAGGGAGGATGGAATAATCATGGTCCATACATGAGTGGTATATGGGTAGGAGAGTCACTAAGGTTTTGACGTCCTTAAATGGTTTAACTCCAAAAAAACCTTTATTTTTATTTCCCATAAGTAAATATTTCGAAACAAAACTCAAATGATCCATCTATTTTATGAAGTTGAGTAAAAAAAACTACCAAGAAATTTAATTTATCAAATCACCTTTCGTTATAAAATTTAAGGTAATTCTTCCCTATAACAAAATAACATTTAAATTCTCATTTGAAAAGTGTTAGCCTTGAACAACACTTTCAAGCCACAAAATGCTAATTAATTATTACAACTCAATTCATAACTCAAAAAACCTCTGTCTATAATAGAGTACATTCAACAACCCATATGTATAACTCATTGAATATTCAAAAATTATTATCTTAATGGTTTACTATGTGGATAATCTGAGTATGATTCATTGGATTATTTATTAAGAATAAAGGATGCATTTAACTCAGAATCCCATACAAATCATAACAATTATATGCTATCCCTTGGAAAACTCATCAATTAAGTTGACTTATTCATAGAGAAAAGGATGTGGGTATATCAATTTATTTAAAGAAAATTTGGGTAGATCCATGACCAGAGGATCCGAATACATATTGAGATCAATTTTTACTTTGCAAATACAAGTCTAATGTTTCTATGGGTGTTTACTTATACACAATGTGGGAGCAAGAATAAGACCCATGAGCTATTTGATCAAGTGCCCCAAGGAAACCCATGGTATCAACGAAAAGTCGTACATAGAAAAAAAGGCAAATGAATTATCTGGAAGAAGCCTAAAGGAACATGTCCTCATAGAATGCTCTAATTATAGGATTCATATAAGAGAAATGGATTTGTTGAAAGGAATTTAGAAAAATTTGAGAAAATGCCATTGGCAGGTGTAAAATAAACTTCACAACCCTTGCCAGCGTCCAACCCTCCTATGCCAAATTGAGTTTTTTGGACCAAGCTTTGAGCTCCATGAAGAAACCATGGAAGGGTATCTTTTAAAAGAATTGTATTTATAAATTCTCTAATAGGTATGCTTGCAAAAGAACAACACAGAATAATCTTGTGAGATTTTTAGCAAAAAATATAGAGAGGTTTTTATGTCTAATTTGTGCAAAGGCGTAAAGAATCACAGATAGCTGATGATTTAGAGGTTTGCATTAAGAAATTTCAAAAAGAAAAAAAAAACCATGAGCAAGAACGATACAAGTAAATTGTCACACTAGTTTGCAAGACTTGTGCAGAAGTAAGAAAACATAGAGAGGGTGTTTAACTCTACTTAAATGATTATAACATTTCCCTCTACAAAAATGGCGATCATGGACAGGAACTTACTTGGCTGTGCTGAATCTTGCTTGAGATCTGAGATAAAACACATCTACTCCTTGTTCAATCTTGCAACGTGTTGTGCAGTTTTCACACACGCCCCATTGAAAGAAGGGACCCTCTCTTGCTTTAGTCTTGGGTGCTTTTGATCCTCTGATTGTGAAAATTTGGCTGCTTTGAATCATTCTTGAATGTTAATCTTGCTCATGAAAATGATCCCTTGAAGTTATTCATCAAAAATCCTAAGTTTTAGGTGAGTTTCGGGTATTTCCTCCTTGGACGGAAATCTCCAATTTCTGTTAGTGTCTTGGATGCCCGATGGTAATTGCTTTGTATTGTATTTCAGAGATTTTAGTGTTTCACAGAATTTTGTGTCTAGCGTAAAAATCTCTGAACTTCATTGGGTCTCCAAGATTCCTGATTTCCACCACCCCCTCGAATCCCCTAAATTTGTCCTGGGATATCATTTCACCTCATTTATGTTTGTACGAATTCTGCAGCTCACATTTAATGGTATTTTGAGAGTTTTTATGTTGGAAAATTGGTGCCATTTGTCTCACATTGAATTTGAAGAGCTTGATCCTTATAAACTGCGTGTGATTCAGTGTTGGGACTGTGAATTTCTAGTTTTGGTGGTGTGTCCTTGGTGTTGTTTGCATTTGCTGGCGATTTAAAGTTTGTTGGCTAGTCACTGCCCTCTTGAAGTTTGCTTCATTAATGGTATGTACACAATGTCCTTTTGATTGATGAATATGAATGGTTTTGTGGTGCCATATGCATGTTTTATGCCCGAATTTTTCGTGCTTGGAAGTTTGTGAGAAAACTAGGGTTGTCCATGGTTGTTTTGGATTCCTTCCCTGAGTATTGATGTCACAATTCTTTATTGAATTGATGATTTATAATGTTAGACATTGCTAGATTGGGTCTTCGAATTCGATCTTTGCATAATATTGATTTGGTTTGATTTGATCTAGGGTTCCCTGCTTTTGATGGGTTGATGATCTTGCTGTGTTTTAGTTGTTGTGTCTCATTTGGGTCCGATCATTACTTATTTTGAGGGCCTTGGAAGAGTTTATTATGATTTAGTTGAATGAATGAGTGAATCAACGCTAGCACTATTTTTCCATAGTGGAACCCTAGGGCTTTGTCTTTAAGTCCATTACCAATGCCAATTGAATTGTTCTTGAATGCATTATAAATCTGGGTCCATCGATGAATAATTTGAGACAAGCAAAATTTGAGCCCCAAATCCCCAAATTTGTGATCATTCGATCAATTTGGGCAAAATCGTGAGAAATCGGGACTTATGAGATTTTTAGGTGCTTTGCGGAATTCCTTCACCCTTGAAATTCCCGAGTTTCCATTGTCCTCTCATTTACCCAGGAATGCATAAAAATGTGAAGTTATGTTGACTTAGCCAATTTCCGCCCCAAATGGAAATCCCCAAAAAACTTTCAGAATGAGAGAAATTGTAGAAATGGATGAGTTGATGTTACATGATGTGATGTCTTATGAATGGTTCAAATGATTGAAGGTTGTATGTTGCTACTTCTTGAGCCATGATGTTGATTAAGTAACTTTTGGGTGATAATTGTGCTTTCATCATGGATTTCCACCTTGCTCTGAAATTCTCAAATTTCCTCCTTGGCTTGATTTCCATGAAGGGGTGAAAATCCTGTGCTTTTAAGGAATTATGCTTTGTGATGTATTAATGGAATTTGATTGTTGTTTTGAATTATTTGGACAATGGATATGTTATATTTGGACTAACCTTCACTTTTGTGCTATGATGGATAGTGATTTTGTTCTTTTCCTGAGTGCAGGCTGAATCAAGCAAGGCTGTTGTTGGCAAGGGTAATAACAAACAAATGGATCTAGATGTTGAGGGAACTTCTATCTTGGAGGTTGAAAGGATCAAGCTGGACACAAAGAGAAAAGTTCGTCAGAGCAAGCTTTCTTCCATCTGGTCAGAGATAATTGACACTAATGTGAGAAAATGGGATTATGAGGAGTTCAAGATAAGGATGGCAATGAAAGACCCTTTTGTGTTGGCAAGGAGATTGATAGATTCTGGGTTGGATCATGTGGCCGATTTTCCTTCTATAGTGTAGTGCTATGAGCTTGCTTTGGAATGTGCTAGGCATTATGAACAAGGCGCAGAGAGGGTGATAAGTCCACAAGGAAGAGTGCTTGCAAACTTCTCCCCTGTCTTAGTACCCCAAACATTTGATATGCCAGATAGGTCTTACATGGTGTAGTTTGATATTGACGTAGCTAAGAAATACTATGCACAAGATAGAAATAAAGCTCTTGAGGTAATCAATACTTGGCTAGAAAAACCTAAGGCATATATCTCTAAACTGCCAAAACAATTGTTCAGAGCTAAATTCAAATTACATTAGTATGATGAAAACACTCTTCTCAGTAGAGTGATGGGCTTAAAGAGTGCAGGAGTTTTTGAAACTTGCATGTTTTACCTAATATTGAGAGTGGAACAAGGCATAGATTATCATTGGGTAGGGATAATCAGTAGGATAATTCATGAGCAGTTGTGTAATGTTTTGCAGACCAAGACCTTCACCATGACATCCTATTTGGTTTATGCCTTGGCGAGGTTCCATCCATAGAAAGGATTGAGCACTCGAGGGGTCTTTAGCCAAGATGCGATCTATGAAGCCTACCCCAAGCTACATTTGGGTAGTTCTAGCTACAAAAGCGTGAAAGATGCATTCACCATGTACATCACAAGGTTGCTCGAAGGTACATAGCATGTTAGGATTTCTGATGCTACCAAGGAGTTGATTCAAAAGTTTGGAGCATGGTTCATACAATTTCCCACATTCTCTTATATCAAGATTGATGGTTGTCCAAGGGCTTCATACATATTACGTAGGTACCCAACTGATCACATCTTTCTTTTAGAGATCACAAGGAAAATTTCTGCCTTTGATGCAATTTGAAGAAGGATATGCACAAAACTAGTTTTGGAAATGATTTCCCATTGAGGATAGGGGGTAATGAGGCTTGTCCTTCCTTGATCAAAACACACTTCTTAGAAGAAGAGATGAGAAAATTTGGCTTATCGTTGCATTCTAAGAGGCCTAGATTTGATAGAACAGGTGGAGCAAAAATGAGAGCCAGTAGGGATTTAGACACAAGGATGATATTGAAGATTATTGGGCCAATTGCAAGGATGAATTTGAAGTTTTGAGGAAGAATTTCTTCACATTTCTTGTTCATATGATTAGGTTGTATAGCATCAATGCCATCCTTGATCAGAATGATGACGATGGGGAAGTAATACAAAACCATTACTATTAGCCAATTAAAGATAAGCCAATAGGTGATATTGATTGGTTGGAAGAAGAAAAAAAAGAGTTGGAACAAATTAATGCTCCTGTCATCAAGTATACTAAATTGTGGATCAAACATAAGATTTGGGAATTAGACAGTGAAGGAAAACAATACACTTATGACTTGATGGGAAATTTAGAATCCCAGTCAACTTCTGAGGAGGAACATGACCCAAAAGGAAAGGAAAAGGTGGGTTACTCTTTAAAATTAAGATCAAGGGTGTTCAAGCAAAGGCTGAGGAAGAAAAGAAGAGCAAGCCCATTGCCAAGAAGAGGAAAGCTGCCTCCAAGGAAGAAAAATCTGCTCAAGAAGAGGGACATTCAAAAGAAGGAAAGAAAGATGATGCTCCTGTGCCCAAGAGGAGAAGATTAACAAGAAAGTAGAATAAGCCTCTTAAAGGATAGGGTGAGATAGGACCACAGCTGGTAGATGTTGAGAGCTCTGGAGAGAAAACACAAGTCTATACTAGGAAGGCCAAAACTCCATCTCCAAAGGAAAGTTTGGTAAAGGAGGGTGCCTCCACAATTCCACCTACTACACAACAATTGGAGGATACTTCTACCCTTACTTCAACCCAAGAATTGCATGATGAAGGAAAGGAGCCAGCATAAACGACTGATGAGGATATTCATCAAGGTGAAGAAATATAATAATTCAATGTTGGGGATCTTCACAGTGCAGTGGCAAAGATGGATAACATCTTGCAATCTTCCTTGGTATCATATGAGGACTCACCTATTGATAATAAATGGGAGATATCCATGGAGAAAGAAGAGGTGCATGGAAGAACTCCCTCTCCAATCCAAGTGGTGATAACGACACATAATTAGGAAGAGAATGAGAATCTAGAGGAAGATAAGGAGGAGGATAAAAGTGCAGAAGTTATTGTAGTACATGGTTCAAACATCGACCCTTCCACTGATCAGCCAAAAAAAGATAAAACAGGTGAGAAACAGTGAGGTATTTCTACTCCAAGTTGGCTCAGTGAGAGATTAAAATGAAAGCAAATAGTTTTGGATGATACTCCTTCAAACTGGGATGAATTACTAGCTAATATTGGAAAGGGAAAAGCAAAGAAGAAGGCTAGGGTAATTTCTAAAATCACCAGAGATGAGTTAGATAATAGGGTGATTCATATTGCCACTCCTACAATAGATAAAAACAAGGGTGAGATAGCTGCTCAAGAGTATAGCATTCAAACAATAAACTTGGGGACTACGAGCAAGGATCAAGAAAAGGAAGAATTCCAAAAATCCTCTCAAGCCATTATGAGGAGATTGGATAAAGAAATAGAGGAAAAAGAAAAGTTGCAAAAGAAATTGAATGATATGTATAGATATGTGCAACATTTGATGAAGCCTCTGTAGACAATGGGAAGTGAAGGAATAGCTCCTGAAGGATTATTACTTAAGGAGGCAGTCAGAGCTTGAGAAGATGAAGACCTCAACTAAGGCTACACATGAATGGCTACAAGGCGTAGGGTATAGAGGAGATAGCATGATCATGCAATTTTTTTCAACTCGTAGAGATGCACACAAATCATTTGAGTGGCTACATAATTTGTTGGGGCAAGAAAAAACTGATGTAGACCTTCTCTCGCATCAAAAAAAATCCATTATGGATTATATTGAGGAGAAATTGGTAAGTGATGGGATCTTGTCTTCCTCGAAGGTTGCAAAACCTTGGGAATGGTATGAAGCATTACAGATTAGGCAATTTTTTTTAATGAGAATCCATAAACAAGGTCAACAGGTGGGAAATACATTGAATGATATTTATAATAAATGTATTTCATTTTTTGAGATAATGATTGGAAGAATGAAGTTTGCACCAAAACACCTGAACCTTGAACAATTAAGGAAATGGTTGCATGAGGTTTATGATTTGAGCGATGATGGTCCAATCACCACCCACCATGTGGATGATGTGGCCACCTATATTGCTATCACGGAGAAATTTCAAGATCTCAAGGTGGAATGGGATAAAGTCATCAAGGAATCAAGGGAGGAGATTAAATCCAATGAGAGAAGATTTAAAGTGTTAATTACTCCACCACTGGCCAACTTAGAGAAGGTTTTTCTTAGGGTGCAAGATAAATTGGGTCGGGATAAGGACAAGGGGCCAGCTAATGAATGATTGCATCAAAATTTGTGCTTCCCATTATCTCTCCTTTCATGTTCTACATGTATTGGACCGAGCTACATTGAAGAACCTAGGCTGACCTAGAAAAATCTCAAGCATTTAATGAAAAAATATTGTTTTATTCTAGAAACTTTCTAGGTCGACCTGTTTATGACCAACCATCTTTATAACCCTATTTGGGTTGACATAGCATAAAATTTCTATAAATAGGGAATTCTGCCTCATTTGTAAGGGCTATATAATTGAACTTTGGAGCAATTTAAGAGATAGAGCAAGAACTAGGAGTTAGTCTATTTTGAAGCAAGTGCTATAATAGAAAATACTGGAATTGTTGCAACTTTTGGGTGATTTAATATAAGTAAAGACATTGTGCTTTGGTGATTTTTCTTGTGTTGATTTATCTTGTATGGTTCTTGTTATTTTATCTTTCGAGATTTCTTGGAAAATATTGTATATATGTTAGATTTAGAGTTAGACATGATTCAATGGCGTTTATGGTTTGATGCTTGATGTGTTTGTAGCAATCCTTGGTCCATACTTTTAGCAACTGGCTGATTGTTAGTTGCTGTCTAAAGTTATCCTGGACCTTATATTTGTTATGCTTAGTTCAATTGTGGATATTTTATTCATTTCAATTGCAAAATAGGGTTGGTTTGAATGAATGTCTCATGATCTGAAAATATTTAATTCCTTAGAAGATTGCATTGTTTCTGTGAGATTGCAGATAAAATTTGGGTTAAGTAGGAATTAGTTTTGAGGGATTGATCCATTTCAAGTATTTTATCATTTGCATTATTGGCCTTAAGAGTAATTTTAATCTTATAAATCTCTCTTAAACCCTTATGTTTTTCTATTTCTTTTATCATTTGGGTTAATTTAGAATTTCAAGTATCAATATATTGCAGAATCTAATAAGTTTGAAGATCTAGTATTTGTTTGTAAAGTCCCTTTGTGATTACCAACATTTTCACATTTATCACTGAGTTGTTTTTACATTTTCAGGACCTGACATTAGATACCTTGGGGTTATCTCTTGAGGCTTGTTGATAGAGATTTACCTTTCAAGAGAGATAGGATACTTGTATCTTTTTTGAGTTGTTGTTGTGTAGAAAACACCATCAACAGATTGGTGCTAGAAGGAGGGCCTGAATAAGAAAACTGAATCATTTTTTGTCATCCATTTCTCCTTAAATATTTTGAAGAACCAGATCTACTCCAGGAGAATAAGATTTTTAAGAGTTACAAGCTGCTACCAAGTCAAGAAGGACCAAAAGAAGGGGAGAATCATCATCCACCCAACCACTTCCATCATCTGCTTCATCTTCATCTTCATCAAGTCCATCTTCAACTAATTCTGAAGCCATCCCCATTCAGCAGCCTCAACCAGTCATAAATCAACCTTTAGCATCTCCACCTCTGCCAATGGGTTTCCTTGCTAACAATACATCTCCCTTATCCTTCAATAATTACAATGTCATGCCCAAGAACCTTGAACACTTATGTTCAAAGTTCCATGTTAATGATCCTGATAGAATTGCAAGGGAACACATCAGGATTTTTTAGACATGTCTTAGGGATAGGGGAATTAACCATGAGGATGTTTCATGTAGACTCTTTCCTTATTCACTAGGAGAAGATGCATTCTATTGGTATAATCATTTTCCTGCTGGATCAATCCATAATTAGGTTGAGTTGGAAGCTGTGTTTTTGTAGAAGTTTAGGATTCTCATTAGTGCCAATGAGCTTTATTTGCAGTTCACCAAGGTCAAGAGAGAAGTTAATGAGCCTATAGGGTTCTTTAACAATAGGTTTCATCATGCATATACCAGATTGTAGACTCCCTATGTTGTAGATGACACCACTACCCTGAAGGTCTACTATGAAGGTTTGGACAATCTCACGACTACCTTCCTGAAATGGAGACCTGATCCTCCAGCTAGCTTACTTGATGCATAAACAAAAGCTATCAAGGTCAGTATTGATTTGAGGCAACACTTATCTGGCCCTCTACCATCACTAGGACCGCCTGCTCACCCAGGACAAGTTCAGGCTCTCAATCAGGCTCTTACCAATCATACTCCTATTATGAATCCAATACCTCAGTTTCCTCTAGTTCCTCGTCTAGGACATCCTATAAATTAGTCCCCACAAGTGATGACTTATCCTTAACAGAGTGTTAATCAACCTATTTATTCACAACCATAGGCTGGTTTTCCCACCTATTTGCATAATTCTGAAGTCTTGAACCAGTCCTTGAGATCTAGTGTAGCAACAATACATTCCCAAAGCAATGCTAACCATACTCCCTATGGTAATCTTGATAAAGAAAGGTTGGATGAGCTGACTAAACAAGTGAAGAAGTTGAACATGGAGGTCACTTATTGAAGAAATCAAAATAGTCAACTCCATGCTGCTCAAAAGAGTATGTAGTCTAATTACAATAGAGAGAATCAAGAGCCCCAATAAGGATAAAGCTTTGAAAAAGGACAAAATTTTGACAAAGGTCAAAATTTTGAAAGAGGATAGGCTTTTGGTCAGAATTTTGATAGAGGATAAGCTAGTGGGCAAGGATTCGAGAGGAGACAACCACCTAGAAAAAATAGAACCTAGAACACAAGGCCAAATAATGGAGGTGTCCCTACTCCATTGGACCAACCTTCTAATCAAGAAAAACCTTCAAGTAGTGTTTATTTGGCAGAAGCAGCTCTGTCTGGATGGTACAGGCTTCATGAGATGAATCAACATTCAGAGCTAGATTGCCCAGAATTCTAGACTGCAACATCTATTATCTAGTATGAGGTTGAGAATCACTCTGTTGCTCAAGAGTTGGTACCATCAGGACCTTACGACTCTCAGATTTTGGTAGTAAATCATGCTCTTTTCCCAAAAGGAGAAGAAAATGGACTAGAAGAGCAATCAAGCCAGTCGGAAGAGGAAACTGACCAAGTTTGTAATGGAGATTAGGTTTCTCAGATGTTCATTGAAAATCCTGAAAAATGAAAATGGCCCCTTGGATGAAGAAGAAACTTGTGTTGAAGAAGTGTAGGTGTTCCAAAGGCCAATCAAGAAATATGACTTAAGGGATAGGCCAACCAAAGGACCACAAGCTAGATGACCATTGACCACCTCCATCCCCCCAAACAATTTCACCATACCTCCTTATCCTAATGCCAATAATAATCCAATATATCCTCACGTGCCTAAGTAGTACCTATCAAAGGAAGAACAAGCACAAGCTGGGACATCTAAAGGGAAGAATATAGATGTTAGCAAGGACAAGGTAGTGGAATATCTCAAGGAAGATCCCACAGACATGAGTACAGAGAAATTAGGTGAATATGTGGCTGAAGAAATTAAGAAACTCAAGGTAAGTCTCTTTGCATTTGAATTATTGAGAGTACCAGCCATTAGGAATACAATCTTAGGGGTGTATAATGCAAATGTAGTATTGCAAGATAAATCTGTTAGTGGGACTACTAATAAAGTACCTAGTACTCAAGGGTTGAAAGATCAGAGTCAAATTCAAACACAACCTAGAGACAAAGGGAAAGAAAAGGACAAAAATCAAGTTTCCCAAGTTGATACAAAGTTAACCTTGTTCCAAGGAAGAATAGAAACACCTCCCTTTTTTATTTTTTTCTGTATCTTTGGAAATAATTTGCACAATTGTCTTATAGATTCGTGTGCTTCCATCAATGTGATGCCATTTGCTATCTGTAGAGACCTAGGAATTACCCCTGCTACCTCTTAGAATGTCACCCAACTGGACATAACAAAAGTAAATGTAGTGGGCGAGTTAAACATAATCCCTATGCAAATTTCCTTAGATCCTAGAGTCCAACAGGTAATTAATATCCAGGTAGCAGATATCCCTGATGCTTATGGTTTTATTCTAGGAAGGGACTTTACTAAGGCCCTGAATGGATATGTATCAACTGATCAATCACACATGTGGCTTCCATGGAAAGGGGTGCCAAATCAAATCAAGATTGAGAGAGAACCTGGAATGAAGTATGAAATCACAAAATATCAGAATACTTCAAATGAAATATTGATGTCAACAGTAAGCATGGGAAACTATGTACTGGTGGCCCCTTTTGAGGAGGAAGTAGACACATAAGAGATTCTTATGTTGCATACCACACTTGTTGATCTTACAGTAGAAACCAATAGTACTAGAGCCCTAGTAGAATTGATTGAATTTGATGATGATCCTAAAGATAACCAACTCATTTTGCTAGACAATTTCCAAGAATTCATCCATAAGTGCATTGAAGATTAGATTTATCTAGGTAGAGGAATGGATTGTGAAGAATTACTCTTACCCAATTGGTATAAAGTTCACAATGCCTCTCACTTAGAGTTGGAATGTTGCTTATGCCAAACAACAGTAGAACATGTACAAAAATGCATTAATCCTACCCCAATAGTCAGAATTAATATACAAGATACTCAAGAAGTTCCCAAAGGAAAGAGGGTGGTTCCTTCTGAAGTGCCATGCAACATTAACAATACAAAAGGTACAACAAAAAGATCCAAAACTGCTGGCTATTGGACATTTAGGTTTGATGGATCCAAATCAAAGCAAGGTGCAGGAGTGGGATTTGAGTTGATCAACCCTAAAGGTAAAAATTTATTTGCTGCTCATAGACTCCAGTTTCATTGTACCAATAATGTAGCTAAATATGAAGCTTTAATTCATGGATTGCTCATGGCACTAAGGAAGAAGGTTAATATTTTGCAAGTTTTAGGGGACTCTGAGCTAGTGGTTAAGCAAGTTAGGAAGCAATACTCATGTCATGACAGAAGGATGACCAATTATAGGCATAGAGTATGGGATCTCATTGAAATATTTGATGCATTCAATATTCAGTTGATACCACGTAGTAAGAACCAAACTGTAGACTCCCTGGCTCAGGTAGCTGGCACTTTGTAGCCATTATCCCTCTCTAGCTTGAAGAATTTCACTATGGAATTAACTCTAGTACCTTTAGTACCTAACAATGTGACCAATTTCCAGGTGTTTGAAGATGATAAGTATATCATGGATTCATTACCAACTATGATATGTTCACCTCTTAGATCATCGATGAGTCTGAACCTCAAGAAGCAAAAATGGATCTAGAAGGGGTCCTCAATTTGAAGACTAATACTATTCCAAGGAGAATGGTATAGTTAGAGAGGATTTTTGACCTTGATAGAATAAAATATTAGGAGCCAAAGAACAAGAAGGAATCCATCAGTAGTCAATGTGACACATACAACATGGGAAATGAAGAGGATATTAAGAATGTCTTCATTGGCAAGGTGTGTACCCCAAAGGAGAGGAAAGGAATTGTTGACACCCTACATATATATCAAGATGTGATAGCCTTGAGTTACAAAGACCTAAAGACGTATGATAGTTCAATTATTACACACACCATCCCTCTAAAGCCAAGATCGAGACCTATCAGGCAAAGGAAAATACCAATTAATGCCCATTTGGAGCCAGTCATTCAAAAGGAGGTGCAAAAATTTCTTTTAGCTCATATTATATTCCCGGTAAGACAGTCGACCTTGGTTGCAAATTTGGTTCTAGTGAGAAAGAAGAATGGAGAGATTAGACTGTGTGTTGATTTTGGGAACCTTAATAGGGCATCAAAAAAAGATAACTATCCAGTCCCTTCATTGGATGAAGTGCTTCAAATTGTCAATGGATCTCAAATAATTTCTTTCTAGATGGGTACTCTAGATATAACTAGGTTATGGTGTAGTATGATGATAGGCATAAAACTGCCTTTACTACAAAATGGGGAACTTTTGCTTATAGGAGGATGCCCTTTGGGCTAATCAATGCTATAGCCACCTTCTAGAGAGACATGGATATCGCCTTTAAGGACATCATTGGTAAGTGCATAATTATTTATATGGATGATTTGACAGTCTTTTCTAAAAGGCGAGGTGATCATATAGCAGATTTATGCAAAGTATTTCATAGGTGTAGAGAATTTGGCATCTCCCTTAACCCAAAGAAGTGCATCTTTGGAGTTACTGAAGGAAAACTGCTGGGACACGTTATCTCAGAGAAAGGAATTGCTATTGACCTTGAATGAGTGGAAGCCATACACAAGATTCAACCACCTACTAGTAAGAAGAAAATAAAATCATTCTTTGGAAAAATTAACTTCGTCAGGAAGTTCATCACTAGATTTGCAGAGATAGTCAAACCATTGAATGCAATGTTGAAGCAAGATGCCAAAGTTGAATGGAGTGCAAAAGAAAAAGAAGCATTTGCAGAAATTAAGAGAGCCATTACTGAAGCTCCAGTATTGGTAATACCTGATTATGCGAAGCCCTTTTACATATATTCATTTGACTCATACCACTCTTGTGTTGGCATGTTGACCTAGAAGTCTGATCAAGGGAATGAGCACCCCATAGCGTTTATGAGTGGTCGTTTAAAGGATGCAAAGTTAAGGTACTCGAGTGTGGAAAAGCAGGCCTATGCCTTAGTTAGAGTTGTAAAGAAGTTTAAACATTATATTCTAAGGAATAAGGTCTTTGCAATAGTTCTTGATCTTGTAGTCAAGTTGTTGATGCAAAATGAACTAGGAGAATGCAAAGCTAAGTGGGTAACTATGTTATAGGAATACGATATTGAGATTCAGTCCATGAAGTTGGTGAGAGGATAAGGGCTAACCAAAACAATGGTAGAGATGGGTCTTGACCTCACATCTCAACACTACCACCTCCAAGATGTATCCCCAGGGAATTGGTATGATGATATTATCTATTATCTTTTGAACCAAGAATGTCCTGAACATCTTAATTCAGTACAAATGAGAGCTTTTCTTTTTAAGAGTGACAATTTTATGATGAAGGGAGTTGTTCAATACAAGAAAAATCATGAGGGTGTCTACTTAAGGTGCATAGGAAAGCAAGAAGCTGAAAGAGTAATGGAAAAGTTTCATGATAGATACGGTACAGGCCATGGATCTTCACCTTCTACAACAAATTAGATTATGATGGTTGGTTATTATTGGCCTACATTTTTCAAAGATGCTCACAACCATGTCAGAACCTATCATGTGTGTCAGACTACCGAAAGTAGAGAGAAGTATGCAACTCTTCCACTCCAACCAGTTATAGAGGTAAAACCATTTGCACAGTGGGGACTAGACTTCATAGGTCCAATCAATCCACCTTCTTCTATAGGCCACAGGTATATTCTTACTGTTACTAACTATTTCACTAGGTGGACTAAGGCTCTTGCATGCAAACAATGTACTTCTGAAGTGGTAATCAATTTAATTGAATTAGGTATTAATAATCTCTTTGAGTGTCCATTGGCTTTAGTTTGTGATAATGGTCCTACATTTGCATCACTAAAATATTCTAACTAGGCCTTTGATCATGGAATCATTATAAAGTTTGCATCAAATTATTATCCACAGGGTAATGGTTTAGTTGAATCTTCCAATAAGAACCTTTTAATAGTCATTTGTAAGCTGTTGGAGAAGAATCCCAATGATTGGCACACTCAACTTAGATTTTCTTTTTGGGTAGACCGTACAAGACATAAGACATCCTTAGGGACCTCTCCTTATCACCTTGTGTATGGTTTGGAACCTATATTTCCCATCCAGTTAAAGATCCTCACTTTTTAGTTCATTAACAAATATAATGATGAAGGGGACAAGCGTGAAGCCTGCCTGGCTGAACTGTTATACCTTGAAGAGAGGAGATGAAGCTTTAGAAAAAATTTCCAAACATCATGGTGTAGTTAAGAGATGGTTTGATATAAGAGCCAAGGTAAAATACTTTAGAATATTTGACTTGGTTCTCTACTAGGATAAAACACATGACCGAAAAGGGGAGCACAAAAAGTTTGATAAACTTTGGCAAGGCCCTTACCAGATTTTAGAGATATTGGGAGATAATGCCTTCCATTTGAAAACTCTCACTGGAGAGGATGTCCCACTACCTGTCAATGGGCAGTATTTGAAGCATTATTTTTAGTCTTGAGTTGTTTTGCAACTCTTCCTGTGTACATAGTTAGATTAGGTTTTCTTTTGTTTTTCTTTGTTTTTTTTTTCTTTCGGGTAGAGTAGGTTTGCTTTGGTTAGGGTATGTTGCTTTCTATCTTGTTCTTGCTTTGGGTCTTTCTTGCTTTCTTCTGGGTTTGTTGCACCCGGATAGCAACCATTATGTTATCTAGGACTATTCTGAGTATTTCATTGATGGACTTTAATCATGTGTCTTGAATGGATGGTTGAGATTTTATGTTAGGGTCAAGAGGTCTGAATGTATGATTTGAAGAAGAGGGGTCATTGGTGTGATTTGAACCTGAAGTATTATGAAATCTTATATATTTTACACAAAATTTAAAGAATCTTGAGGTTGTTTTAGGATATCTATGAGGTTTTTTTAGGTGAAAAATCTTATATTTCTACTTCAGTGCCATTGTGATTCTCAGCCCTAAGTGTGAACTTCATTGTTCACATGTTGAAGTTAAAAAAAAAAGGTGAAAAGAAAAGAAATACCAAAATAAGGAAAAGAGAAAATATTGAAAATCAAAAGAATGAATTCAACTTATTAGGGGTATTTGAATATCTCTATCAGGGCTATGGACGCCTGGCTAGTAGTAGAGCTATGTTCAGGAGAATCACAACGATAACCTCGTTGGGGCTATGGATTTCTGACTAGTAGTGAGGCCCTATCTAGGTTGCTTTTGGAGCTAGAATCTTTACATAGCCTAAATTGACTGAGCTTGTTTTCCATAGTAGCTTAAGGAGGGAAATGAACTCACTTGCACACACTTGGATTTTAAGTTATGAAAGGTTCAGTCTACCTTTGGTTCCAATTCTTTAATCTTGCATTTTTATTTGTTTTCCAGATAGGGAGATCAAAACCAGAGATTCTAGGTTCTTGATTCTTGTTCATCATCAAAATGCTCTAGAGCATTTCCCTAGCAGGAGTTGCCATTTGTTGTGCAATTTTTGCACACACGCCTTGCTAAAAGTAGGGACCCTCTCTTGCTTTAGTTTTGGGTGCTTTTGATCCTCTGATTGTGAAAATTTGGATGCTTTGATGCATGCTTGAATGTTTATTGTGCTCATGCAAATTATCCCTTGAAGTTATTCATCAAAAATCCTAAGTTTGGGGTGAGTTTTGGGTTTTTCTTTGGTTTTGGGTATTTCCTCCCTAGACGAAAATCTCTGATTTTCGTTAGTGTCTTGGATGCCCGATGGTAACTGCTTTGTATTGTATTTCAAAGATTTCGGTGTTTCATGAAATTCTGTGTATAGCAAAAATCTCTGAAATTCCGTGGGTCTCCAAGATTCTTGATTTCCACCACCCCCTCGGATCCCCAAAATTCGTCTTGGGCTGTCATTTCACCTCATTTATGCTTGTACGAATTTTGCAGCTTGCATTTAATGGGATTTTGAGAGTTTTTATGTTGGAAAATTGGTGCCATTTGTCTCATGTTGAATTTGAAGAGCTTGGTCCTTGTAAACTGCATGTGATTTAGTGTTGAGATTGTGAATTGTTGGTTTTGGTGGCATGTCCTTGGTGTCATTTGCATCTATTGGCGATTTGAAGTTTGTTGGCCAGTCGCTGCCCTCTTGAAGTTTGCTTCATCAATGGTATGTACGCAATGTCCTTTCTTTTGATCGATGAATATGAATGGTTTTGTGGTGCCATATGCATGTTTTATGCCTAAGTTTTGCGTGCTTAGAAGTCTGTGAGCAAACTAGGGTTGTCCATGGTTCTTTTTGATGCCTTTCCTAAGTATTGATGTCGTAATCCTTTGTTGAATTGATGATTGATAATGTCAGCCATTGCTATATTGGGTCCCCAAATTTGATCTTGTGCATAATATTGCTTTGGTTTGATTCGATCTAGGGTTCCCTGTGTTTGTTGGGTTAATGATCCAGGTGTCTTTGAGCTGTTGTTTCTCATTTGGGTCTAATCGTTACTTATTTTAAGGGCCTTGGAAGAGTTTATTATGATTTAGTTGAATGAATGAGTGAATCGAGGTTGGCACTATTTGTCCATGGCAAAACCCTAGGGATTTGAATTTAAATCCATTACCAATACCAATTGAATTGTTCTTGAATGAATTATAAATCTGGGTCCATCGATGAACGATTTGAGACAAGCAAAATTTGTGCCCCAAATCCCCAAATTTGTGATCATTCGATCAATTTGGGTGAAATCATGAGAAATCAAGACTTTCGGGATATTAGGTGCTTCACAAAATTCCTTCACCCTTGAAATTCCCGAGTTTCCATCGTCATCTCATTTACCTAGGAATGCATAAAAATGCAAAGTTATGCTGACTTCGCTAATTTCTTCCCTAGATGGAAATCCCTGAAAAACTTTCTGAATGAGAGAAATTGTAGTAAAGGATGAGTTGATGTTACATGATGTGATGTATTATGAATGGTTCAAATGATTGAAGGTTGTATGTTGCTACTTCTTGAGCCATGATGTTGATTAAGTAACTTTTGGGCAATAATTGTGCTTTCATCGTGGATTTCTACCTAGCCTTGAAATTCTCAAATTTCCTCCTTGGCTTGATTTTTGTGGAGGGGTGAAAATCCTGAGCTTTTAAGGAATTATGCTTTGTGGTGTTTTAATGGACTTTGATCATTGTTTTAACTTATTTGGAAAATGGATATGTTATATTTGGACTAACCTTTACTTTTATGCTATGATGGATAGTGATTGTGTTCTTTTGTTGAGTGCAAGATGAATCAAGCAAGGCTATTGTTGGAAAGGGTAAGAACAAACAAATGGATCTAGATGTTTAGGGAGCTTCTATCTCAGAGGCTAAAAAGATCAAGCTGGACACAAAGAGAAAAGTTCATGAGAGCAAGCTTGCTTCCATCTAGTAAGAGATAACTGACACTAATGTGGTAAAATGGGATTATGAGGAGTTCAAGACAAGGATGTCAGTGAAATACCCTTCTGTGTTGGCAAGGAGATTGATAGATTCTGGGTTGGCTCATGTGGCCAGTTTTCCTTCTACAGTGTAGTGCTATTGGAATGTGCTAGGTGTTATGATCAAGGCACACAGAGGGTGATCATTCCACAAGGTAGAGTGATTGTAAACTTCTCCACTGTCTTAGTAGCCCAAACATTTGATATGCAAGATAGGTCTCACATGGTGCAGTTTGATATTGACGTAGCTAGGAAATACTATGCACAAGATACAACTAAAGCTCTAGAGGTAATCAATACTTGGATAGAAACACCTAAGGCATATATCTCTAAATTGTCAAAACAATTGTTCAGAGCTAAATTAAATTCAGATTATTACGATGTAGTCACTCTTCTCAGCAGAGTGATGGGCTTAAAGAGTGCTGGAGTGTTTGAAATTGGATGTTTTACTTGATAGTGAGAATGGAGTAAGGAAAAAATTATCATTGGGCAGGGATCATTAGTAGGATAATTCATGAGCAGTTGTGCAATGTGTTGTAGACCAAGACCTTCACCATGACATCCTATTTGGTCTATTCCTTGGAAAGGTTCCATCCATACAAAGGATTGAGCACTTGAGGGTTCTTTGGCCAAGATGTGATCTATGAAGTCTACCCCTAGCTACATTTGGGTAGTTCTAGCTATAGAAGGGTGAACGATGCATTCACCATGTACATCACAAGGTTGCTCCAAGGTGCAGAGCATGATAGGATTTCTGATGCTGCCAAGGAGTTGATTTAGAAGTTTGGAGCATGGTTCATATAATTTCTCACATTCTCTTATATCAGGATTGATGGTTGTCAAAGGGATCCATACAAATTGCCTAGGTACCCTACTGATCACATCATTCTTTTGGAGGTCACAAAGAAAATTTCCACCTTTGATGCAATTTTGAAGAAGGATATGCACAAAAATAGTTTTGGAAATGATTTCCAATTGAGGATAGGGGTTAATGAGGCTTGTCCTTCCTTGATCACAAAACACTTCTCAGAAGAAGAGATGGGAAATTTTGGCTTATTTTTGTATTCTAAGAGGCCTAGATTTGATAGAATAGGTGGAGCCCAAAGGAGAGCCAACATGGATTTTATACACAAGGATGATATTGAAGATTATTTGGCCAATTGCAGGGATGAATTAGAATTTTTGAGGAAGAAGTTCTCTAGGTTGCTTGTTCATCTGATTAGGTTGTATAACATCAAGGCCATCCCTGATCAGATTGATGATGATGGGGAAGTGATACAAAACCATGACTATGAGCCAATTAAAGATAAGCCAATAGGTGAGATTGATTGGTTAGAAGAAGAAAAAAGAGTTGGAACAAATCGATTCTCCAGTAATAAAGTATACTAAATTGTGGATCAAACATAAGATTTGGGAATTAGACAGTGAAGGAAAACAATACACTTATGACTTGATGGGAAATTTAGAATCCTAGTCAACTTCTAAGGAGGAACATGACCCAAAAGGAAAGGAAAAGGTGGGTTCCCCCTTTAAAATTAAGATCAAGGGTGTTCAAGCAGAGGCCGAGGAAGAAAAGAAGAGGAAGCCCATTGCCAAGAAGAGGAAAGTTACCTCAAAGGAAGAAAAATCCACTCAAGAAGAGGGAAATTTAGAAGAAGGAAAGAAATATGATGCTCTTGTGCCTAAAAGGAGACGAGTAACAAGAAAGCAGAGTGAGCCTCCTAAAGGATAGGATGAGTCAGGACGACAACTGGTAGATGTTGAGAGCTTTGGAGAGAAAACATAGGTCTATACTAGGAAGGCCAATAATCCATCTCCAAAGAAAAGTCCGATAAAGGAGGGTTCCTCCACAATTCCCCCTACTACACAATAATAGGAGGATACTTCTACCCTTCCTTCAACCCAAGAATTGCATGATGAACAACAGAAATGACTGATGAGGATATTCATCAAGGTGAAGAAACAAAAGAATTCAATGTTGGGGATCTTCACAGTGCGGAGGCAGAGATTGATAACATCCTGCAATGCTCCTTGGTATCATATGAGGACTCGCCTGTTGATAATAAAGGAGAGAGATCCTTGGAGAAAGAAGAGGTGCATGAATGAACTCCCTCTTGAATCCAAGTGGGAACAAATACACATGATCAAGAAGAGAATGAGAATCTAGAGGAAGATAAGGAGGAGGTTAAAGGTGCAGAAGTTCCTACTGTACATGGTTCAAACATCGACCATTCCATTGATCATCTAAAAAAGTTAAACTAGGAGAGCAACAGTCAGGTATTTGTACTCCAAGTTGGCTCAGTGAGAGATTAAAAAGAAAGAAAACAATTGTGGATGATACTCCTCTGAATTGGGATGAATTACTAGCTAATATTGGAAAGGGAAAAGCAAAGAAGAAGACTGGGGTAAATTCTAAAATCACCAGAGATGAGTCAGATAATAGGGTGATTCATATTGCCACTCCTGTAGTAGATAAAAACAAGGGTGGGATAGCTCCTCAAGAGTATAGAATTCAAATAATAAACTTGGGGCCTACGAGCAAGGATCAAGAAAAGGAAGAATTCCAAGAATCCTCTCAAGCCATTACGAGGAGACTGAATAAAGAGAGATAGGAAAAAGAAAAGTTGCAAAAGCAATTGAATGATATGTATAGATATGTGCAACATCTAATGAAGCCTCTATAGACAATTGGAAGTGAAGGAATAGCTCCTGAAGGATTATTACCTAAGGAGGCAGTCAATGAGATTGAAAATATGAAGACCTCAACTAAGGCTACACATGAATGGCTACAAGGCATAGGTTATAGAGGAGATAGCATGATCAAGGACATTTTGTCAACTTGTGGAGATGCACACAGATCATTTGAGTGGCTGTAGAATTTGATGGGGCAAGGAAAAATTGATGTAGACCTTCTCCTGCATAAAACAAAAGCCATTATGGATTATACTAAGGAGAAATTGGTAAGTGATGGGATCTTGTCTTCCTCGAAGGTTGCAGAACCTTGGGAATGGTATGAAGCATTACAAATTAGGCATTAATTTTTAATGAGAATCCATAAACAAGGTCAACAGGTGGGAAATACATTGAATGATATTTATAATAAATGTATTGCATTCCTTGAGATAATGACTGGAAGAAAGAAGTTTACACCAAAACACCTGAACCTAGAACAATTAAGGAAATGGTGGCACAAGTTTTATGCTCCAGGTGATGATGGTCTAATCAACGCCCACCATTTGGATGATACGACCACCTATATTGATGTCATGGAGAAATTTCAAGATCTTAAGGTGGAATGGGATAAAGTCATCAAGGAATCGAGGGAGGAGATTAAATCCATTGAGAGAAGATTTAAAGTGCTAATTACTCCACCACTGGCCAACTTAGAGAAGGTTTTTCTTAGGGTGCAAGATAAATTGGGTCACGATAAGGACAAGGGGCCAGCTAATGAATGATTGCATCAAAATTTGTGCTTCCCATTATCTCTCCTTTCGTGTTCTACATGCATTGGACAGAGCTAAATTGAAGAACTTAGGCTGACCTGGAAAATTGTCAAGCATTTAATGCAAAAATATTGCTTTATTCTAGAAACTCTCTAGGCCGACTTGTTTATGGCCAACCATCTTTGTAACCCTATTTGGGCCGACATAGCATAAAATTTATATAAATATGGAATTCTACCTTATTTGTAAGGGCTATATAGTTTAACTTTGGAGCAAGTTAAGTGATAGAGAAAGAACTAGGAGTTAGTCTATTTTGAAGCAAGTACTATAACACAAAATAATAGAATTGTGGCAACTTTTGGGTGATTCAATATAAGTAAAGACATTGTGCTTTGGATCTTTCTTGTGTTGATTTATCTTGCATGGTTCTTGTTATTCTATCTTTTGAGATTGCTTGGAAAATATTGGATATATGTTAGATTTAGAGTTACACATGATTCAATGGTGTTTATGGTTTGATGCTTGAAGTGTTTGTAGCAATCTCTAGTCCATACTTTTAGCAACTGGCTAATTGTGAGTTGTTGTGTAAAGTTAGCCTGGACCTTATATTTATTGTGCTTAGTTTAATTGTGGATGTTTTATTCATTTCAATTGCAAAATAGGGTTGGTTTCAATGAAAGTCTCATGATCTGAAAATCTTTAATTCCTTAGAAGATTGCACTATTTATGTGAGATTGCAGATAAAATATGGGTTAATGAAGAATTAGTTTTGAGGGATTGGTCCATTTCAAGTATTTAATCATTTGCATTGTTGGTCTTAGGAGTAGTTTTAATCTTAGAAATCTCTCTTAAACCCTCATCTTTTGCTATTTCCTTTATCATTTGGGTTAGATTTAGAATTTCAAGTATCAATGTATTGCGAAATTTGATAAGTTTGAAGATCCAATATTTTTTTGTAAGGTCCCTTTGTGATTACCAACATTTTCACATTTATCACTAAGTTGTTTTTGAATTTTCAAGACCTAACATTAAAGACCATGGGGTTATCTCTTGAGGCTTGTTGATAGAGATTTACCTTTCAAGAGAGATAGGATACTTGTATCTTGTCTGAGTTGTTCCTGTGAAGAAAACACCATCAACACAACAAACTCCTCTGGAACCTCTAAGCATTGAATACCTACTCATTGATCCATTGAAAATAAAGCATACAAAACCAAAATACACAGAATATATGAGTGTTGATAAAAAGGGCGTGTTTTCTAGATTTATAAATGAAGTTGTAATACATTTGTTGTAAACTATACTAGTGTTTTATATCTAATATTTATTATAGGTAGTTGAATTGAAATCCTACGTGAGTAATATGAATGGCCTGAGGTGATCAAAAGTTGATTTTGGGTGGCTGTAGATGGAACAATGTTCCCTTGCTAGTGGGTCTGTGCTGACATAGATTTAATTCACATGTCTATGAATCTACTCCCATAGTTGGTGAATACAATTGTTTTCCATTCAAATATCTTTATCAAATTTCTTTCTCGTCAATAGTTAATGGCTAGACCCAACTTGCAGAGGTTTTAGGAAACATGGAGATAATATCATTTTATAAATATCAAAACATGATCATGCATTTATCTTTAGCATTAAAGTCTATCAAAATATGCAATTGGAGGAGAGGAGTCGTGACATCCTTCCTCCCTTATTTTATGCATAATCTCGATGCATATATTTAATAATTTTGATATAGTAAAGAGGTAGTACTTTAAAATAGGAAATAAAATATAGTATCTAGGTAGTGCTTAAAACAAGAATGGAAAATATTGTTTTAGTTCAATTGTATCTTCCCAAATAGCATTGTCTTCATCATATTGATCCCATTGTACTTTACTTTGGTCAACCACCCTGTTGCGCAATTGGTATTGGTGTCTCTCCAAGATTGGATATGGTTCTATTGTTATTTTCTTGGGCTCTTGGACCTGTAATGCATTCCAATTCCAAACATGTTTCTCATTAGGTACATACTTCTTATGAAGAGATACATGGAAAAAATCATGGATACGACTCAGTTGGGGAGGTAGGGCCAATTTGTAGGCAACCGGATTGATCTTTTCTAAGATTTTAAAAGGTCCCACATAACGGGTTGCCAACTTTTTTTTCTTACCAAAACTTATAGAAATTCTATATGGCCTAACCCCTAAGAAAACATTTTCTCCCACTATGAATTCCCTTTGTGCTCTTTTCCTATCTACATAACTCTTTTATTTTTCTTTGGCTTCCTTTAACCTCTGCCTAATTGACTTGATCTGATTTTCCATTTCCTTCAACATATCTACTCCAATTACTACTCTATCCTCAAGATTATCCCAACTCAAAGGTGTTTGAAAAGTCCTTCCATAAAGTGCTTCAAATGGAGACATCCCTAGGGAGGCTTGAAAAGAGTTATTGTACGAAAATTCCACTAGTAGAAGATATTCTTCCAACTTAGATTATTGGTCCATACAGTACATTCGTAGAAGGTCTTCCACAATCTGATTTGTCCTTTCAGTTTGGCCATCTATTTCAGGGTGATATGTTGTACTAAAATTTAATTGTGTCCCCCAAGCTGATTGAAGAGTTGTCCAAAACCTTGAAGTGAACCTAGCATCCCTATCAGATATGATATTTTCTAGAACTCCATGCAATCAAAAATTTTTCGTCACAAAATGTTTAGCCAAAGTTGGAGCATCATTTGTTATATTTCCTGCTACGAAGTGAGCAACCTTGTTAAGTTTTTCAATTACCACCATTATTGAGTTATGCCTATAAGGTGTTGTAGGAAATCCTTGTATAAAATCCATACTAATAACCTACCACTTATGACGTGGTATATCATGGGGGTATAATAATCCGGCAGGATGACTATGCTCTACCTTCACCCTCTGACATTCAAGACATTTAACTACATATAGGACTATGTCATTCTTCATTCCTTACCAAAAATATAGCTTCTTAAGGTCTGAATAGTGTTTATTTTCCCATGGATGTCCTAAATAAGGGGTATTTTGGGCTTCACTTAAAACCAACTCTCTTAACTCCTTAGAGTTTGGAACATATATCCCATTGTTGTATCGAAGCGACTTGTCACCATCTAGATAATACCCTTGTACACTAGGATTAGTTGGATCACTTTCTAAGGTTGATCTAACTTGCTTATACCATGAATCTTCTTTTTTCTCATTTAGCACTGTTTGTCTAAAAGTGGTTTTGAATATTGCAATACTCATCAAGTGCCTTCTTCTGCTTAGTGCATATGCAACCCTATTTCTTTCCCCTTAATATATTCTATCTCAAAATCATATTCGCTTAGAAATTCTAACCATCTTCTTTGTATAGCGTTCAAGTGAGGTTATGTGAAGATGTACTTGAGTCCTTGATGGTAAGTTTTTAACTCAAATGGTTTTCCAATGACAAAATGTCTCCATTTCTAAAGAGCATGTACGATTGCTGCGAGTTCCAAATCGTGAGGTTCATAGTTTACTTCATGATTTTTCAATTTCCTTGATTCATAAGCTACCACACGTTCATCCTAGATGAGTACCTCACTTAGACCTTCAATGGATGCATCTGTCACAACTATGAAATGTCCATTTGGTTTTGGAACCTTAAAGATAGGTGCAGTGGTTAATTTTTCCTTCAAAATTTGAAATGCCTTATCGTATTGTTCAGTCCACAAGAATTTCTTACCCTTCCTTTGTATTGACGTGATTGGATTTGCAATTATTGAGAATCCTTCTATGAATCTCCTATAATATCTTGCAAGTCCCATAAAACTTCTTACCTCAGACATATTTTTAGGAATTAGCCATTCCTCTATGGCTTTTATCTTATCTGGATCTACTACAATACCATCTTCTGAAATGATGTGACCTAAGTAATGTATTTTCTGTTTAAATAATGTACATTTTGATAGTTTTTTGTATAGCTTATGTTCTATTATTCTTTGCAAAGCTAATTGAAGATGTGCTAGATGTTCCTCCTCATTTTTGGAATAAATCAAGATATCATCTAAGAAGACCAAGACAAATATATCCAAGTAATCATGGAACACACTACTCATCAAGTTCATAAAGGCAGCAGGAGCATTAGTCACACCAAGAGGTACAACTGTAAACTCATAATGCCCATACCTTGTTTTGAAGGCTATTTTTTGGATATCTTCCTCCTTTATCCTGAGTTGGTGATATCGTGATCAAAGGTCTATCTTAGAAAACATAGTTTCTCCTTCATTTATTCAAAGAGATCCTCAATACGTGGTAAAGGGTACTTATTCTTTATGGTGACTTTCTTGAGCATTCTATAATCAATACATAGTCCTAAGGTTCCATAATTATTTTTAACAAACAAAACTGGTGCTCCCCAAGGGGATACACTTGGTCTTATGATACCTTTCCCAAGAAATTCTTCTAATTGCATCTTGAGTTCTACCAACTCTGTTGTGTTCATTCGATAGGATGCCTTAGACACAGGTTTAGCTCTAGGAACTATATCAATGGATAAGTCAAATTTCCTTTTTGGGGGAAGCCCTGATAGTTCTTCTAGAAACATATCACTAAATTTTTGAAGGTAAGGATAATTTTGGATAGTTGGAAGACCACCTTTTTCATCCATTGTAACCATGTATACTCGAGCTCCATTTCTCTTTTCTCTTTTCATTTGCATAGCTGATATAATTTCCATACTTATAGGTCTATGTTTCCCTTGAATCACAACCCTTTTTCCTAAATCATCTAAACATCCCAACTATTTGTTGTAACAGTCTACATTTGCTTGATGGTTTCTTAACTAGCTCATTCCAATTATCACATTGTATGAACCTAAAGCTACCACATAAAGATCTACCTTTGTACTAAAGTTAGGAAATTGTATTTCTACATTAGATAGACATTGGGTCACCTCTTTAACTACCTTATCCCCATACTAGACTATCCATGATGATTCCATATGATTAACTTTTAAAAAAAAATTGCTTACTAATTGTGGAGAAATAAAACATTCAGATGATCCAGTATCTATTATAATTGAGACTATTTTACCAAAAAGCGTACCTCTAGTCTCTATGGGCACATTCCGGGATTGAGTGTGCTGATTCCTTATTTCTACATGAATCCTTTGTGGAGGTCCCCTCTAAGGTTGATATTCTCATCTGTCCTTGCATCCTTGGACATTCTCTAGAAAAATGATTCCCTCCACACATGAAACATCAACCTGGTGGTCCTTGTTGCATTGGATTTTCAGGTTGGTTGTTGCTTACTTCATGGAGCCTCGGTTGATTTGTTGGACTATTATAGTCCCTTGGTTCATTTTTTTTGAAGTTATTTCTATTAACATTATTCCCATTGTACCTTTGATTCTGATTTGAAGGTGGTTTTCT
The DNA here is from genome assembly GCA_007258455.2 of Sequoia sempervirens. NCBI lineage: Eukaryota > Viridiplantae > Streptophyta > Pinopsida > Cupressales > Cupressaceae > Sequoia > Sequoia sempervirens. Next base: position 49,280,243 of record VDFB02000008.1, on the reverse strand, counting down.
TTCTGATGAATTGTTCCTTAGGTTTTTGTTGAAGTTTTGGTTCCTTTTGAATTCATGTTTCCTCTTGAAATTATTACTCCTGAAAGATTGTCTTGCTGAAATTAAAGCTTGGAACTTCCTCTCTTGCTTCAAGGATTTTTTTAGCACTTCGTTCATACCTTCTAGTCCATGCATGTCAACCTCTACCCCTATATGGGTATTTAATACCAAAATGAATTTCTGGGTTTGGATTTTTTCATCTTGTTGATATATTGGCACATATTTTAGTAGCTGGAAAAAACCTATCCCAGTATTGTTGAACTGTCAAAGATCCTTGTCGAGGGTTGTGAAACTCAGTCATCTTCTCATCAAATAAAAATTTTGGTAGCCACGTTTTTTGGAAATGTTCAAAAAATTGTTCCCATGTTATATTCTCCTTGGTTTACTTATTTTGTTCCTTCACATTAGTCCACCAGCTAGCTGCTTCACCAACAAGTTGGTAGGACCCCCATAAGGCCTTAGTAGTTTCGTTGAAGTCTATTAACTCAAAATACTTTTCCATTTCATTAAGCCAATTTTCCACCCCTTCTCGTAGTTGTTTCCCATCAAATTTTGGAAGGGTGATTCTCTTCAAGTCCTTAGTCAATTCCAGAATAGGATTTTCCCTCCAAGGGAAAATAACATTCATTATGTTATGCTTTGGACCATCTCCTTCAGGAGGGTTTTCAATTTTAGGATCAACTATGTTTTCGATATTATCTTGTCTTTTTTGAAGTTCTTGTACTGTTTTCTGCAAATAGTTGATTTTATCTCTCTGTTCAGTTAATAGTTCTATTATTGCTTCAATCCCATCCTTATTACTTCCCTGAGCCTGTGGTTCCTCATCATTTTTTCCCTTTGGCCTTCAACTGACATTAGCTCGAGTTGCTCTTCCCCTTGGCATTTAGAATTCCTATTTAATTAATCTCATGTTCGTATTATTCTAAGGTTTGAGAAAGGATGTTTCTAACTTTTAAAATATATATTTCAATTGTGTGAGTCGTAGTAAGCTCAAGGCCTAGTTCTGAATCTCACTCTGATACCACATGTAATGACCCAATTAATTCCAACCCAAAACACCACTATTTTTTTTTTCAAGTATTCGTTCACAAGTATACTTGGGAAGTTCTATCCATACGGGATAGGTATATCATCTGTTCATACGGAACAACAATTCACTTCATCTATTCATATGGAATAGGAATACATCTATTCATATAATTGGAATATGTATCCACCTAAATAAGGTAGGAATCTATCATGCGATAGGTATGTGGTCTGGCCAGAGTCTTGGACTCATCAAGATCATCTAGATCCTGAGTTGCTTCCCTGATGACCACACTTTCATCTAAAGGTGTGCCAAGGTCACTATCCTCAAGATATGTAAATTATAATCCTAAGGTTGAAACTTGCCTCAGAATTTGGCCTAAGGGCCTCGGGAAATCAAGCAATCCATGCGGGATTCTTCTGAGTATAGTTGTATATATTTTAGTTGATTATCTCTTATAACTATTTATGTGATCTCTCTAACCCTCAACCCCATTCCCAAACACCTAAGTACTAGGAGCATCCTTCATTTCCCAGACTGCCTACATACCCTGCTTCCAAACGGGATCAAGGAGTAAAATATGAGGTTCTATTTTCTAGACTATGTTTATGTGAACTATTATAAAGCAGGTACATAACCCTTTCTAGGGTTTTTATTTCCCCCAGACAGTTATTTTGAGGTTGCTACCCATGAAGGGAAGCAAGAATAACAAATGGTTGATTTGACCATTGTCTGTTTAACTAACAACATTCATCTAACCTATTTCCTATTAATATTCGTCACCCTTGACTCGTTTTAAATGATTTTATAATAAATCTTCCACATAATCATATCTTCAAGTGAACATTACATTTGCACCCTAGAAAAAGTCCTAAGTTTGGTTCTCTAGGTTGTCACTAGCAGATTTAATTTGTTTTCTTTTTAATCTTTTTAGATTATTGATCCAAAGGGGATTTCCCTCCCTTTGGATTAAATTAACCAATGTTCCTTATTTCTCCCTTGTGATTTATAGGGACGATGCCACATACATCATTATTGCAGTTGTGTTAGACTATAGATGTAGTGGCTCAAGTGTGACAACATTACTTGTAAACGTGAGCCAAATGCATCGTTGATACCGAACGCTATGGGTTTTGTTCTCCTTTCTTTTATTAGGGTTTCAAGCTATATTAAATTAAGAAAAAGCTCATAAAATCTGACATACATAATGACGTTAGTAATATTCATTATAGCATTAATCCCCAAATATGAATGGTTCAAGAATAGCTTTAAATATAAGAATAGTTGAAGTACCATTGTTAGAAAATAAGCACTTTGTATCAACCTTTTATTGAATAAAATTTCAACAATATCCATTCATAGGAATTGTTACCAAATAAACTACTAAAGTAAGTATTTTTAAAGTGTGTTACACATGATTCTCCCTTTGGTAGTTTCTAAAAATATCATTAAAGATATAAATCATAGATGGTTTCTAGTAAGGACACAAGTTCCTATAATAAAATAAAAATAAAGACTAAGCATTATTGAGAAGAGTAGCAAATATTCAATCATAAATAATTCAAATAAGATCTTGAATGAGGTTGAACATATACTTAGGTATGATAGTACATGAATCTACCAATCAAATATTGAAAATAATTCAACCGGTTGACAACATATAAAGACAATCCCTTAATAATGACCCAAGATTTATTCAAAAGATACTTATAAAAGTACACAAAGGTTACTGTAAAAGAGATTAATGTTTTAATAAATGCTTCATATTATTCTTGATCCATTTTTCACAACTGAAAGGAAATAGAAAAGAGCAATGGAAAGTACTAATAAAGAGCAATTGTTTGAAGGAAAGAGATTACCAAATAAATTGAAGTAGCCAAACCAAGCACCACCAAAGCAAGAGAGACACAAGAATTTGTTAAGGGGAAAAAAAAAGAAAAAACCCCAATATTATGAATGGAGGCAAAATGCCTAAAGAATAATACAAAGAGAGAGAGCTTCAGCCTTAGCTTGCTTGCATGAGTCTTGAAGAATGAGAGGAGAAGCACCTCAATAAGTAGAGGTGAGAAAGAGGAGTTAGAATGTAACTCCCAACTCAATGAATGCCATCATTCATCTATGTGTGTGCAAAGTGTCACCTCTTAAGGAGGTGGTTAGAAATATTCCTTAATAAAGGAATTAAAAAATAAGCCATCCTCACACATGTGTGAGATTTAAGGTAATTCTTCCCTCTAAAAAAATAACATTTAATTTCTCATTTGACAAGTGTCAACCTTGAACAATAGTTTCAAGCCACAAAATGCTAATTAATTATTACAACTCAATTCATATCTCAAAAAAACCCCTATGTATAATAGATTACATTCAACAACCCGTAAGTATAACTCACTGAATATTCAAAAATGATTATCTTAATGGTTTACTATGTGGATAATCTGAGTATAATTCATTGGATTATTTATTAAGAATAAAGGGTGGATTTCACTCAGAATCCCATACAGATAATAACAATTATATGCTATCCCTTGGAAAACTCATCAATTAAGTTGAATTATTCGTAGAGAAAAGGATGTGTGTATATCAATTTATTTAAAGAAAATTTGGGTAGATCCATGAACAAAGGATCCGAATACATATTGAGATCAATTTTTACTTTGTAAATATAAATCTAATGTTTCTATGGGTGTTTACTTATACACAATGTGGAAGCAAGAATAAGACCCATGAGCTATTTGATCAAGTGCCCCAAAGAAACCCATGGTATCAATGAAAATTCGTGCATAGTAACAAAAGAACATGAATTGTCTGGCAGAAGCCTAAAGGAACATGTCCTCATAGAATGCTCTAATTATAGGATTCATAGAAGAGAAATGGATTTGTTGAAAGGGCTTTAGAAAATTTTGAGCAAATGCTATTGGGAGGTGTAAAGCGAACTTCACAACCCTTTCCAACATCTAGCCCTCCTATGCCAAATTGGGTGTTTTGGACCAGGCTTTAAGCTGCATGAAGAAACCATGGAAGGGTATCTTTGGCAAGAAGTGTATTTATAAATGCTCTAATAGGCATGCTTGAAAAAGAACAAGGGAACATAGAATAATCTCGTGAGTTGTTTAGCAACAAATATAGAGAATTTTTTATGTCTAATTTGTGCAAAGGCATAAAGAATCACAAACAACTGATGATTCAAAGGTTTGCATAAAGAAATTTCAAGAAAAAAAAAGACGAGCAAGCATGGTACAAGTAAATTGTCACACTAGTTTGGTAGACTTGTGCGGAAGGAAGAAAACATAGAAAGGGAGTTTAACTCTACTTAAATGATTATTTCATTTCCATTTACAAAAATGGTGATCATGGACAGACACTTACTTGGCTGCGCTGAATCTTGCTTGAGATTTGAGATAAATCTACTCCTTGCTCAATCTTGCAATGAACTCCTCTAGAACCTTTAAGCATTGAATGCTTGCTCATTGATCCATTAAAAACAAAGCATACAAAACCAAAATACACAGAATATATGAGTGTTGATAATCAAGGTGTGTCTGCTAGATTTATAGATGAAGTTGTAATAAATTTGTTGCAAATTGTAGTGTTGTGTTAGCTCTGATATTTATTATAGGTAGTTGAATTAAAATCCAATGTGAGTAATATGAATGGCGTGAGGTGATCAAAAGCTAATTTTGGGTGGCTGTAGATGGCGTGATGTTCCCTTGTAGTTGGGTTTGTCCTGACATAAATTTAATTCACATGTATGCACCTTTACTCCCATAGTTGGTGAATTCAATTGTTTTCCATTGAAAGATCTTTGTCAAATTTCTTTCTCGTCAATAGTTAATGGCTAGACCCAACTTGCAAAGGTTTTAGGAAACATGGAGATAATATCATTTTATAAATATCAAAACGTGATCATGCATTTACCTTTAGCATTAAAGTCTATCAAAATATGCAGTTTGGAGGAGAGGAGTCGTGACATCCTCCCTCCCTTATTTTGTGCATCATCCCAATGCATATATTTAATGATTTTTATATAGTAAAGAGGTAGTACTTTAAAATAGGAAATGAAATATAATATCTAGGTAGTGCTTAAAACAAGAATGGAAAAGATTGTTGTAGTTCAATTGTATCTTCCCAAATAGCATTGTCTTCATCATATTGATCCCACTATACTTTACTTTGGTCAACCACCCTGTTGCACAATTGGTACTGGTGCCTCTCCAAGATTTCATATGGCTCTATTGTTATTTTCTTGGGCTCTTGGACTTGTAATGCGTTCCAATTCAAAACATGTTTCTCATTAGGTAAATAGTTCTTAAGAAGAGATACATGGAAAACATCATGGATACAAATCAGTTGGGGAGGTAGGGCCAATTTGTAGGCAACCAGATTGATCTTTTCTAAGATTTAAAAAGGTCCCACATAATGGGGCGCCAACTTTGCTTTCTTACAAAAACTTATAGAGATTTTATATGATCTAACCCTTAAGAAAACATTTTCTCCCACTACGAATTCGCTTTGTGCTCTTTTCCTATCTGCATAACTCTTTTATCTGTCTATGGCTTCCTTTAACCTCTGTCTAATTGACTTGATATGATTTTCCATTTCCTTTAACATATCTGGTCCAATTACTACTCTATCCTCGAGATTATCCCAACTCAAAGGTGTTTGGAAAGTCCTTCCATAAAGTGCTTCAAATGGAGCCATCCGTAGGGAGGCTTGTAAAGAGTTATTGTATGCAAATTCCACTAGTGGAAGATATTCTTCCCACTTAGATTGTTGGTCCATACAGTATATTTGTAGAAGGTCTTCCGCAATCTGATTTGTCCTTTTAGTTTGGCCATCTATTTCAGGGTGATATATTGTACTAAAATTTAATTGTGTCCCCCAAGCTGATTGAAGAGTTGTCCAAAACCTTGAAGTGAACCTAGCATCCCTATCGGATATGATATTTTCTGGAACTCCATGCAATCAAAACTTCCTTCAAAATTTTTTTAGCCAAAGTTGGAGCATCATCTATTATATTTCCTGCTACGAAGTGAGCAACCTTGGTAAGTTTTTCAATTACCACCATTATTGAGTTATGCCTACAAGGTGTTGTAGGAAATCCTTGTATAAAATACATACTAATGACCTTCCACTTATGATATGGTATATCATGGGGGTATAATAATCCCACAAGATGATTATGCTCTACCTTCACCCTCTGACATTCAAGAAATTTAGCTACATAAAGTACTATGTCATTCTTCATTCCTTGCCAAAAATATAGCTTCTTAAGGTCTGAATAGTGTTTATTTGCCCCTAGATGTCCTAAATAAGGGGTATTGTGGGCTTGACTTAAAACCAACTCTCTCAACTTAGAGTTTGGAGCATATATCCTATTCTTGTATCAAAGCAACTTGTCACCATATAGATAATACCCCTTTATAATAGGATTAGTTGGTTCACTTTCTAAGGTCTAACTAACCTTCTTATACCATGAATCTTCTTTTTGCTGATTTAGCACTTTTTGACTAAAAGTGGTTTTGAATATTGCAATACTCATCAAGTGCCTCCTTCTGCTTAGTGCATCTACAACCCTATTTTCTTTCCCATTAATATATTCTTTCTCAAAATCATAGTCACTTAGAAATTCTAACCATCTTCTTTGTCTAGCATTCAAGTGAGGTTGTGAGAAGATGTACTTGAGTCCTTGATGGTCAGTTTTTAACTCAAATGGTTTTCCTATGAGAAAATTTCTCCATTTCTGAAGAGCATGTACAATTGCTGCAAGTTCCAAATCATCAGGTACATAGTTTACTTCATGATTTTTCAATTTCCTTGATTCATAAGCTACCACACCTTCATCCTAGATGAGTACCCCACCTAGACCTTCAATGCATGCATCTCTCACAACTATGAAATGTCCATTTGGTTCTGGAACCTTTAAGATAGGTGTTGTGGTTAATTTTTCCTTCAAAATATGAAATGCCTTACCGTATTGTTCAGTCCACAAGAATTTCTTACCCTTCCTTTGTAATGACGTGATTGGATTTGCAATTTTTGAGAATCCTTCTATGAATCTCCTATAATATCTTGCAAGTCCCATAAAACTTCTTACCTCAGACACATTTTTGGAAATTAGCCATTCCTCTATGGCTTTTATCTTATCTGGATCTACTGCAATACCATCTTTTGAAATGATGTGACCTAAGGGTATGTGCAAGATCATGATGGGCCAAAAAGTGGCAATATGATGGGTATGTGGCTACCAACTATTTTTTACCCAAAATTTATGAAACAAAAAGGGCTTTCAAAGGATATTTTCAGCTTTCCATTGATATAAATTATGCTTTACTTTGAATTTAATAAGTACTTATTATTCATTTTCTATTCAAATTATGACTAAAGTCCTGATTGATAGGCTGATTGAAAAACATCTATAGCTTTTAAACGGTATCACATTATTTGAATCCAAAACATGTGTCACATTCTATGCTTCATATACTATAGGATTAAAAAAATAAAAATTGAATTTCATGATGTTTTGACCAAGTTAAGGTTGTCAGACATATGATTTTTTATGTTTTTTAAAAATTTGTAATAAAAAATTCATAATTAATTATTTTCTTGGAAAAACTACAAAAAAATATGCATCACATCGGGGCATGAGTCCTCTACTTATATCTAAAATCTTATAAAAGAATATTACCATTTTATTGTGGTTAGGGTGGTCAGACAGACACCTACTTCTTATTTTTTCCCTGAAATTTAAGTACCAATGCATTGAAATTTCAAATTTTCACCAAATAGATATATTTTTTAAACAAACCTAGTAGTTTAGAAGCTACATTCAATTTTCTACAGATTCTATTCTTGCATATTTTTGAAATAATATCTAGATAACTTATTTAAATTTTTACATCAAGTTGCCTAAATCTGAATTTTTCTAAATTTTTTACCACTTAAGGGCCTGTTTTTTCCATTATAATCCTACATATACCCCTAAGTAATGTATTTTATTTTTACAAAATCCACATTTTGATAGTTTCCCATATAGCTTATGTTCTCTTAACCTTTGCAAAACTAATTGAAGATGTGCTAGATGTTCCTCCTCTTTTTTGGAATAAATCAAGATATCATCTAAGAAGACCAAGACAAATTTATCCAAGTAATCATGGAACACACTATTCATCAAGTTCATAAAGGTAGCTGGAGCATTAGTTACACCAAAAGGTACAACTTTAAACTCATAATGCTCATACCTTGTTTTGAAGGTTATTTTTGGGATATGTTCCTCCTTTATCCTGAGTTGGTGATACCCTGATCAAAGATCTATCTTAGAAAACACAGTTTCTCCTTTCATTTGTTCAAAGAGATCCTCAATACATGGTAAAGGGTACCTATTCTTTATTGTGACTTTGTTGAGCATTCTATAATTAATACATAGTCTTAAGGTTCCATCTTTCTTTTTAACAAACAAAATTGGTGCTCCCCAAAGGGATACACTTGGTATTATGAGACATTTCCCAAGAAATTCTTCTAATTGCATCTTGAGCTCTACCAAATCTGTTGTGTTCATTCGATAGGGTTCCTTAGACACATGTTCAGCTCCAGGAACTATATCAATGGAGAAGTCAAATTTCCTTTTTGGGGGCAGCCCTAATAGTTCTTCTGGAAACACATCACTAAATTCTTGAAGGTAAGGAGAATTTTGGAGGGTTGGAATACCACCTTCTTTTTCATCCATGGTAACCATGTATATTAGATCTCCCTTTCTCTTCTCTCTTTTCATTTGCATAGCTGATATGATTTCCATAGTTATAGGTCTATGTTTCCCTTGAATCACAACCCTTTTTCCTACATCATCTAAAAATTCCACCCATTTGTTGTAAGAATCTACATTTTCTTGATGGTTTTTCAACTAGCTCATTCTAATGATCACATCGTATAAACCTAAAGGTGCCATGTAATGATCTACCTTTGTACTAAAGTTAGGAAATTATATTTATGCATTAGATAGATATTGGGTCACCTCTTTAACTACCTTATCCCCTTACTAGACTATCCATGATGATTCCATATGATTAACTTTAAATAAAATTTTCCTTACTAATTCTGGAGAACTAAAACATTCAGATGATCTAGTATCTATTAGAATTGAGACTATTTTTCCAAAAAGGGCACCTCTAGTCTCTATGGGCACATTTTGGGATTGAGTGCGCCAATTCCTTACTGCTGCATGAATCCTTTGTGGAGGTCCCCTCTGAGGTTTATTTTCTATCATCTGTCCTTGCATCCTTTGAAATTCTCTAGCAAAATGATTCCCTCCACACATGAAATATCCACCTGGTGTTGCTCGTTGCATTGGATTTTTAGGCTAGTTGTTGCTTGCTTCATGGAGCCTTGGTTGATTTTTTGTCTTGCTATAGTCCCTTGGTTCATTTTTGTTGAAGTTGTGTTTGTTAACATTATTCTCATTGTACCTTTGATTCTGATTTGGAGGTAATTTTCTTTCTGATGAATTGTTCCTTAAGTTCTTGTTGAAGTTTTGGTTCCTTCTGAATTCATGTTTCCTCTTGAAATTATTACTCCTGAAAGATTGTCTTGCTGAAATTAAAGCTTGTAACTTCCTCTCTTGCTTCAAGGATTTCTCTAGAAATTCGTTCACACCTTCTAGTCCATGCATGTCAACCTCTGTCCCTATGTTGGTATTTAATCCCAAAATGAATTTCTTGGTTTGTATTTTTTCATCTTGTTGATATATTCGCATATATTTTAGTAGTTAGGAAAACCTATGCCAGTATTGTTGAACTGTCATAGATCCTTGTCGAAGGTTGTGAAACTCAGTCATCTTCTCATCGAAAAACAATTGTGGTAGCCACCTTTTTCAAAAATTTTCAACAAATTGTTCACATGTTATGTTCTCCTTGGTGTACTTATTTTGTTCCTTCACATTAGTCTACCAACTAGCTGCTTCACCAACAAGTTGGTATGACCCCCATAAGGCCTTAGTAGTTTCATTGAAGTCCCTTAACTCAAAATAATTTTCCATTTCATTAAGCTAATTTTCTGCCCCTTCTCCTAGTTGTTTCCCATTAAATTTTGGAGGGGTCATTTTTTTCAAGTTCTTAGTCAATTCCAGAATAGGATTTTCCCTCCTAGGGGAATTAACATTCATTATGTTATGCTCTAGACCATCTCCTTTAGGAGTGTTTTCAATTTCAGGTTAAACTATTTTTTTGATAGTATCTTGTCTTGTTCAAAGTTCTTGTACTATTTCCTCCAAAGAGTTGATTTTATCTGTCTGTTCAGTTAATAGTTCTATTATTGCTTCAATCCCATCCTTATTCCTTCCCTGAGCTTGTGGTTCCTCATCATTGTTCCCCTTTGGCCTTCGGCCAACACTAGCTCGAGTTGGTATTCCCCTTGGCATTTAGAATTCATGTTTAATTAATCTAATGTTAATATTATTCTAAGGTTTAAGGAAGGATGTTTCTAACTTTTAAAATATATATTTCAATTGCACGAGTCGTAGTAAGCTCAAGCCCTAGTTTTGAATCTCGCTCTGATACCACATGTAATGACCCAATTAATTCCAACCCAAAACACCACTACTTTTTTTGTTCAAGTATTCGTTCACAAGTATACTCAGGAAATTCTATCCATACGGGATAGGTATATCATCTTTTCATATAGAACATGAATTCACTTCATCTATTCATATGGAATATGAATACATCTATTTATATAATTGGAATAGGCATCCACCTAAACAAGGTAGGCATCTATCATGCGATAGGTATGTGCTCTAGCCAGAGTCTTGGACTCATCAGGATCATCTAGATCTTGAGTTGCTTCCTTGATGACCACACTTTCTACTGAAGGTGTGCCGAGGTCACTGTCCTCAGGGATATGTAAATTATAATCTTAAGGTTGAAATGAGCACCTTAGAATTAGGCCTAAGGGCCTCGGGGAATCAAGTAATCCATGTGGGATTCTTTCGAGTATAGTTGTATATATCTTAGTTGATTATCTCTTATAACTATTTATGTGATCTCTCTAACCCTAAACCCCATTCTCGAACACCTAAGTACTAGGAGAATCCTTCGTTTCCCAGACTGCCTACATATCCTACTTCCAAACAGGATCAAGGAGTAAAATATGTAGTTCTATTTTTTAGACTATGTTTATGTGAACTGTTATAAAGCAGGTACGCAACCCTTTGTAGGGTTTTTATTTGCCCTAGACAGTTCCCCTGTGGTTGCTACCCATGAAGGGAAGCAAGAATAACAAATGGTTGATTTGACCATTGTTTGTTTACCTAACAACATTCATCTAACCTATTTCCTATTAATATTCATCACCCTTGACCCATTTTAAATGATTTTATAATAAATCTTCCTCATAATCATATCTTCAAGTCAGCATTACATTTGCACCCTAGAAAAATTCTTAAGTTTGGTTCTCTAGGTTGTCACTAGCGGATTTAATTATTTTTCTTTTTTATCATTTTAGATTATTGATCGAAAGGGGAATTCTCTCCCTTTGGATTAAATTAACCAATGTTCCTTATTTCTCCCTGGCGATTTACAGGGATGATGCCACAAACGTCATTATTATAGTTGTGTTAGGCTATAGATGCAGTAGCTCAAGCACGATGGCATTACCCATAAATGTGAGCTAGAGGAATCATTGATATCGAACGCTGCTAGTTTTGTTTTCCTTTCTTTTAGTTTTAAAATATGACATACATAATGACGTTACTAATATTCATTATTGCATTACTCCCCAAATATGAATTGTTTAATTATAGCTTTAAATCTAAGAATAGTTTAATTACCATTGTTAGAAAATAAGCACTTTGTATCAACCTTTTATTGAATAAAATTTCAACAATATCCATTCATAGGAAGTGTTACCAAATACTAAAGTAAGTATTTTTAAAGTTAGTTACACAGGATTCTCCCTTTGGTAGTTTCTAACAATATCATTAAAGATATAAATCATAGATGGTTTCTAGTAAGGACACAAGTTCCCATTATAAAATAAAAATAAAAACTAAGCATTATTGAGAAGAGCAGCAAATATTCAATCATAAATAAGTCAAATAAGATCTTGAATGAGGTTGAACATATACTTAGGTATGATAGTACATGAATCTACCAATCAAATATTGAAAATGATTCAACATGTTCGCAACATCTAAAGACAATCCCTTAACAATGACCCAATATTTATTCAAAAGATATTTATAAAAGTACACAAAGGTTATTGTAAAAGAGATCAAGGTTTTAATAAATTCATCATCTTATTCTGTCCATTGTTCACAACCTTTTATTTGTATAAATACGAAGAATTCTATCATATCATTTTTTTAAAGATGTCATTAAAATAAAACATTTAAATTATATGTTCTACATTCTCTTTTCACTAATTTCCAAATAGTTTATAAATGATTTATTGTGTGCCCCTTTAAATTGATCACAAATCTACCCAATTAGTAATATTATAATAGTATGAGAAAAAGGAGGTTGGAATAATCATGGTCCATACATGAATGGTATATGGGTAGGAGAGTCACTAAGGTTTTGACCTCCTTAAATGGTTTAACTCCAAAAAAAATTTCATTTTTATTTCCCATAAGTAAAGATTTCGAAACAAAACTCAAAGAGCCATCTAGTTTATGAAGTTGAGTAAACAAATCCACCAAGAAATTTAATTTATCAGATCACCTTCCATTATAATATTTAAGGTAATTCTTCCCTCAAACAAAATAACATTTAAATTCTCATTTGACAAGTTTCAACCTTGAACAACACTTTCAAGCCACAAAATGCTAATTCATTATTACAATTCAATTCATAACTCCAAAAAACCCTATCTATAATAGATTACATTCAACAACCCGCAAGTATAACTCAATGAATATTCAAAAATGATTATCTTAATGGTTTACTATGTGGATAATCTGAGTATGATTCATTGGATTATTTATTAAGAATAAATGATGGATTTCACTCAGAATCCCATACAGATCATAACAATTATATGCTATCCCTTGGAAAACTCATCAATTAAGTTGACTTATTCGTAGAGAAAAGGATGTGGGTATATCAATTTATTTAAAGAAAATTTGGGTAGATCCATGACTAGAGGATCCGAATGCATATTCATATCAATTTTTATTTTTCAAATACAAATCTAATGTTTCTATGGGTGTTTACTTATACACAATGTGGAAGCAAGAATAAGACCCATGAGCTATTTAATCAAGTGCCCCAAAGAAACCCATGGTATCAACGAAAAGTCGCACATAGAAAAAAAATCACATGAACTATTTGGCAAAAGCCTAAAGGAACGCATCCTCATAGAATGCTCTAATTATAGGATTCATATAAGAGAAATGGATTTGTTGAAAGGGCTTTAGAAAATTTTGAGCAAATGCCATTGGCAGGTGTAAAATGAACTTCACAAACCTTGCCAACTTCCAGCCCTCCTATGCCAAATTGGGTGTTTTGGACCAGGCTTCGAGCTCCATGAAGAAATCATGGAAGGGTATCTTTTGTAAGAATTGTATTTATAAATGCTCTAAAAGGCATGCTTGCAAAACAACAACGACACATAGAATAATCTCATGAGCTGTTTAGCAACAAATACAAAGAGGTTTTTATGTCTAATTTGTGCAAAGGCATAAAGAATCACAGACAGCTGATGATTCAGAGGTTTGCATAAAGAAATTTCAAGAAGAAAAAAAAAAACCATGAGCAAGCACTATACAAGTAAATTGTCACACTAGTTTGGCATACTTGTGGAGATGTAAGAAAGCATAGAGAGGGCATTTAACTCTACTTAAATGATTATTTCATTTCCCTTTACAAAACTTGTGATCATGGACATGCACTTAGTTGGCTGCGTTGAATCTTGCTTGAGATCTGAGATAAAACACGTCTACTCCCTACTCAATCTTGCAAAAAACTCCTCTAGAACCTCTAAGCGTTGAACGCCTGCTCATTGATCCATTTAAAATAGAGCATACAAAACCAGAATACACAGAATATATTAGTGTTGATAAACAAGGCGTGTCTGCTAGATTTATAGATGAAGTTATAATAAATTCCTTGCAAATTGTAGTGGTGTGTTAGCTCTGATATTTATTATAGGTAGTTGAATTAAAATCCAACATGATTAATGGCGTGAGGTGATCAAAAAGTGATTTTGGGTGGCTGTAGAAGGCGCAATGTTCCCTTTTCAGTGGGTTTGTGCTGACATAAATTTAATTCACATGTCTACACCTTTACTCCCATAGTTGGTGAATACAATTGTTTTCCATTCAAAGATCTTTATCAGATTTCTTTCTCATCAATAGTTAATGGTTAGACTCAACTTGCAGAGGTTTTAGGAAATGTGGAGATAATATCGTTTCATAAATATCAAAATGTGATCATGCATTTACCTTTAGCATTAAAGTCTATCAAAATATGCAATTGGGAGGAGAGGAGTCGTGACAGGGAAATCCCTCCAAGCCTTTGGGTTGGTATTCCAAGGAAAATACCAAGCCCAATGCTTGGGGATTTGCAAAGCAAGATATAACGTGAGTGCGTTATAACACACTCATGTTATTTCCTAGTTTTGACATGGTTTTTATGTTTGTGCAAGACATGTCTAGCAAGACATAACATGAGCATGTTATAACATGCTCGTGTTATGTCTTGCTTTTTGTTAAATGATAGTCTATTGAATGTATGTTTATATATTTATATGTTTTTATGTGTGTATGCTTGTATGCCATGTATGTATGTATGCATGCATTCTTTTATGTATGTATGTATTCCTATATGTATGTATGTATGTATGTAAGATTGTATGTACAAATGTGTTATGCTTGTATGCATGTAAGTATGCATGTATTTATGTATGTGTTTAGAGGGAAGGAGAATTTTAAGAGAGAGAGAGTTTTCTAGGTAGGGTCAGAGGGAGAGAGGAAGGGATAGAATTGAGAGAGAGATAGGTAGAGAGGTAGTGAGAGAGTCTTGAGAGAGGGAGAGGGGGTGGAAGGGAGATACCTAAGAGAGAGGGGGTGGGAGAGAAGGGGTTGGAGAGGGACTTAGCTAGGTGGGTGGGAGGGAGAGAGAGAGAGAGAGAGAGAGAGAGAGAGAGAGAGAGAGAGAGAGAGAGAGAGAGAGAGAGAGAGAGTGAGTTAGTTATGTAGGTAGGGTGCCAAAGGGAGAGGCTTGAGAGTGTGAGGGGGTGAGAGGGAGAGACTTGATAGATAGATAGTGAGAGGGAGTGCAAGAGAGAGGGAGTGTGAGAGTGAGAGAGCTGAGAGAGGGAGAGGGTGTGGGAGGGAGTGACCTGAGAGAGAGGGAGAGAGAGAGAGGGGGTGGAGTGAGAGGGATTTATCTAGGTAGGGTGGGAGGATAGATAGAGAGAGCAGGAGAGAGAGAGTTACCTAGGTAGGGTGTTAGAGGGAGATACTTGAGAGAGAGAGGGAGTGGGAGGGAGAGACCTAAAAGATAGGGAGAGAGAGGGAGTGGGAAAGAGGGCGAGTGATGGAGAGGTAGTGGGAGGGAGATAGAGAGAGTTAGATAGAGGGGGAGAGAGAGAGTTGTAGGGATTGATTGAGTGAGAGGTACATAGAAAGAGGGAGAGGGTAGATAGAAACAATTAGAGAGGGTAGGAGAGAGGAAGGGATAGAGAGGTGAGATGGATAGATAGAAAGAGAGGGATAGGGGTTGAAGGTATAGGATTGAGGGATTATGGTGGACGACCTATATGGTTGATGGTTTAAGGTATTGGGTTGAGGGTATAGGGTTGAGGGATTAGGGTTGAGGGTAGAGGGTATTGGGTTGAGGGTAGATGGTAGAAATTTTAAGGGTTTAGGGTTTAAGGGTTTAGGGTTAAGAGTTTAGGACTGAGGGTAGAGGGTTTAGGGTATATGTTTGAGTGTATATAGTTAAAGGATTAGGGTTGAGGGTCCAATGTAGAGGGTAGAGGGTATAGGGGATGAGGGTTTAGGGTTTAAGGGTTGAGGGTTGAGGGATTAAGGGTTGAGGGTTGAGAATTGAGGGTTGAGGGTTTAATAGAGGGTGTTGGAAAAAAGCAACACTAAGAGGGGGGGTGAATCAGTGTTCTACAAAAATTAACTTTATTATTCTAACCTTTAATACACTTAGAACATTTGATCAAAAGCAATATGCAAAAATAGAAAATAAGCAACCATAAAACCATAACAAAAGGATTTTATGTGGAAACCCTGTTAGGGGAAAAACCATGGTGGATGGCCAATCCACAATAAGTTCTGAGTATAATCAAAAGAAATATTACAAAATGAGAATGCACTTGCATTTAGGCTCACTGCCCTTACAATGGTTTGGAATGAATCCAAAGGAAAATGAACTGAATGGATAGAATCTACTAATTCTTGAATATAGTTCCAGTTAAGTTCTGATGATGAACTTCTATCCTTTGACTGGTATTGAACTTTTTCTCTGCTCTGCTCAAGTTCGCACACCAAATCTTTATGTGCAAGTGCAACTGCACATGATATCACTCAAATAATCCTTGGATGTTCACAACATACACCAATACACCTTATACATATATCAAAATGATGTAATCGATCATCTAAATACATCCGCGACTAGGGATTTAATCGCTACAAGTCAGCTCAATAAAACTTTAGAATATTTGCAGCTTGTCAGCCCAAATCATGAATAATTTGGATGCGTATCCAAACAAGTCGGCTAGTCCATAGATAGGACCTATAATTAAACATTCGAACATTCGAACATCTTAAATAATTTCACTTAACACATCCACAACACACCACATTCACTGAGTCGGCTACAACAAACAAATAGACAGAAAGTGTCCTACTAGACCTCCAAACACATACTACAACTAATGAAATACCACAAAACTCAATAATAAGATAATACACATGCTCATTGAGAAATTCTAGGGATCCACAACACAAAATGATGATCTGGTGAAGCTGTCTCACCGGATACTCTGTTCTTCACACATTCTGTCGATAATACACAATATATCACTTTATCTCTCGGTATGCCTAGATACTAAACTATGGACCATGGGGATGACTTCACTTGCCATCAATGACAACACTAGAAGTCATATTCCAATAGAGCATTTAAGGGTTGAGGGTTTAACGGTGAGGGTAAAGGGTTGAGGGTCTAATGTATAGGTTAGAGGGTATATGGGATTGAGGGATTAGGGTTTAAGGGTTGACGGTTGAGGGTATAGGGTATAGGGTATAGGGTAGAGGGTTGAGGGTGTAAGGGTTGAGGGATTGAGGTTTGAGGGTTGAGGGATTAGGGTAGAGAGTTTACTTGGGTTTAAGGGTTTAAGGGTTGAG
>VDFB02000008.1:49217053-49262726 GCA_007258455.2 Sequoia sempervirens | reverse complement strand
GGTTGAGGGATTAGGGTAGAGAGGGAGGGATAGATGGAATGATATATGGAGGGAGAAGTGAGATATAGAGACGGAGAGAAGAGGAGGTAGGGACAAATATATATGAGGGTTGAGGATCCAATGTATAAGATAGAGGGTATAGCTTCGAGGACATATAGGGTTGATTGTTTAGGGTTTCAGGTTGAGGGTATAGGGTTGAGGGATTAGGGTTGAGGGATTAGGGTTGAGGGTAGAGGGTATTGGTTTGAGGGTAGAGGGTAGAGGGAAAAATATTTAAGGGTTTAGGGTTGAGGGTAGAGGTTTTAGGGTATAAGTTTGAGGGTATATGGTTGAAGTATTATGGTTGAGGGTCCAATGTATAAGTTAGATGGTATAGGTGTTGAGGGTTTATGGTTTAAAGGTTGAGGCTTGAGGGATTAAGGGTTGAGGGTTGAGAATTGAGGGTTAGGGGTTTAATGTATAGGGTAGAGGGTAGGGTTTAAGGGTTTATGGTTGAGAGTTTAAGGTTGAGGGTAGAGGGTTGAGTATATAGGGTTGATGGATTAGGTTTGAGGGTGGAATGTATAGGGTAGAGGGTATAGGGGTTGAGGGTTTAGGTTTTAAGGGTTTAGGGTTGACGGTAGATGGTTGAGGGTTGAGAGTTTAAGGGTTGAGGGATTAAGGGTTGAGGCTTGAGGGATTAGGGTAATGAGCTTACTTGGGTTTAAGGTTTTAAGGGTTGAGGGATTAGGGTAGAGGGTAGAGGGTATTGGGTATAAAGTAGAGGATGGGTGCTAGAGGGTTTAATGGTTTAGGGTTTAAGGGTTGAGGGTTGAGGGTTGAGGGTTTACGCTTGAGTATTTAAGGACTTAAGGGGTGAGGTTACAAGGTTAATGGATTAGGGTAGAGAGGGAGGGATGGATGGAAGGAGAGATGGAGGGAGAATTGAGATAGAGAGAATTTGAGAAGAGGGAGGATGGAAAGAGATATGTGAGGGTTGAGGATGCAATGTATAGGGTAGAGGATTGATAATTGAGATTATAGGGTTGAGGACATATAGGATTGATGCTTTAGGGTACTAGGTTTAGGGTTTAAGTGCTTTGGGTTGAGGTTTTAGGGTTGAGGGTAGAGGTTTTATGGTATAGGCTTGAAGGTATATGGTTGCAGGATTAGGGTTAAGGGTGCAATGTATAGGGTAGAGGGTATAGGGGTTGAGGGTTTAGGGTTTAAGGGTTGAGGGTTGAGGGATTAAGGGTTGAGGATTGAGAATTGAGAGTTGAGGGTTTAATGTGCATGGTAGAGGGTAGAGGGTTTAAGGGTTGAGGGATGAGATTTTATGGTTGAGGGTATAGGGTTGAGGGTATATGTTTATGGTTGACAGTTGAGGGTATATGTTTAGGGTTGAGGGATTAAGGGTTGGAGGTTGAGGGATTACAGTAGAGATTTATCTTGGGTTTAAGTGTTTAAGGGTTGAGGTATTAGGGTTGAGAGTAGAGGGTATTAGGTTGATGGTAGAGGGTTTAAGGGTTAAGGGTTGAGGGTTTAGGGTTTAGGGTTGAGTATTTAAGGGTTTAAGGGTTGAGGGTATAAGATTGAGGGATTAGGGTAGAGAGGGAGAGATGGATGGAAGGAGAGATGGAGGGAGAAGTGAGATAGAGAGAAGTTGAGAAGAGGAGGGAGGGACAAATATATATGAGGGTTGAGGATCCGCTATATAGGGTAGATGGTTGAGATATGAGGGTATAGGGTTGAGGACCTATAGGGTTGATGGTTTAGGGTATTAGGTTGAGGGTATAGGGTTGAGGGATTAGGATTGAGGGTAGATGGTATTGGGTAGAGGATAGAGGGTAGAAGGTTTAAGGATTTATAGTTTAAGGGTTTAGGGTTGAGGGTAGAGGGATTAGGGTATTAGTTTGGGGGATTAGGGTTGAGAGTCCAATGTATATGTAGAGGCTACAGGGGTGAGGGATTAGGATAGAGGATAGAGGGTGTTGGGTTGAGGCTAGAGGGTTTAAGGGTTGAGGGTTGAGAGTTTAAGGTTGAGGGTAGAGGGTTGAGGGTAAAGGGTTCAGGGATTAGGGTTGATGTTATAAGGTATTTGGTTGAGGGTAGAGGGTTGAAGGGTAGAGGGTAGATGGTTTAAGGATTAAGGGTAGAGGGGAGAGAGATAGAGGGAGGGAGTGAGTGAGACAAAGACCAGAGAGAGGGAGAGGGGGTTAGGGGGAGAGACTTGAGAAAGAGAGGGAGGGAATGGGAGAGATAGAGGGTAGAGGCTTAAGGGTAGAGTATAGAGGGTTTAAGGCTTTAGGGTTTAAGGGTTAAGGTTTTAGGGTTAACAGTAGAGGGGAGAGAGATAGAGACTGAGTGAGAGAGAGAGAGAGGAGAGACCCGAGAGGAGAGGCAGGAGGTTACTTGAGAGAGAGAGAGAGGAGTGAAGAGATAAAGGGTAGAGGATTAATGGGGAGTGTAGTGGGTTAAGGGTAGAGGAGAGCTTGAGGTAGAAGGGAGGAGGAGGAGAGAGAGAGAGACCTAAGAGAGGAAGAGGTAGGGGGGAGAGACTGTGAGAGAGAGAGGGGAGTTGAGAGAGATAGAGGGTAGAGGGTAGGAGGGTGGAGGGTGAGGGTCAAAGAGTTAAGGGTTAAGGATAGAGGGAAAGAGATAGAGGAGTGGGAGTGAGGAGAGACCCGAGAGAGGGAGATGTGTAGGTGTGAGATAATGGAGAGAGAGAGGAGTGAGAGAGATAATGGTAAAATGTTTAATGAAGTCGGTTTCGGTATTAATATTTTATGTTTAGGGTTAAGGGGTCAAAGGAGAGACATAGAGGGAGTAAGTGAGTCAGAGAGAGAGCTAAGAGGGGGACAGGTAGGAGGGAGAGACTGAGAGAGAGAGAGATAGATAAAGGGTAAAAGGCTTCAGTGGTAGAGGTATAGGGTTTAAGGTTTGAAGGTGAGGGCAAGAGGGGTCTGTGGGTTCAGGAGAGGATAGGAGGAGTGAGTGAGAGAGAGAGACTTGAGAGAGGGAGAGGGGTAGGAGGGAGAGACTTGGAGGAGAGAGGGAGGGAAAGGGAGAGAGATAAAGGGTAGAGGGTAGAAGGTTTAAGGTTTTAAGGTTTAAGGGTTAAGGGTTAAGGGTTTAGGGTTTAGGGTTTAGTGTCAAGGGTAGAGGGGAGAGAGATAGAGGGAGTGAGTGAGAGAGAGAGAGAGGGAGTGGGAGAGAGATAGAGGTTAGAGGGTTAAGGGTAGAGGGTAGAAGATTTAAGGGTTTAAGAGTTAAGGGTATAGGGTAAAGGGTTAAGGGTAGATGGCAGCTCAAGATAGGAGTGAGAGAGAGAGGGGGGGAGAGGTAGGGAGTGGGAGAGAGATATAGGGTATACACACAAGTGAACCCTTTTGATTTTCTAAATATTTTACAACATACTGAATTAGAGGGTTCCTTTGAATTAGATGTTATCATAGTATATGGGTGTCCTTTCTCTTTCATATAAACCAGCAAGCCATAAAACTTCATAGATACAATTACACCACTCCTCTCCATCCACAAAGATATGTTTGACTTTCGACCTACTCACCTACAACCAACTTCCTTTTGTTAACCATGAATTATTGATATTGAATTCTTACTGCTTCAATTCTGGGTGCATACTAAATTATGGGTGGGCCCTCTAGCTTTCAATTTGGTGAAATTGGCAATGTAACATGGGATGTTTGAAAAAATGGGGTCTCCTGGTGATGTAAATAGAGAGAAATGGGAGAGATAGATGGTAGAGGGTAAACCATTGGGATACCCTTCTTCTTGGACCCATTTTTCCAAACAGGTCATGTTAGGTTGCCACTTTCATTGAATTGGAAAGCTAGTGGGCCAACTAGCTTGCCAATTCGATGAAATTGGCAACCTAACTGGGCCTGTTTGAAAAAATGGATCCAAGAAATGGGGTATCCATTTCTTGGACCCATTTTTCCAAATAAGCCACAACATTTCCAATTTCACCGAATTGGAAAGTTAGGGTAGAGGGTTTAAGGGTTAAAGGTTTAGTGTTTAGGGTTAAGGGTAGAGGGAAGAGAGATAGAGTGAGTGAGTGAGAGAGAGAGAGGAGTGGGAGAGAGATAGAGGGTAGAGGGCTGGGAGAGAGATAGACGATTAAGGGTAGAGGGTAGAGGGTTTAATGGTTTAAGGGTAGAGGGAAAAAGGTTAAAGGGTTAAAGGGTTAAGGGTAGAGGGTATAGGGCTAAGGGTAGAGTGGAGAGATATATGAGTGAGTGAGTGAGAGAGAGAGTTGAGAGAGGGGGAGGGGGTATGAGGGAAAAACTTGAGAGAGATAGATAGATAGAGAGAGAGAGGGAGGGAGGGAGAGAGTTAGACAATAGAGGGTTAAGGGTAGAGGGTTTAAGGGTTTAGGGTTATGGGTAGAGGGGAAAGAGATAGAGGGAGTGAGTGAGTGAGAGAGGGAGAAAGTAGAGGGGATAGATATAGGAGTGAGTGAGTGAGTGAGAGAGAGGGTAAAGGGTTAAGAGTAGAAGGTGGTTTAAGGGTTTGAGGGTTAAAGGTAGAGGGTAGATGGTTAAGGGTAGAGGGGAGAGAGAAAAGAAGTGAGTGATTGAGAGAGAGACCTGAGAGAGGGAGAGAGGTAGGAGGGAGAGACTTGATAGAGAGAGAGAGAAAGGGAGTGGGAGAGAGATAGAGGGTAGAGGGTTAAGGGTATAGGGTTGAGGGTTGAAGGGTTTAGGGTTTAAGGGTTAAGGTTTTAGGGTTTAGGGTCAAGGGTAGAGGGGAGATCTAGATAGAGGGAGTGACTGAGAGAGAGAGGGGGAGTGGCAGAGAGATATAGGGTAGAGGGAAGCTCGAGATAAGAGAGAGAGAGAGAGGGAGAGAGGGAGGGAGTGGGAGAGAGATATACGGTATACACAAAAGTGAATCCTTTCTATTTTCTAAATATTTTACAACATCAAGAATTAGAGGGTGCCTTTTAATTTTCTTAGACTATAATAAATAGATGTTCTCATAGTATATCGGTGCCCTTTCTCTTTCATATGGACTAGAAAGCAATAAAACTTCATAGATACAATTAAACCACTCCTCTCCATCCATAAAGATATGTTTGACTTTTGACCTACTCACCTGCAACCAACTGGCTTTTGCTAACAATGAATTATTGATACTAAACTCTTACTACTTCAATTCTTAGTGTGTACTAAATTATGGGTGGGCCCACTAGTTTTCTAATTCGGTGAAATTGGAAATGTAACATGGCCTGTTTTAAAAAATGGGTCTAAGAAATGGGGTCTCCTAGTGATGCAAATAGAGATAAATGGGAGAGATAGAGGATATAGGGTAAATCACTAGGAGACCCATTTCTTGGACCCATTTTTCAAGGTAGGGCATGTTAGGTTGCTAATTTCATTGAATTAGAAAGCTAGTGGGCCCACTAGCTTTCCAATTCAATGAAATTGGCAACCTAAGTTGGTCTATTAAAAAAATGGGTCCAAGAAATGGAAATAAGCCACTACATTTCCAATTTAATTGAATTGAAAAGCTAGGGTAGAGGGTTTAAGGGTTAAAGGTTTATTGTTTACAGTTAAGGGTAGTGGGAAGAGAGATAGAGTGAGTGAGTGAGAGAGAGAGAGGAGTGGGAGAGAGATAGATGGTAGAGGGTTGGGAGAGAGATAGAGCATAGATGGTTAAGGGTAGAGTGTAGAGTGTTAAAGTGTTGAAGGTTTAAGGGTAGACGATAGAGGGTTTAAGGGTTTAAGGGTTAAGGGTAGAGGGGTAGAAGTGATGAGAGAGAGAGATAGGGAGGAGTGAGTGAGAGAGAGAGACTTGAGAGAGGGGAGGTAGGAGTAATAAACCAGAGATAGGTAGAGAGAGAGGGAGAGATAAAGGGTGGAGGGATAAGGGTAGAGGGTTTAAGGGTTTAGGGTTTAAGGGTTAATAGTTTAGGGTTAAGGGTATAGGGGAGAGAGATAGAGGGAGTGAGAGAGAGAGTAGAGGGGATAGAGATAGGAGGAGTGAGAGAGAGAGAGGAGTGGGAGAGAGATAGAGGGTAAGGGTTAAGGGTAGAGGGTTTAAGGGTTTAAGGGTTAAGGGTAGAGGGAGAGAGATAGAAGGAGTGAGATAGTGAGAGATAGAGACCTAAGAGAGGGAGAGGGGGTAGGAAGGAGAGACTTGAGAGAGAGAAAGTGAGAAGGGAGAGGAGATCAGGTAGGTTGGAAGGGGTAGAGGTAGAGGCCTAAAGGGTTTTAGGCTTAAGGGTTACATTTAGGGTCATGGGTCAAGGTGAGGGGAGATAGAAAGAGAGAGTGAGTGAGAGAGAGAGAGGGAGTGATGGTGGAGACATAGGGTGAGGGTTTATATTTATAAGTTAAGCGAAGGAGCCAAGATAGTATATGAGGGCTGCTTAATCCCCTATTTTATAAATATTTCTTACAACATCCTTAATTAGAGGGTGCCTTGAATTTCTTAGACCACGGCATGCAGTAATCATCATGGAAAAAATAAGCCCTTATGGGCTAAAAATTTAGAAAAAACCGTAGTTAGGAAACTTGACGTAAAAATTTGAATAAGTTATCTATATTATTTCAAAAATTTGTAAGAATAGAATTTGTAGAAAATTCAATGTAGTTTCTAAACTACTAGGATTATTTAAAAAAAAATCTATTTGGTGCTCTGGGTGGTTAACCCTATTGGACAATGAGTCCTAATCTAGACAATGAGTCCTTGTTTTGGCGGTGAGCCTTTTTCTGTGGCAGTGAACCCTTTCTCAAGAAGTGAGCCTTTTGTAATCAGTTTTGGTATTCTCTATAGTATGACTTAATCCTCACTGTGGTTTTCCCTCATTAGGTTTTCCATGTAAATCTAGTGTTATTATGTTTGTGTGATGGTCTTTGGCTTCTACACTTGCACTTAATGTTTAATCATTTTAGTAGAGTTCAAAAATATGATTGATCTAAGTTCCGGTTAGTGTTATAAAGGTTAAATTTTCTACAACTAATTCACCCTCACTCTCAGTTGTCATTTTCAACAGATATCACTAGGGTTTTTAATGTAAACCCAGGAAATAGCTATGATTTTTACTTGTTAGGGTTTGAACACACACCTTCTTCACTTCCTTAGTGATGAAGGGTACTCCCCTTACAATCTAAAACTCAAAAAAACAATAGATAATGGCACAAGAAAAATGCAAGAAGAAAAGAAAATATTTTCTATTATCACTAAAATGAAAATGAAATTACAACATTATATTTTCCATCACATGGGATCTTTGATTACATAAATCTGCAAATCTACAAATTGGACCCACCATCTACTTTGTCCTCGCTCCCCCCTGCATTCCCCCTTTACATCCTTTATTTGGAAGGTGTAACCACCCTAGAATCTTCTGGAAAGTGTAACCACCCTAGAATCTTCTAGAAAGTGTAACTTCCTCAAGAAGATATTTTAAAAATTTATTAATTTTGGTATTACAACTTCGCAGGGTGATAACTTTTGATCCGACAGTTAGATTTTCAATCATAATAACTTTCAGAAAGGTCTCGAGAGTGCTAGAAAGTAGGGCCTAAAGGCCAACTACTTTCATTTTTCACCAATTTTAAGGCCCACCCGGAGCTTCTAAGTGCCTCAAAATTGATCCCGAAGATTTTACTAGGATTTTCAAAAATTAAAATTTTAATATCTCTCAAATGACAAAAGGTATTGAAGTGATTTCTTTTCCATTGGATTCAATTTACCATTCTATATGTCTATGTAATATTTCGTGTTCAACTGTGCATAAATGCAAGCTTACTAAAATAGTAACCCTACCAAATTTAGCCCTTATTGAAAGAAACAACATTTTTTTTTGGGTGATGTAAGATTTTTCTTACACCCTGGATGCTCTTACATCAAACACCTGGTTAATTTGAAAAGTGACCCTATGACTTCTCGAAAGTTAGAGGGAAACCAAGACGGTTAACCTTAGACTCAGATAACCATGATGAATCTACAACAAGCCTTCCTGTCCATTTCACCAAGTGCTTTGTATATTGCCTGTTTCTTGTGCTTCTTCCTACACGGCTATCCTAAATGTCTTCTATCTCCTCCTTTTTTGAAGTAGGTGCTGGAATATTCCATTGCGCCTCTATTATTTCTTAATCAATTCCCCCCTCATGATATTCTATTAAATATCCTGATGTTAAACATAGGTGAAATATGAATTCCATCATGCAACTCTACGTCATATGCATTTCTGGAATCATGCTTCTTCAAGATCTTTCATGGTGCAAACTTCATCATCTTCAACTTCTTTTATGTACCAACTGGAAACCTTTCCTTTCACATATGAACCATGAATTCATCTCCTACCTCTTATACCTCCTTTTCTAATCTGTCTTAGCCTTATACTAAGAGTTCATCTTATTGATATGCTTCTTCACCTCATCATGCAAATTCTTTAGGTGCTCATCAAAATCTTTAGCCTCAGCACTACTCTTCTCTCCTTTATCCATCTTTCTCAGTTCAGAAGCATTCCTTAGACTAGTCAAATATATAATCTGGAATGGTGATTTACCAGTGCTCCTATTGATAGAATTGTTATAAGCAAATTTTTCCTATGGTAAAATCAAATCCCATCCCTTTGGTTTATCTCCTACTAGACATCTTAGCGGGTTACCCAAACTCCTATTGACCACCTCTATTTTTCCATTAGTTTGTGGATGGTGAGCAGAACTGATCTTCAAATTTGTCTTCAACTTCTTCCATAATGTTCTCCAAAAAAACCCAACAAATTTGGTATCTTTGTCTGAAACTATACTCTTTGGTAGACCATTTAGTCTCACCACCTCTGTAAAAAACAACTTTGTAATATGAATAGCATCACTGGTCTTATGGAAAGGAATGAAATGTGCCATCTTCAAAAATCTATCTACCACCATAAATATGGAATCACGCCCTCTCTGTGTCCTTGGAAATCCAAGGAAAAAATCCATACTAATGTCCTCCCATGGCCTCTTAGGTATAGGTAATGGCTGATACAATCCATTATTCTGACTTGTTCCTTTCACCATCTGACATACTTTGCAACTTTGTACAAACTTCTTCACATCTTGTTGTAACTATGGCTAGTAATAATTCTCACTAACAAGAGCAATGGTCTAATCTCAATCAAAATTTCCAGCCAATCCTCCACTATTCTTCTCCTTGATTAAATTCTCTCTCATAGACTTGGAATGCACAATTGGATTCCTCTAAACAACATTCCATCTTGGATTAAGAAATCCAACCATCTTGTTATATCCAATGTAATAGGTTCCAAACAAGCCTTCCAAGCTTTTTCAAAGTCTAGATCTTCTGGATACAAACTCTTGAGTTCATTGAACCCAACAACGTCAATATTCATCTCTATCAACAAATTTTTCCTTCTGCTTAAGGCATCTACAACTCTGTTTGATCTTCCACTCCTGTGCTTCAAAACAAAATTATAACTCTGCTAAAACTCAACCCATTTTAAGTTCCTTTGATTCAACTTTCCTTGACTATTGAGATACTACAGAGCCTAGTGATCAGTATATAAAACAAATTCTCTTAGCAACAAATAGTGTCTCCATTTCTTCAAAGCTTGAACTATAGCATAGAACTCTTGATCATAGACAAAATATTTCTTCTTAGCATCATTTAACTTCTCACTAAAATAGGAAATAGGCTTACCTTCTTGACTCAAAATAGCTCCTATGGCAGTGCCACTAGCATCACAATCTACTTGAAAGACATTATTGAAATTTGGAAGTGCCAAAACAGGTTTCTTTGCAACTTTTTTCTTCAACATATCAAAACTTTTTGTTGCTCCTGTAGTCCACTTAAACTCTTTTCTATCCCATCTCATTGCTTTAGTTAGAGGTGCACAAATACTACTAAAACTCTTAATAAACTTTCTGTAAAAACTTGCTAGACCATGAAATGATCTTACCTCTATAACACTCCTGGGGGTAAGCCATTCAATGATAGCTCTCACCTTCTCTGGATCCATTTTAAGACCCTTTGCTAAGACAACAAATCCCAGATACACCAACTCACTTTTTAAAAAATTACATTTCTTCGAATTAATCAACAAATTATCCTCCCTTAGCTTCTCAAAAACTTTTTGGATATGCATTACATGCTCCTCCAATGTCTTACTGAAAAATTAAAATATCATTCAAATAAACAAGAACACATTTTCCTAAAAATTCTTTTAATACCTCATTCATAAGTTGCATAAATGTGCTTGGTGCATTGGTTAGCCTAAAAGGCATGACTAACCACTGGTACAAACCCTCCTTGGTTTTAAAGGCTATCTTCCATTCATCTCCTTCTCTAATACGGATCTGGTTATATCCACTCTTCAAATCTATTTTCGTGAAGTACTCAGATCCACTCAAATAGTCCATAATGTCATCCATCCTTGGCAAGGGAAATCTTTACTTGATGGTGATCTTGTTGATGGCTCTAGAATCTGTACACATCTGCCATTCCCCATCCTTCTTTGGTGATAATACTATAGGTACTACACATGGACTCAAACTCTCTCAAATCAATCCCTTCCGCAACAACTCTTGCACTTGTTTGTTCAACTCTTCGCTCTCTACTGGAGTCATACGATGAGCTGCCTTATTTGAAAAATTGGCTCCAAGAATTAGGTCCATTTGATGACTAATCTTTCTTACCAGAGGAAAACCTTTCGGTATGTTATAAGAAATAATAGCTCAAAACTCATTCAACAAATCTGAAACCTCTATAGGTACCTCAATAGTATCTTCTTTACTCTAGGGATCAATGCAAAACACATATTCTCATGCTTCATACCTTCTAGGAACTTTCTTCCATCAACCAAACAAATTCTTTCATTATTGCATACCTTTTCCTTTGCCTCTTTCAAGGGCTTCAACTTATGATGAACTCCATCCTTTGTTAAAGAATAGGTGTTAGCATGTCCATCATGAACTGCTCACTGATCAAACTACCATGGTCTACCTAACAACATATGATAAACATCCATAGGCATAATATCACACAATACCTCGTCATGGTAATTTCCAATCTTGAACTTTACTGGATTGTTCATTTACCAAAGCTTTATTGTCCTTCTACAACCAAGCAATCCAGTATGGATTTGGATTCCTTCTTCTCTCCAACTGCAACTTACTAACCATCTCTTCTGAAATAAGTTTATCAATACTACTTCCATCAATAATAACATTGCAAACTTTACCTTCATGCTTACATCTCGTGTGAAAAAAATTCTTCCTTTGAGTTGGCTCTTTCTCCTCATTCAACAAGGCTCTTCTAGTAACAAGAACCTCTCCTCTTTTTTCATCCTCAGAATGTGAAGACTCAACATCTTCGTCTACATGTGCAACTCGTACATTACCCTCAGGTCTTCTATTTTTTTCTTCCTTGATGTTGAGGACACTCATAGCCCTATGCCTTTCTTCTCCACATTGGAAACAGGTTCCATGAAAGCCTCCTCTCCCTAGTCCTTGTCCAAATCTTCCTCTTCCTCTTTGGTCTCCACTAGTTTGATCACAGGAATGATAGGTGTTATCTCCTCTCTATTTCTGGCTGCTACTAGATCCTTCTCCCTTCTTTTTGTCTTCATTTCGACCTCTGTATCACCATCCACTAGTCCTTCCACCGCGACCTCCACCTCTTTTCTTACTTTCAAACCTTCTATTCAAATTCTCTTCTACCTTCAAGAAAATTGATATGCATCTTCAATGGTAGACATTCTTACCAGAGTCATCTCTTCTTGAATGCTTGGCTTCAACCCACTTATGTAACGTGAAACTTTCTCCTTATTGGCCTCAAAATGACTTGTTCTGATAAGGACTCGGTAGAATTATTTTGTGTACTCCTTAATAGATTTTCCTGCTTGTTTCAACCCTTGCATCTTCTTCAACAAATCCAACTCATAGTCCCCAGGAATGAACTATCTTTTCAAAATTTCCACCATTCGATCCCATCTTGTTATTTTCTCTTTTCCTCTTCGATTTCCTTCCAACTGGACTTCTTTCCACCATATGCTAACATGAACTTTCAATTTGAACTTTTCAAATTTGACCCTATCTGGTTCTTCTATTTCCTCATACTCAAAATACTCTTTCATTTCATTGATCCAATCGATCAGCTCCTCTGGATTTAGGTTTCTAGAAAAATTAGAAATTTCTATCTTTGGACTCTTTCCAATCTTGGAAACGTCCCTAATCAGTCCGACTTCTCCAAGATCCATTACAACCTATGCTTCCTCTTCAAATGGCTCCTTATCTTCAATCTCATCCTCACTTTCATCTCTTCTTTTGACATCAGCTCCCCTACATAGCTCCTCTTGGAGTGCTTGAACTTGTCTCTGGAGGGCTCTAAAACCCTCTTCTATTACCCCAACATTTCTCCCACCACGGTTTCTTCGTGGAGGCATCTTTTCTCATAGACCCAAAACCACAAGTCCTGGTGCAAACTGCCTCACGTTCGATGATCTGTTTACACACTCAGGAAAACCCGCTCTGATACCACTTGATGAAGGGTACTCCCCGTACAATCTAAAACTCACAAAAACAACAAATAATGGCACAAGCAAAATGCAAGAAGGAAAGAAAATATTTTCTATTCACTGAAATGAAAATGAAATTACAACATTATATTTTCCATCACATGGGCTTTCTAATTACATAAATTTGCAAATCTACAAATTGGACCCACCATCTACTATGCCCTTGCTTCCCCCTGTAGTGCCCCTTTACATCCTTTATTTGGAAGGTGTAACTACCCTAGAATCTTCTAGAAAGTGTAAACTCCCTAGAATCTTCTAGAAAGTGTAACTTCTTCAGGAAGACATTTTGAAATTTTATTAATTTTGGTATTACAACTTCGTAGGGTCATAACTTTTGATCTAACCATCAAATTTTCAATCATAATACCTTTTCGGAAAGGTATCGAGAGTTCCATAAAGTGTAGCCTAAAGGCCAACTACTTTGATTTTCCACTAATTTTCAGGCCCATCTGGAGCCTCTAAGTGCCTCAAAATTGACCCCAAATATTTTACTAGGATTTTCAAAAATAAAAATTTTAATATCTCTCGAATGACAAAAGGTATTGAAGTGATTTCTTTTCCATTGGCTTCAATTTACCATTCTAGAGGTCTGTGTAATATTTCATGTCCAACTGTATAGAAATGCAAACTTACTAAAATAGTAACCCTACCAAATTTAGCCCTTATTGAAAAGAAACAACATTTTTTTTGGGTGATTCAAGATTGCTCTTACACCCTGGATGCTCTTACATCACTTAGCTTTAGCACACACATTATATCTTTGGAATGAATTCAATTGTGATTAAATTGAGATTAAATATGCTTCATACCAACCCCAATTGTTCCACACTAAATTCCTTCTTGATTATTGACATTAGCAACTTTTTAGTATTTGTGAAATCATAGAACTACATAATCTTTTCAGGACACTTCAATAGACTTAGGTGTATTTTCTTTAGGACCATGACCAACAAAATTCATATCACTATTCACCATTATGTTGAAGGCTCCAACATCTCATGTATTTTTGGGGTTTAATAATATTTGCAATTGCAACTCCCCTTGTGTCAATGCATTCTCTTTAGTTATCATAGGACTCATCTACACCACACAAAGGTACACATTCATTCTTCACTTCATTTTCATCCTTCTTCTACCAAATTTTGTTCATCTCCTTCTGCTGACTAACAATAGGCCTCTTTTGAGGAGTAGAAGATCTTACACCTTCCCTTGCAAAATTTTACTATGTGTTGAGGTTTATTGCAGTTGTAGTAGATGATACTAGATTATAAAGAAGAAATGTTTCTTCTTGATATGAAATCAACAACCATGTGGAAAAACTTGTTGCATGTGTAGCAATAGACATAAAAGGATTGAGAGATCATAGCATTTTTCCTTATTACCTTACTTCTACATTCATTAGCTTTGTGGACAAGTTTTTTACAAGCATAACACTAACCATAAAATAGTTAAGTATGAAGCTAAAAGAGTTTTGACTCATCTTGCTTCTATATTCAACTACCTTATGACTTAACTTATTACAAAAGAAATTGTACCATTGAACTTGGTGGGAGGAGTTTTTTTAGGAGTAGGCTTCTTGAAGTTCTTTTTTCTCTGGACAAGAATGAATCCTTCTTCCTTTTTTCTATTATGATTTTTATTTTCATCTTTGGAGGATGTTTGCTTAGGATTTTTTATGTAGGATTTCTCCTCACTTGTCTTAGATCGTCCTTTAGCTTTGAAGTCATCATACAGGTTTGCAAATACATTGACCATAGGACTTTTTCCTTTTTCAAAACCAAGTCTAAATTTCACTTTTGAGGGTTTTTGGGAGTTAATTAAATCATCAAGAATTTTAGAGCCTCCTCTTACTTTTAGACCTTTATCAATTTGTTATGGAGCCTTTTCAAGTTATTTTCTTAGGAGTACGATCTCTTCCTAAAGATTTAAGCATTCAACACTTTTGTCATTGAGATTGGTATTTAGGTAGTCCTCAATCTTTTTTCCTTCTTCAACCTTGATTTTTATACTTGAAATCAAATCTTCAACTTCATTGGATTTCATTTCATATTCACTTCCACCTATTATTTGAGCTTCTAGTTTTCTAATTTCTTCCTTCATTTATTTAGCTTTTTCCTTCAATTTTTCAATTTTCTATTTTGGATTTTCAAGCATGCATTCATATTTGATATTTTGTAATCTCGATTTATCAAGATCTTCAAGAGAAGACCAAAGTTCTTAGTTAAAATATACTTCACAATATTGCGGATAGATGTCCCATCCTTTAGGTTTCATCAATCCAAGATCTGGTTCTAGAATAAAAATGTTATTGATTTTTTCAATAGACCCCACTTGTTCAAGAGTAAGATCAACCTTATCTATTAAGCTTCTAAAGGCACTTAGTTTTGGTACCAATTGTTGAGCATAGTGATGTGCTAACATGGGGTGAATTAGTATATCTTAAAACTTAGCAATTTCAATTTGTAGATTAACAACACATCACATTATTGAAAAGAACAAAAAAGAACACATGTGCCACATGCAAACACTGGGATATTTACATGGAAAACCCAATAAGGGAAAAACCATGGTCAAGATTAACTCACAATATATGTAGCTCACTACTAACAATAACTATAATGTTTAAGCCTCACTACCTATGGACTTGTAGACTAAGGTATATAGCCTTAGAGAGATACAAAATGACTTGATGAGACTCACTATCTCAGAGTAGGATACATGAAGAATATAATGATAAAATTGATCATGAACTTCTTTGAGACAACATCTAACACATGCTAAAGTTGTAGTCACTATTTCAAATAATTTGACCTTCACACTAATTCTGAACACTTCATTACTTTTATTCTACTTTGTATCCAAGCACTATCAATCAGTACCTTCACAAATGAATTTATTCTTCTATATATCCTCCATAAAATTTAAAACTTTTATTAAGTTGACTCCATGATGATTGCTGGATTAAATGATTAATATTATATGGGTCTGCTTGAAAACATATCCAAAATGAAAGAGATTTAGATGTAGATCATCATACGCTATGTTAGGGCACAAATGCATCATAAAACATTCTTCAAGATAAAATTAATTGATCAGGATCAGCCATTGAGAAAGAAATTAGTCATGCCAACCCAAATAGTATCAATAACATCAATAGTCTCACTATTTGACTTGGGGAGATACTAGAATCATTATGTAGACCAAGATGTAGGCATTGTAAACCATGAAAAATATTCATCCAACCTTTTCCTAAAGTATTTGATCATAATGTGTTGGTGCAAGAGGAGAATCCCATTTAAACTATAGGAAAAGAGCATTCAAAATAGTATGTAGCAAACTATTATTTGAAAATTGATCTTGTAGACCACCAAAACACCCAAGAATTGCAAGGAATAACTCATACACCTTTTTGAACATATTACCAAGTTCAAATGGTCACATCTATGTCAACAGAGGAGTATAGAGCATCTCAAATGGTCACACCTATCTCTTTCAAAAACTACTTCCTTGTCACTAGTAGTGTCCTTGGACTGCTTTCCACTTCATCTTCCTTTGTTGCTAATGGTGTAAGATTATGATTTATTCCATTTTTCTCCAAAGTGGAGGTGTTTTCTCTTCCATTGTGGATTTCCTTCCTATCAAAATGCCATGGCCTCCCTAAGAGTAAGTGAAATACATCCATGTGTTGCAAGTATGAGCATGGTTGGTGGTGTTGTCATTAAAGTTGTCATTGATGTCAACACTATTCAGTATGTTGAAGATTGTGCATTTATAGTTGAGATGTTGTGAGTACATGGAGCTATCTTTATGATATTGTAGACATGCTGAGATGATGGGTTTCCAAGTGCTTTTGAGAAAATTAATAAAGAGAAAATTCAGAGTTACGAATGTGTTCAGAATGTGCTTTAATATGTACTTTGCATTTCTCCTATGTTGATCCTATGCTTGTGTAGATATGAAGGTTTGATGATAGTGATTTGATAGTGATATCTCCTAATTTGTAGCCTCTAAGTTGATGGAATGTGAAATTTTTGTTCACCGGTGTGTGAATCATTCTGGAAGAGTTAATTTTCTATGGATCGGAAGAAATGGTTTTGCTCTGCAGACCTCCGCTATTGTATTGTAGATCTTGAAAATCTGGAATATGTCTTAAATAATGGTTTTCTCTAGGTTTTGGTAAAGACTCTTGTGGTTTGGTGATCCGAAAGTTGAGTATCATAGTTGTTGTATGTGTTTGCATAGTCCAGATGGACTAATGGAAGGTGTTCAATGTTTGAACATTGTTACACTTGTTGTGGGCATATTTGGAGGAACCTAAGATGTGTTCTCATGCATATTGAAGTGTGTTGCATCATTCACATGTCATCTTTTTACTGGAAAGCGTGCACATCAATGTTCTTTTTTTTTTTCATTATGTTTGGTCAGCCTTGTGTTTACACTTCATTTGAAAAATAAAATTTAATTAAGGAAGCATGTGGTTGACCCAAGAAATTATTCTTTTGGTCTTGTTAAGTGTTTTATTGGTCCACTCTCATTCCTTTCGACTATGGGAATGTTGAGTTTCCAACCTAATTTGAACTTATGAAATGAAGCTTTTGTGGCTGACCTTGGAGAAAGTTTCTAAGGGTGAAGATCTGGTATAAATGCAAGTTGAATTACAAAGGATTGTATGATACAAAGTGATCCTCAAGTAAGCCACAAATTTAAAGAGCAGAAGTGTGTGAAAGTGAGTTGAGGCAGTAGTACTTCATTGTGTTAGATTCCTAAAATTAGTGAGTTGAAGGTTTCTATAATCTTCTAATCAAGGTTGCAGATGTGTGCAAATTTTTGTGGTGGATATTTTGTTTCTTTTGTATCTATAGGAAATGAACCTCCCTGTTGAACAGTGAGTCCTTGCTGTAGGTAGTGAGCCCTTGTATCTGGACAGTGAGTCCTCTTCTGGGCAGTGAGTCCTCTTCTAGGTAATGAGCCCTTGGTAGTGATCCTTTGTTTTTGGTTTTGCAATCTCTTTATATTGTGAGTTAATACTCATCATTTTTTTCCCTCATTGGGTTTTCCACATAAAAATATGGTGTTCATTATGTTGATTTTACTTTCTATTATCTACATTTCATGTTCATACTTAATAACATAACAATGTGGTTGTGAAGTTAATAAGTGTTGAAGTTTTGAGTTTAATTTTAGTGACAACTGATTCAGACCCCCTCTCAGTTGTCCTACGTATTTTTATCAATTGGTATCGGAGCTTTGGTTCCTTGGTGTAGAGCTTAACAACTTAAGGAAGATCCGATGGCACATAAGTTGGAAATCGCTATGTTTGATGGAGCTAATTACAGTGACTAGAAAGTGAAAATGATAGGATACATTATATCTTTTGGTTACAAGACCTGGAAGGCTATTGAGATGAAGTATGTTGGTCTGGTGAGTGGCCCTACTACTGCAGATGAGGTTTCTTCTTATGAAGAGAATGAGAAAGTGAGGTATGCTATTTTCAGTGCTTTATCTAAAATTGAGTGAACTAAGGTTCTTTCTTTAGAGATTGCTCATGAAGTCTAGAAGAAGTTGGAAGAACTATATGAAGGAAATGAAAGAGTAAAATTGATAAAGAAACTGGCAGTAAAACACAAATATGAGAATCTAAAAAATGGAAGAAGGTGATTACAAGCTATTTCTAGAGGGTTAAACTTACAACAAATGAATTTAGGAATCAAGGGGGAAATCTTACTAAAGAAGATATAATTGAGAGGATCTTAATAGCCCTCCTTGACTGTGACAGTGATAAGATCTCAGTGATTGAAGAAATGTATGATCCTAAGAAATACACTAATGAACTGTTATTTGGCAACTTGCTATCTTTTGAGATGAGAAAGTTCAGGAAAGAAGAAAAGAAAAAAAAGGTTTTAAAGCAACAAAGACTGAGGATGATCCAGATAGTGATGGTTCTGATGAGTTAGAAGTGAATTTCACCAGGAAGTTGAAGAAAGGTACTGGTAAGTATAAAGGTATGTTTCCCTTTAAATATTTTAGTTGTGGTAATATTGGTCATTATGCTTCAAGATGTACGAATAGAGTTGCACATAAGAAGAACAAGGATCACAAAGATAAAGATAGAAAGGATAAGAAATATAAGAAGCTATATTATGTTAAAGAAGAAGCCAAAATCTTTGATGATGAATCTGATTATAAGGGTGATGATGGTGAATTCCTATTTTTAGCCATGGAGAATAAATATGTGTTTGTTAACCCTAGAAAATGTGCAAAAAGGAATGCTCTTGAGAACAAAAAGAATGAGATGGAAGGTACTTAAGTTATTGCATTTCATGCTAGACAAGATGAAGACTATTGGGTGATTGACAGTGGATGCTTTAATCACATGATCGTAGATAAACTTAAGTTTACTAAACTTGACAATTATGATGGTGGTTTGGTCATGTTTGGTGATGAGTCAAGAGTGAAGATTGTTGGAAAAGGTTATATTAGTTTTGATGGAATTCATAGCACTGATAATATATACTATGTAAAGGATTTGAGGCATAATCTCTTGAGTGTTAGACAAATGTGTAGCAATGGTTTTAAGCTTGTGTTTCAAAATAATACCTTTGAAATAAAAAAAGGATATGGAGGTATGGTTGCTGCTAGAAGGAGAATTCATGGAAACATCTATTAGCTTAAGGGTGTTGATGGTCAATGCCTTGTATCTCAAGTCAATGAAAGTTGGTTATGGCATTGGAGGATGGGACATGTAAACTTTGATAATCTAGTCATGATCATTACAAGAGATGTAGTCTAAGGTTTTCCTAGAATCACAAAGCCTGCTAATAATATGTGCATAAGTTGTTAGTTAGGGAAACAGACAAGATGCAGTTTTAAGGGAAAAGTGCACTCTACTACCGAAATGCTAGAATTAATTCATAATGACCTCTGTGGTCTGACTAGAACTAAAAGTCTAAATGGTGATATGTATTTCATGCTCCATATTGATGATTATATTCAAATGACATGGGTTACTTTTCTTGAAGAAAAGACTCGGGCTCTAGATATATTTAAAATGTTTAAAGCAAGAGTGAAAAATGAGGTGAACCTAAGAATCAAATGTCTGAGACCTGATAGAGGAGGAGAATTTAATTTTAGTGAATTTAATGCATTTTGTGAACAACATGGCATAAAAGACAATTCTCTACTTGAGAACCCCTCAACATAATGGGATAGTTGAGAGCAAAAATTGGATGGCACAGGAAGCTACAAGGACCATGATGAAAGAATCAAATGTACCGAATGTGTATTGGGGAGAGGTTTAATACACACTAATGTTTATGTTCTTAATAAAGTTTAGATTAGAGACAACAACAAAAAGACTCATTTTGAGTTATAGATTGGAAAGACTCCTATTGTGAATTCCTTTAAGGTATTTGAAAGCAGATGTTACACTAAAAGAGATTATGAAAATCTTGGAAAGATTGATGCTAGATGTGATGAAGGAATTTTTCTTGGATACTCAACTACTAGAAAAGCATATAGATGCTTCAATGAAAGATTGAG
This sequence comes from Sequoia sempervirens, assembly GCA_007258455.2. NCBI lineage: Eukaryota > Viridiplantae > Streptophyta > Pinopsida > Cupressales > Cupressaceae > Sequoia > Sequoia sempervirens. The sequence goes on along the minus strand of VDFB02000008.1, from coordinate 49,242,658 downwards.
GAAGATTGTGGAAAGTGCAAATGTGAAAGTTGATGAGGAAATGTAAAGACTTATTGAGATAAGTGAAGTTGAACTTGATGATCCTATCTATGGACAAGTACCTGAAGAGAATAAGAAGGAAGAAGAAGAAGAAGAAGAAGAAGAAGAAGACGAAGAAGAATAGGTTGAAGAAGAAGAAGAAATCATGAAACATGCTATTAAGACTCCTAAGTATGTGCAAAAGAATCATCTGGAGGAAAAGTTAATTGGAGATAAGAGTAAAGGTACAGAAACAAGAAATAAAGTAGCAATTGAGGTAAATATATGTTTACTTTCTAAAATAGAACCTAAATTTGTGAGTGAAGCATGTGAAGATGAGAGTTGGGTTAGAGCTATGAAAAAAGAGTTGCAACAAATAGAAAAGAATCAGACATGGGAATTAGTCCCTAGGCCTGTGAATAAGAATGTAATTGGTTCAAAATGGGTGTTTCAGAATAATTGAATGAAAATGGTGAAGTTATAAGAAATAAGGAAAGACTTGTATGCAAGGGGTACTCACAAGTTGAAGGCATAAAATTTGAAGAAATATTTTCCCTTGTGGCTAGAATTGAAGCTATTAGGATGTTACTAGCATTTTTGGCCCACAAGGAATTCAAAGTATATCAGATGGATGTTAAGTCAACATTTCTAAATGGTGAATTGGAGGAAGACATGTACATGGAACAACTTGAAGGATTTCAGTTTTCTGAGAAACCCGATATGGTTTGTAAGTTGAAGAAGGCATGTATGGTTTGAAGCAAGCTCCCAAAGCTTGGTATGCAAGATTGGATAGATACCTGACAAAGAAAGGTTTCAGCAAGGGCTCTGCTGACAACAAAATTTACATCAAAGTGCAAGGTAATAAAATATTGATAGTGGTAGTATATGTTGATGATATCAGTTTTGGTGGAAATGAAGGTATGTGTAAAAGATTTGTAGAATAAATGCAAAAAGAATTTAAAATTTCCATGATTGGTGAGTTGAATTTCTTTCTTGGTCTTCAAGTAAAAAAAACTGATAATCTAAGTATGTAAAAGGACTATTAAAGAAGTTTGGAATGAATGACTCCAAACCGGTTAGTACTCCTATGGTAATCGCATGTAAGCTAAGAAAAGACGATGAATCTACTAAAACTAATCAGAACAAATACATATCTATTATTGGTGGACTGCTATATCTTACTGCTACCAAACCAGATATTATGCATGTAGTATGCTTAGTTGCCAAATTTCAAAAAGATCCTAAAGAGGCACATGCTATAGCTATAAAGAGAATATTTATATATCTTAAAGGTACACCAGATTATGGCTTATTGTATCCTAAGGGTGTTGATTTCACCTTGAGTGCTTATATTGATGCAGATTGGGCTGGTTGTGTGGATGAATGGAAGAGTACCAGTGGAGGTGCTTTCTTTTTTGGTAGAAGATTGGTTTCTTGGTTGAACAAGAAACATGGCCCAGTTTCTTTATCCACTATAGAGGTAGAATATATTGCTGCAACATCCTGCTGCACATAGGTTTTGTCGATGAAGCAAACTCTGAAAGACAGTGGAGTGACATGTGATGAACCTACTCCTATTTTTTGTGACAACAAAAGTGCTATAAAAATTTCAAAGAATCTGGTGATGCATTCAAGAAAAAAACACATATCTATCAGATATCATTTCCTGAGAGAAAAAGTATTGGAGAATGAAGTTAGGCTAGAGTATGTGACAACAAAGGAACAAATTGTAGGTATATTTACTAAGTTGAGCTTCCAAAGGATACTTTTTAATATCTTAGGGAGAGGTTGGGGGTCATTGTCCCTCTAAACTAGGTACACATGAACGTGTATCAGTCAATTGAATGAATAGATTCTTCATTTATCTAGACCGATAAATGGGTCTACTCCGTAGGGGGGTAGATAAGTTTTTCATTGTTGGAGTATGAGTTAAATGGGTGTACTCCTAAGGGGGAGTAATTAAAGTTGTTGATCTTTTCCATTGATTTCAAAGGGGGAGAGAAATTCATGTAAAAAATAGTAAAACGAAGAAAAGGTGTTATCCTATAATATTCTATAGGTTGTTGTCTTTGATGGTTTTTCACATCATGTGTTACCATCAATGAAAAAGGGGAAGATTGTTGCAAGTATGAGCATATTTGGTGGTGTTGTCATTGATGTCAACACTGTTTAGTATGTTGAAAATTGTGCATGCATAGTTGAGATGCTGTGAGTACATGGAGCTATCTTTATGATATTGCAGATGTGCTAAAATGATGGGTTTCCAAGGACTTTTGAGAAAATTAATAAAGAGAGAAGTCAAATTTATGAATGTGTTCATAATATACATTAGTATGTGCTTCGTGTTTCTCCTGTGTTGATCCTATGCTTGTCCAAATCTAAAGGTTTGATGATAGTGATCTAATAGTGATATCTCCTAATTTTTAGCCTCTAGGTTGATGGAATGTGAAAGTTGTGTTCACCGGTGTGTGAGCCGTTCTGGTAGAGTTAGTTTTCTATAGAATGGGAGAAATGTTTTTGCTCTGCATTCCTCTATTGTTTTGTTATAGATATTGTGGATCTACAATATGTCTTATAATTTTTTCTCTAGGTTCTGGAAAAGACTCTTGTGGTTTTTTAATTTGGAAGTTGAGTGTCAAAGAACTGTTGTATGTGTTTGCACAGTTTGGATGGACTGATGGAAGATGTTCGGTGTTCAAAGGTTGTTACACTTGTTGCAGACATATCTAAAGGAACCTAAGATGTGTTCTCATGCATATTGAAGCATGTTGTGTTGTCTGTGTGTCATCTTCTTGCTGGAGAGCGTGCACACCAATGTTCATTTGTGTTTTCATTTTGTTTGGATGACCTAGTGTTTACACTTCATTTGAAAAATAAAATTTAATTAAGGAAGCATGTGGTTGATCCGAGACATTATTATTTTGGTCTTGGTTAAGTGATTTATTGGTCCACTCTCATTCCCTTGCACTGTAGGAATGTTGAGTTGTTGACATAATTTGAACTTATGAAATGAAGATTTTGTGGCTAACCTTGGGGAAAGTTTGTAAGGTTGAAGATGGTATAAATGCAAGTTGAATTGTGAAGGATTGTATGATGAAAAGTGACTAAGTAAGCCACAAATTAAATGAGTAGAAGTGTGTAAAAGTGAGTTGATGCGGTAGTACTTCATTGTGTTACATTCCTGAAAGTAGTGAGCTAAAGGTTTTTGCAATATTCTGATCAAGGCTGTAGATGTGTGCAAATTGCTGTGGTGGATCTTCTTTTTCTTTTGTATCTGTAGGTAGTGAGCCTCCATGTTGGACAGTGAGTCCTTTCTGTAGGGAGTGAGTGCTTGTATCTGGATAGTGAGCCCTCTTCTAGGAAGCGATCCCTTAGCAGTGAGCCTTTGTTTCTGGTTCTACAATATCTTTATATTGTGAGTTAATTCTCATTGTGGTTTTTCCCTCATTAGGTTTTCCACGTAAAAATATGGTGTTCATTGTGTTGATTTTACTTTCTGTTATCTGCATTTCATGTTCATACTTAATAATAGAATAGTGTGGTTGTGAATTTCATAAGTGTTAAAGTTTTGAGTTTAATTTTAGTGACAACTGATTCACCCCCCCTCTTAGTTGTCCTGTACCTTTTTAACACCATGGGCATGATATCACACCACACCTCATCTTCATATGTGCCTATTCAAAAATTCACAAGGCATTGTTGTTCAACCAAGACTTGGTGACCCTTTTACAACCATGAAACCTTGTAAGGGGTAGGGTGAGTTATCCTTTTTAACCCCAACTTGTATACCATTTCAATTGAAACTAAGTTATATGTGCTACCACTATATCTATTATGACTTTGTAGCATTTCCCACCTAATTTACATATTGTTCTAAATAAATTTTTCCTTTGCATAGGTTCATCTTCTTTTTTAGTTGACTTCATCAATGTGCTCTTCATCTTAAGTGCTTCTGCTCTCTTAGGTTCATCTGGTTCACTAATAGACCCTATAGATTCATTTTCACCTCTTGCTACATGTGCGCTTGTTGCCTCTGTTCTCTTTGATCCTTCTGGTCTCCATTGCAGGCATTCATAAAATCTATGGCCGGACTGTCCATAGTTAAAACATGTGCCTTGGAAGCCTCTACATTGGCCTCTTCCATATCCACCTCTACCTCTCATTGGGTATGGTCTTGATCTTGTTTCATATTTCTCCTTTTGACTTTTTGATGGGCTGGCCTCCTTACCACGGTTGTAATTCTTTTGTTGTTGCAATTTCCCTTTGTTGAATCCACCTTTATTTTTGTTTGTTCCTTGATTTCTTTCCAATTTCTCTTCAGCCTTTAGATCATATTGCTATGCTTCTTCCACATTTATTAGCCTTATCATGCTTAGTTCGTCTTGAATATTTAACCTCAATCCATTAACATATCTTGCTAATTTTTCATGGTCTTATTCATTCTGACAAAATCTGATGGAAATCTTGTAGAAATCTCTGGTATAGGTATTCACACTTAACTCTCTTTGTTTTAAATTCTTCAATTTCTTGAGAAGTTCAAGTTGATAATCACTAAGTAGAAACTTAGCCTTCATCTTGCTTACCATTCGATCCCATATTGTGATCTTATCTCTGCCATTTCTCCTTCTTTTAGCTTGCACCTCTTTCCACCATAGTGTTGCATGACCCTTCAACCTTGTTTGAGCAACCTTTACTCTTTTTGGGTCCTCTAATTCATCATACTCAAAGTATTCATCCATCTCTATTATCCAGTCAACTAGCTCATCTGGTTCTAAACTTCCTGAGAAGCTTGGTAACTCTACCCTTGTTCCTTTCCCAATATTTGAAATAGCTCTTATGAGTCTTCTTTCACCCACATCTATATCTCCATTTGCATTGTCACCATCTTGTTCAACCATCTTTGCTCCTCCTTCATCATCTTCATTGTCACTTTCTTCATGTGCTCTACCTCTTCTCATTCCACCTTCTAATGCATTCATTATTTCCTGCATTCCTCTTAGGGTTTCCAATCTACCTCACCTTCTTTCCTTTTCTCTCTTATTGCAGTCTTCCTTGCTACAATATCCCTTCCTATAGGGACACACCACAGTTCACACTCAAAAGGGATTAATCTAACCCCAATCTCAAGCCACTATCCTTCTTCCTAGAGTTCTAACTATGCTTTGATACCACGCTGATGGCACCCACTTCCTTGTATGTGCCTAAAAAGTCACCTTAAAACAACCAACTAGGAAGAAAAGGAGAGGTTGTGTTGCTATAAGAAACTCACACAACCTCTAGAGAGGTTTACACAAATAAATCAAGCCTAACAATTAATTTTGGAAGCATAAAAATAACTACAAAGGAACAAACTAGCTTACTATAAAAACCAAACTATGGCTATGGGTACTCACACCAATGGTTGTAGGTGACTTACAAATTTCATCAATGTAAACTACTTTAAACTTCCATAGAAGCGGTCGACTATACTTTCAAAACAATGACCTCTAACAAAAATATTGATGAACACACACATAGAGGCAATAGAAATAAAGAGGAGAAGATTATATTAATTTTAAAGATGTTGTTTTAAACCCTTTTACATATACATTTACTTAAATATTTGCAAAATAAAATTCCCTCTTTCACTCATCTTTCTCCTATTGCTACTGCCTATGATCCTCTATGACCACTGACAAAAGATTCCTTTTGTTGATCTGATATTCTCTGTTGTCCTCTTCTATCCTCCTCTATTTTAGTTGTTTTGCTCCTCTTTCCTCTGTTCTGTTCTCTTTTTTTTTCTGCTTTATTCTTCTTCTCATAAAAACTAAAAACTAAAATCTAGAAGTTTCCTCCGAAAATCCTATCTAAAACCATTTGAATGGTAAAAAGCTATATTAGCTCCTCCACCTAACTATTTTTAACTTCAAAATCTCCCATCAAGCTGCCCTTTTTAATTTCTTTCATGTAGCTGCTTAATAAATGAGCATATGTGAGGGTAGCTGCTGGCCCAATCAAAACAAAATCCAAAATTTAAATTTTAAATCAAGTGGCACTAGTTTAAGAAAAGTACAAAAATATATATTTTTTAAAAAATATGATGTCCTTGCATATTGGATGTATTTTTTCTATGTTAACAATTTTTTTTTTTGCGAGATTCTTCATCAATTGAGAGAATTTAAAATTCTTTGTTTTCACCCGCAATTTACAAAAAAAATATTATTTGTAATTTTTTTTGAAAGCTGGAACAAAATGTTATTCCTCACATCTTCTCCTGTTTTCAAGTGAAATTGAACATCCCATCAAAAGTTATAAAAAAAAAAAAATGACAACTAACATAATTTAAGCTCTCAAAAACATGTTTTTTTCTTAATAAAAGGAAAACATGAATTTAAAAACATGAAGTTGTTTTTGGGATATAATAACTCTCAGACCCAAATAAGGTTAAATGTATTAATTTTTGGATGGTTTCAAAATCATTCTCACGATCATGTCACCTATTTTTATGATGAAAATCTTGCATTTTTCACTTTGTAACAAATTTCTTTATTGATAAGTAGGAGTTATTTTCCACAACGTGTCAAATTATGATATTGCTATCACAATTCAATCGTGGTCTTCGAGTTTGACTCAATGAATTTGACTTGAAGACTACACAGTTGAATCCTGATAACAATATCATAACTTTCTTATGCCTTATTAAATTATTAAAACACTGTGGCATTTTCCGTTTGGTGAAGGGAAATCAAATTCCTAAAAATGGCGAAAATATAGAGTAGTGGGGAGCCGTTGAGAACTATAGTGGGTGCCTGTTTATGGAAAATGAAAAATCATATAAAATCTGCAAAAGTCTAGAGGTGGAAGGCGTTGAAAATGAGCCTTATTCTGACATTAAAACAGTATTTTACAAATGGCTTTGTAGCAATGAAGAGCTGAGATGTTAAAATCTGTATTTCATGAATTTTAAAAGAGAATTCTATATTTAGAGGTGGGGCTACGTTGGAAGGGGAAGTGGTGCCCCATTCTTGGGCCCTTATATCAGCAAAATAAAAAGTTAAAACAACAGCATATAAACAGAAAAAAGAGGACGCGTGGAAGGAGGTGGTGGGAAGTTGGATAAAAAAAGAACAACGTAATTTCTTTTGTCTTAATATAAGAAACGTGAAATGTGTTCCATCTATATTTGTTTTAATTGTAAAATTGTGTAAGATGAGAAGTAAGCTTTAAGGATTGGCTGCTCTGCAGTGGATACATGATCCATGACCTGCATAAATTTTCATCGAGAAGCCTTTAAACTTCATCTAATTAATGAGTATATATCAAGTATGCTTCTAACACCTTGCAATACAACTAATTATTTACTACTCAAATATTGCATATTCTTAATACATGAATTAAATTACGGTATTGTATCAATATATGTAATTCTTGTAATAATCATAAGATTAAAGTGTTTTTAATATTTTTAGTTGTTTGAAATTTAGTAGCATCCGCTTTTTGTATCATTTTTATCATTTATTGATACAAATTGTATTTAAAAATATGTTATGTCTATTAATAAAAAACCGTATATTATATATCCATCATAATTTACATTGTTCAATGAAAAACTCCTCACTAATCTACATAGAAAACTGAAAAAACCATGTAATATCTTTTACTATGTGGCTCATAAGGTTATTTCCTTATAAATGTTCTATATATATAATTTCTTCTAAAAAACATATTTCTGTTAATTTCACTAACTATTCTTTTAGGTGTTGAAACTATAAACTTTGTTATACATTCTTATATATACATTAGAATGAAAAAAATTAGAGAAAATGCATCTTTATATAGTAATATATGACAGAATAGCCATTTAGAAAAAGAATGAGGTTGTTTATTATATACTATTTTTCATACAAATATTTTATTATCAAGATACATGACATAAATCTTCCTGAAAACATTGCAATATAATTTCTAAGTTAACTTTATCATTGTAATTTATGTTTTGAAAGTGTTAGTGTTGATATTCAAATTTGCAAGTTTATGTCTAAACCTACTCCAACATGGAAATTTTTATAAACATGAGATGCATCCTACAAAATAACTTTTAATTTTAAATGAGTTTAGTTATAATTAAGGCATGGGAAGAAGAGAAAACAGAAACATAAAATTAAAAGACTACTTTAATAAGGTGATACAAATCAATGACTTTCTACCTATGGGAGACTAATTACATAAGATTTAGTATTTTCTAGATTAACAAACATAACTACAAAACAAAATGGTAAATATATGCTTGATCAACAATCTATGAAAGATCAAAAGAATCCTAGTAATATCAATAAAGAATACTATGGATGATGAAACTATGAATCACAAATAGTAACAATGCAATAAAATTAAATAATTCATAGTTCAACAATCAATGGATAAAACCTAAGATCTATGTATAAAATCAAATGATAAACAATAATAGCATAGAAAATAATTTAGATTGCTTTATTGTTTCTTTGATAAGTAGTTGAATTATTGATGTAGATTGCTCTCAAAATTTTAGTATAACCTTGATATCAACATGAAAGAATAAAGGCTTGATGCTTGGTAATGGATGCTTGATAGATGCTTGCTTGATAATTATAGCTTGATAATGATAACTTGATAATGATACTTTGATAATGCTTAATAGTAAAATTGCTAAGATTTTATCATGACAGTGTTAGGAAGATTTTGACAAAAAAAGTGTTAGGGGACATGAATGAATGAAATATTTCTATGTATATGTTTCACTTAACATTTGATCAATGGTGGAGATTAATTAGAAAATCAATGGATAGGAAAATTAAAGCTAGGGTAAGCCTTAAATTCAAATTCAAATGATGAATGAGGGAAAATCAAAAGAATTAAAAAAATGATAATAGGAGAAATAAATAAATATGAATTTATTTATTTTTTAGAAGAAATTATGTAATTTAAATAAACTATTTTTTATTTATTTAAAAGGCTAGTGTTAGCTAATTGAATAATTTTTAAAAGAAATTAATTATAGAGTATCAAAGATAAATTAAATTTGATTTTAATTAATGTTGGAAGGAAAGTAAATGAGATGAATTAGTTAAATAATTAAAATTGTTTAATTAATATAGATATGATAAAAAGATTAAGATAGATAAATAATGAAAAAATTATTTAATTAATATAGATAGAAGAAAGGAAAAGGATAATGATGAAATGATAAGATTAAAATGCATTAATCATTTTTAAGTGTCTACAAATGCAATAATAAATTGAAAGATAGATGAAAGTTCATAAATAAATTATAACTAGTTAGAATGAACATAATAGTTTATTCATTTACAGAGTTAAATTGAATAGTAAACATAACATACAAATTTATATAATTATGAAACTACTCATAAATAAATTTAGTGATACATAACATTTTTTTTAAAGGTCCAAATTACAAAATAATAGAAGTTTTCCCATAAAATAACCTTGCTTTTTTTGAATTATTTACATTCAATCTCTATAATCTCCTTGATCTCCTTGCATTTTTGTGCCATCACCACCTATAATTTTTTTCCAAAAACTACTCTTTACCTACCTCATTCCTTATTAAATCTCTATAATAGTTGTATTTAACTCTACTCTTGTTGTTCTATAAGTTTCCATGCCAATATCAATAGATTTACTACTCCATTGGCCACCACATTCTTTTCTTCCACTCTCCTGCGAGTTCCTTATTTCTAGTTACCGAAGGTGTACAATTCATAAAGCTTATGCTTTATATTTTATTCTTTTGTTCTGCCTTTTAAAATAAAGTTTTCCTTCCTGTAGTAAATATATATTATTTACGGTTTCCTTTCTATTATTATAACTTTTTGTTCATGAAACTTTTTCTTTATTTTTGTAGATAATTTAAATAGAATATTTTGATTTTCAAACCTTCAAATTTCATGATATATGTGAATGGTTTAAGAATATATAATTGCTTTAATTAAAATAGGGTCCACTTCCATGTCAACATCCTTTTGACTAATGACATAATATTTCATAACAGTAAATTTGATAAATTTAAATTAATGATGTTTGTTGGATTCAAGAGGATATCCATTTGTTTCATATTCATTCAAGTAACTTTTGGAGCCATTTTCCACATAAAATTTTTACTTGTTCAATAAAATAATGAATTAAACTAGCATTTTCTGTAATTTCCCTAAGGTGCACAAGCCATTGTATTTTCTTTATCTAATGGTTATAAATTTGTTGAAGTGACTATATTTGGTGGAGTTTCATACTTCCACAATGGAATAAAATTTAGCGTCTCATAGAATACATATTGCATCATTCCTTATAGTTTTGAAATATCTCTAATGGTACATTTAGGTTGTGCAATCATATATGATAAGTATTAGTACTTTTCTTTTATCATCATAACTTGGATTCTTGTTCTCACCATCATAAATATAAATTTTAATAATAGAATGGATGAGCACATTGGTTTTCTTACTTGCATCATGGTTTTTTAGGCTAGAATGGTTGTGTTATTGTGTGTAGGTATTGAAATGGCAACTGAAATACTAATTTTTTATGTTCCATAAATTTCTATTAAATGATTCTTTTATCATATGGATAAATCTTTGTTTAAACTACATATTGTCTATGATACTTTTATTTGGTTCATATGAATTTTTGAGCTTGAAATTTCAAGATGTTTCTCACTAATGATGGATTTCATAATTATTTAACTACTAGTGAACTCTTCAAACACATATTCTCCTTATAAGTGGTTGTTATATGCTCTTATTACATAACTCCCTATTTTGAGTACTACACCTATCATATAAGGATACAATAGATTTTATAAATTTAGCACACTTTATCTTATTTTGGTTACTTGTGTTGTAGTATTTATAGATTTGTTTAAGTTTTCTTATGCATCATCATTTTGACTTATGCACCATTTTTGTAATGGTTGTGGACCTTTTAGAACAACTTTTCACACTATTGATAATATTTTTTTTGTTTATTTATTTACTTTAAGTTTAAGTGCATAGCAGATTATTCCTTCATCATGTTAGGCTCACCTTTCCAAATCATCTAATTTTGACCAAAATCATATTTTCTTATCAAACTATTACTTGCAACATAAAAATGTTTACACAACATTGATTTTTTCTTATCAAACTATTACTCGCAACATAAAATTTTTTACACAACATTGATTTAAGAGGAGATGAGTTGTTCAAATTTAGCTCAACAATGGTGGGATCCATTTCTATTTATTATATATATTTTTTTAATAAATAACTATTTGGATATTAATTTATTTTATCTAACCTTTAGTAAGCCTCATCATCCAAACCAGTAACACACTAAATAGAAAATATTGATACCCTCTCAAAGTGTACCTAACACTCAACCCATTATTGCAATATTTTTGAGGTAAGTTTGCTTTGATACAAGTGTTCTATAATAGATGAAAAGTTAAACATAAGAGTGCCTAGAAATGAAACTATAGTTATAGAAACTTGTGAGGGTGTGTGCCCACACACATCCAAATCCAAGTCTCATGCCTATTTTCCATTAGATATCAAAGATAAAATGATCCTAACATGAGTAAATTTAAAGATAAATTGAGCATAATCCTTAATATACTATAAAAAAATATTAAAATACTTATTAAATTTTCTATATAATTTGAAATTGAAAAAATAAACTCACTCCTCTTCTAAACCCAAAATAATGAAATCTCAACCATGTAGTTGTAGGTTAACTCAAATTTCACCATGCATAAGCTTATGAATTAAAAATCTACAATTACCATGGACACTACTCAAGGCTCCCCCTTGAAGACCATTTGAGACTAATATTATGACACTATTCTTATAAATAGGTTGGGGCATTTATTAAAGACAAAACTATCTATTCTATGGTAGCATAGTTGCACTTGTATTTTTATAAAATAAAAAAAAATATTAAAATATACATGTATCTCCCAAAAAATTATGTCTATTAATGAAGATAAATAATTTTTTTTTCATTTAATAATAACATTCCATGAGACTAGTTTCAAAATGAGGATAGACTAGATAAATTATATGAAGAAAAACTAAAAGTATCTATCTTACATTTTTGCCTCTCAATTTTCTAGTATTTCCTTTTTCAATATATGATGCCATTTTCTATTATATTCATATTGTTCTTATTTAAATTAGTAACATGAGGGAGGCATGAAGCATTGGAGTATGTGATCTTTCTTAGACTCAAAGATACTTAACAACTAAATGATTGAACATCTCAACTTTTTTATTTTCTTCATGCTTATCACCAAAGAAAGTATCCAAATTTGGCTTAAAGGAAACAATCCTACCCATGATAGTCCTAAGACTAATTGGGATTCTTTCTTGAATGATTTTTTTTATATAATTATTGCTTATGCACAACCTTTTGTTAGTTTAAATTTTCTATGAAACCTTACAGTGAAAGGAAAAAAGTGTTGTGTGATTTTTAATCTTATAAAAATTATAAAAAAATCATTTAAATAGAAAATAAACAATATAATATAACACAAGTGTACATGGGAAACTTTTTATGGAGAAAAAACCCACAGTCTAAAGTAGCTCAATTTACTAATAGTAAATCACAATTATAATACACTCTAGAGAAAAGCCTTCATAGGAATATCAACAACTAGTAATCTAGAGGAATTCTTACAACTTAAGAGTATCTACAAAACTTCACACTCAACCTCCATCTCAAGCGCATTATATGTATTCAATAGAAAATCCAAAATTGTCAAATGGTAATTAAAAATCTATGAACTAAAACCACAAAAAATTGGAACCAAAATTATCTCCCAATCAAAGATATCTTATGATGTGTCATAATACACATTATATTTTATTTAGTAGGTTTAAATGTAATCTAAAACACTTTCATTGTACAACAATGTTTTACATTTTATACGCACACTTTTGAAGGCCATAACTTTCAAATTGATGGATGGATTGGCCCCTTTCATAAAAAAATAAATTACTCAAAGAGATCTACAGAAAAAGGACCTCATATATAGTTATAAGAAATCTTGAATTTCTATTTTGTAAAAAGTCTAGCCCTACAACACATAAACTGATCTTTTACGCATTTTATATCCAAAAAATCACTTTTTAAAATCTTAACATGAAGAGATAGTTTGGGACACCTTTCCCAATATAAAAAAGGTATGTTGACTAGACACAATTATACTCTTCAACAAGGAGGGCCTATCCATCCTTGAGAATAGTTAACTCCATTGTCTATTGAAAATCTAATCGTACCTCCATTTTACTTCCTTCGTGATTATCTAAAATGGGCTTTGTAAAGAAGTCATGAAAATTATTTATCGTGCAATCTTATTTATGAAGAAGATGATATCCCTAGTGGATATCTGAAAATAATATTAAGTACATTCTTTTCCATGCTCAATAATATTTTTGTTTAGATGCACATGATCTTCTAGAAAATGTGAGAACGCTTGAGACAAACTAACACAATAAATCTTTGTAGTTTATTTAATATCTTTCAAATGTTCTTTCTCTATTGGAGATAAAGAGTTTCCATCATATTGAGGGTACTCTTCCTCTTCTATAATAGTTAATATATCATCGTCATCTAAGTATTCATCAATTTATTCTTCTTTGATATTATCATCTTTCAATGATTGTGTAATCTCTCTCTTCAATTGAATATTTATGTCATGCAACATCTATATTTTATTCTTATCCAAATCTCACCATAAGAGAAAATCAATCAAATGAACCAAAATTGAGGGTTCAATGTTGTGGATGATTACATGTTTTCCAAATATGTTTGATTCTTAACATTTACTAAAATTAGATAAATAGAAAAATAGTCTTTCATTTGATGTTGAATTTTGATACTTAAATTCTAAGGACACTCCTCCTTGATATCCAATTGACATAATAGTTGATTTGGCATCTTTATTTCCCAAGCTTTCGGTTTACAAATTATAGGAATATGAGAAGCACAAGTTTCAAAGTAGTTGAAATTTTTTGTGAATGAGAAGTTCATATTTTTGATAGGCTAGTTATATGCATATTGCTATCCTTGAGAGTTTTAGGGCATATAATTTGGTCAATTTCAATATGTGTTGACTTTTTAACTCATTGAGATCATTGGAAAAGACTCATACCATATTTTTCATTTCATTCACCTCTTTAGGATTTATAAAAATGATAAGGGCATTGGTGGAGAGTTTCAAATTTGTATTTGATCATAACTTATAGACAGAAGGGGAATTCTCTTGAGAAATCAATAATTTTTTAGGCATAAGAGGCAACTTCCTAACTTCTATAAGCCTTATGTTAGCTCTAATTGCTAGATCATATCAATGTGAAAGATTTTCACCTTCTATATAGTATTTTTTAAACTTGAAGCTCTTGAAAATACAAAAAAATAAAACTTAGAGGTGGTTAGATATTGGCCAAAAGCCCTTTCCATCCTTTGTAAAATTATCAATTGAAATTATATATGCATTCTAAATGATGTCTCCTGAGTGCTATGAGATTTTGAAAAAGTGAGATAGTACCTACCTTCTCTCAAAATTGGTTCATGATGAGTTTCCCAAGTTGATCCCATCTTGCAATTGACCTAGACTCTAAAGTTCTCAAGCATTCACATGCTTTACCCTTGGAAAACAAGGTGGGCTATCAAAACCATATATTTGTGTAGTGATATCGTAAATATTGCACAAATATGTGATATCTTGCATATGATCTACAAAAGAAATAGAGATATCTATGTAAGTGAGCTAACTCCTTCCATGTTGATTCAAGAATTTGACACCCTTGTTCTTACAACAAACCACTTTAATCCCATGCCACAAATGGTAAATTCCTTGTTGGAATATGGAGGTGCACATAGATATTGTGGACTGCCATATTGTATAGGAATGAAGATCTTGGATCTTTTCGATCAATAGAGTCACCAATGGAGTTGCTATTTGGAACATGCATGCTCCTATGAATTGATATTTTTGCAATTCACTCTCAAAATCATAAAATTTACATCAAAGAATCAAATATAAAAGATACAAACCAAGGCATTTTCATTCTGTCCCACTAGGGGAGCTAGAACTATAGATCATCACATTTGTACTTATAAGCCTACACCAACGTGGAGGAGTTTTGCAAACATAGGATGCAGTCTGCAAAATGGCCTCTGAGAATTTAGAAGAAAAGATGAAAATAAACAAATAAAAACCTAATTTAATAAGACATACACAAATTGAAGACTTTCTGCCTATAAGAGACTAATTGAATAAGATTTTACATTTTCTATAATAACAAAAACAAGTTAAAACTGAATGGAAGAGATATGCATGGTCACCAATCTACAGAAGGTCAAAGGAGTCCTAGAAATTTAAATCAAGGCCGCCAAAACAAATAGAAAGAAAACTGACGGACAAAATACAGCTAGACACAATCAACATTTAATTGTTTGTCATTACTTCTTCTGGCGCATGAAATATATTGGTACTCTGCCCTGCGAAGAATAAAAAGGGCAAAGTTGTAACACTTCGTAATTATGAAGGGCAGAACGCAGGGCCAGGGCCAGGGCCCAGGATATCTCTTGGATTCGGATTTATTGGCCGCGCCTCCCATGTCTACTGGAATGTCAGGTCCGTCTGCCTCTAATTCATACGCCGAATAAACTTGCCATTAATGTTTATTTTGTAACTGTCGAGGAGTCCTTTTCACAATCAAAGTTTTCTCCAGACTTTTTCTTTCTTTGAGAGGGGATATCGGAATGAGAATCTTGCTAGTTACAGATGTCAAAAAGACGGCAGAAGCTCCCTATCAAAGAGAGCACTAATTGCAGCATCATTCTCAAGCAGCATAATCCAAGCAAGGAAAAGGATTGTCACTGCTTGGGCTCTATGAAAAAGTCCAAGAAGGAGAGGAAAGCTTTTGTAAGAAAATGCACTGCTAATGTTAAAAGTAATGCAGATTATGATGTTGGAAATAATGCTTTCTTGTCTCCCATCTTCCCAGTGGATTGGCCTTCTGAAAGAGGCAGCAGTGAAGGATCTGGAAATGATTCACCAGCCAATCGAATGGTATCTAATGGAAAGGTAAAGTTGGCATTGCTGAGGCGTCCAGGTACTCTTCAATCTAGATATGCAGCAGCAAAATTAGATTTTGATGATACTGTTGTAGAGACAAAGGTGGAAAACAGTTCAGGTGGTGTTGAAAGTAATAATAATGGTGCAGACTTGTCTGCAGCTGTTCAATCTCATTCAGGAAACTCGAATGTGCAACAAGAACATCAAAAAAAACGTGGCATACAAGCTATTCAAAAGATTCCATTTGGGGCATATGAAGTTTTACCTGAGAGTGCAATTAGCCAGAGAAATACGTTATCTCAGTTCAATGTCCAAACCACTCATTCCGAATTTTTCAATAAGCAGAGACATGGTGAAAATATGTCCCAAGTCCCAAATCTTAGACCTAACATGAGTATGATCAGAAATGGAGTTGTATCAGCAGGCTATGCAACTCCATTTAATAGGGCACCGACTATGCCAATTTCCTTTTCGCCGTCTTTGTTACCACCTTTATCGAAACCCTCTGGATGCAGGGTATTAACCTCATCGATGTCCTCAGCAGGTTTCTTCCCTTCCAGTGCACCATTCCCTAGCGCTGCTGCACCTCTTTCACCCACTGCACGGTACATTAATCTGCAAATAATGCAGCCTCACATATTGCAGGCTCAACAGCGTAAGCCTGAAGCCCGTATAGCACATCACGATCTCCCCAGTTATAAGGAACGATTCTGCAATTGGGTACCAATAGTAACCAGTCAAGGAGATCACCAGCAAAACTTCTGTCATGTTTGTTATGATTTCAAAAGGAGGAACATTTACCCCATTCCTTTTCATTGTTGTGTCGAAGATAGGGTTACTTCGGGTTTCAGAGGGCCATCTCCTTTTGGACCAATAGAAAGGCCAGGGAAGCGTCGTGATTAAGTTGCAGGTTAATGTAATGAATGTACGGGCAGTTGTGAGTTTTCAAAGAGTAAATAGTTTTTTGGTTTTTATATCGTGTTCTAATAGGTGGTGTTGTAATCTTTTTGGACCTATAGCCTCTAGAGAAAACTCTCTCAGTACTTGCGGTACCTCCTGTAATGTTACTGTTTTTGTTCATCTGCAAATATCATTTCCATGGTTTTGGAATCTTTTTCTATTATTCTTTCAATCAGCAAGGTTTCCTTCCATTGTTCTACACTCTGTTGTTTGACAGTTCAGCTAATAATATTACGCAGAAGGAAAGTTTGACTGTTGGAACTAAGAAAAAACATACTTTTGTAATACTATATTTTGCATCTGTCCACTTCTATTCGTAGGTTATGTTTCTGCATTTAAAGGTATCAAGAAATACCAAAATAGGGAATTTAATTATTCAACATTTGGGGCATGCCTCCCACAATGTCATGTTCTCCAGTATTGATGTTTTTTAGTTTATGTAACGTGGACAGTTCCAATGAAAAGACAAGAACCTTTTGAATCTACTATAATATCTTGTAGAGTCGAAAACACGATATGGGAATGTAATAGGTCTTAATGATGCGGTGGATCTCTTGGAGGCCTCAAAGAAGTAATACATTAGGGGGGAAAAAAAAAAAAACACAGAGCAGGATAAGGTAAATTTAATGGAGAATTGAGCCCCAATTCCTACCTAAATTGAGTGCATAGATTCCAGAGGAGTCTTTGAAATAAAAAATATTGATATAAACGACCCAAGAAGAGTTCAGAGAGCAATAACTATTTTGAAACCGTATGCTGCACTTTTGAGGGATAATTAGCAAGGTGGGAGAAGACGAGCAAGGGAAAGAAGATCATAGATCAAGAACATCGAATAGAAGAAACAAAAGCTCAAATAGTTGAGAGCTCTGGGAAAAGAAACCTTAATACGGGTTATTTTTCTTTGTTATTATAATTATAAAATAATAGTTTTCAAAGTTTAAAAAATGGTGTTCAGTTAGTATTTTTTTTACACCCTTAATCTTATAATTGTGGCTACCCTAACTAAATAGTAGAACAAGTAACAATATACAGCAGCTAGTCAAACTGATATGGACCACGCAGGGTCATTTGCTTATACCATAATACCACGAAGGGTCAACTGAAGGTATAGTAAAATTTCAGTTTCTATATATGAGCAAAGGATATCATACAATAACGGCCTAATACAAAATTACAGACTAATACAATATGTATAATTATGTACTTCACAAAACATCAAAAAGACACCACATATTCTGTTATATAACATCGTTAAGTTGCTGTTATGCTTCAACTAGTGTTGTATGAGACACTGTATTTGTCCAACTCGTTCCAGTCCCGAGGGGGCTAATGTCCGAGTCTTCATCATTGGTCTTGACAACTTCCTTTGTAGCTGCTTTTCCTTGGTGCACCTGTCCACCCACGTCCATCTTCATACTCTAGGCTGTGCTATGCTCATTCTATTCATTTTGAAAGCTCGGGTAACTCTGCTTAAAGTGACTATTTTGAGGCCTATTGAAATTCCATGTTTGTGCATGTTTAATACCATCTTTGTTTATTTCAATGGTACCACCTTCTAACAGTTTTGCAAACTGGCTTTTGGACACCTCCATAGTGATGGTGACCTGCAAAGACACATTGAAGAGGACTAGTCTTTTAGTAGACTCAATAAGTGCCCTTTTAGTTCCATTGTACTTTTCCTCATTGCGTGCAATCCATGCAGCCCATAGAATTTCAGTTGTAAAGCATAACCAAAATAAATTATACACTTTGCCAAGTTTATTCACATTACAAGTAATGATTTCCTTTCTAATACAATTAGATAAGTTTGAACCATTATTTAATCCATCAAGAAACAATCTCTAGATTTCTCTGGCATAGAAACAATCAAATAAAATATGTCTCACAGACTCAGGTTCCCTACATATAGTGCATATTTCAATATCTGAAGCTTCCTGTTTATATGGAAGACGACGTAAAAGAAGTAACCATCCGAAACATGTTTTTTTTTGTTCAATTAGATTCGACCAGATTGCTTTGAACACTTTAACCCAATATTTACTTTCCAGGTTTATATTCCATTTTTTATTAATATCATCTATTATAAAATCATTGTTGAGAAGAGCTTGATAGAACATTTTGGTTTTCACGACATACAAGGGAGAACCATCACACCATTTATAATCTTTATAGTACTCTTCATTATCAATGCAAGCAATGGGGTTATGTATTGATTTACAGGCCTCTTTTAAGATTGAGTAAGTTCTTCAATTAGGAGGAAGGTCATATTTGTGGGTTAGGTTATCCTAAGATTTTATTTCACTATCATGGATAATGTCTCTAAAACATTGAATCCCTCTAAGATGTCATTTCTTGGCAGAATACCCTTGCAATAATGCAAGAGATTTTCCTTTATGTTCCACATTCCATCAAATAAAACGGTGTGCGTTAACCTCTTTATCATTTGAAATAGTATCTTGTGAGTTACTGATCTTTTTCTTAATGGTCTCCCAAGTCTTCTGTAGGCTTTTGAACACAAAGGAGTCAGCAAGAGAAATAGGGTATTTGCTAACAAGGAGATCTCCAAAGGGAAGAAGTGCCCAGGCAGGTCTTCGCCTACTTGGAAATAGCGAGACAAATGTTATTCCTCACCAAAATAGTCCGGGGTTTGTCACCCTCTAGCACGCTAACAATCTGTTTAATGACAAGGGAAATACCATGTTTTCGAAGGTCTATAAACCCAATCCCTCCTTGTGCTTTATCTAAACAACACCACTCCCATTTCACCGAATGCTTCTTCCTTTTACATTTATCATCGGATAAATTTTGAGCATACTTGAAACCTGCCTCCTAATGACAAGTATTGCTTATTCCAACCATCTGATTTTCTCTCAATTTTATTTTTAACCCATAACCACATCTCCTTTAAGCATGGACTAACAACAAAGGGAATACCCAACTATCTAACTTGCTTGTGCGAGTCTCCCCATTGGAAATTGTATTTATTAATCCACCCAGAGGGTTTCATTCCATCGAAGCATTACTGATTTTTTGTCAGAAATTTTAGAACATTAGGCGCAAAATACTCCAATTTCTTCACAAAATTATCCATATTATTTTCTTCCAGTTATACAAATAACACGGTATCATAAAAAATTGGTTGTTTAATAGATCCTCTTTATTTGGAAGGGAGAGATCCCTAATTCTAAGGGAACGATTACAAATAGAGTCGATGCCAAAGGGAAACCTTTTCTAATTGATCTTTCTAGATTAAATACCTCAGAAAGAGAACCATTGATGTCCACTTGAGCCACAACGTCTCTTACGATCATGTTGATCATCTTACAATATCAGGGAGGAAAACCAAACACCTTAACGGTTATTTATAGAAATGACTATTCAATTCTATCATAAGCTTTTTTCAAAATCTAAGAGATGAATAGCCATGTCTTGTTTGGAATATCTCATCCATTCCATTGCCTTGAATCTTATGCACTTGTAAGCTCCTTAAGGAAATTTTGGAAATGGTGAGGTTTCCACATAATTGCCAATCTTGAGGGCCATTCTAAACATTACTTTTAGCATTTAGAAGATCTCTTAGTAGGCTATTCTCATGCTTCCTTCTATCCATTGCTCTTTTCTTTCCAATAGTTTGAAAGAGGACTTTCCATCATTTCACATTATGGTTCCACCTTTCAATGGAATTCAAATTTTGAAGCATCCATTTATTAATCTCCCTAAGAGTAAAGATGGCCTTGATATAGTATTCATCCTCCGGAAGACTTGTATTGAGCATAAAGCATTCCCCTCTTTTACTGTTATCCAGCTACCTTTCTCCTATTACAATCTTAGCTTTAATTAGATGGTGGTCAAAAAGTGATTATGGGTGTACACTTTGCCACCATCCTCATTTTTTTAAAAGTTGAAATAGTCTCTATTGACATAAAATATATCGAGCCTACAATAGATCCTCTGCATCCCTTTCTATGAGTTACACCATGTGTACTAGATATTGTTACTTTCATTCTTTCTACCTTCTAGGGGTTAAAAAGAATGAGTTTGTTTTTTATCCTCAACCAAAATTGCTTTTTGTTTCCCTTCCAATCCATATCAATACCCCCACATTTGTCTTTCATGTTTTCTATCATGTTAAAATCCCCTCCTATGATCCAAGGTATGTCCTGCATATTATACATCCAATTCCATAGATTGTTCCTATCTTTATACTTATTAGGAGCATATAGCAAGCACATTCCAAATTTAAAACCATCTTTCTCCATGGTCACCCATACCACCCTATTACAGAGGGAGGTTCTAGATTCAATTGCATATTGTGCTATTTTTTTTGAAAATAGGATGGAAGCCACACCATTTTTCTCATGGTTTGTAAAGAATTTAATTGTAGTTATCCAAATGAAATTGAGGTTCAATACAAGACAGAAGCCCATGGCCTTAATTTCTTTTAGGAGGACGACATATTTTTTATGACCTAGGTTTAGAAACCTTCTCACAATATATTTTCTGTCCCCTAACATTCCAGGTTGTAAAGTTCAAATTCATGACACCATATGTAGATTGCTCCCCATTATTCCTAAAGCTACCAAAGCATTTAGGAAATTTATCTTCTATTTCCTTCCTTTTAGGTGTAGGTTTAGAGATTAATTTTTTTAATTTTTTTCTTCTTATGTTTTGCAATGCTACGTCTTCCTCTTCCTACAAGAATGACATTATTTTCCCATGTTTTCTTAGACCAAGAGAGGCACCATAGCTTGGACTAAACTTACCTTTCCCACTTTCCTTATAACTAATAACCTCAAAATCTCCTGCTTGTTCCTTTTTGCTCAATTTATGAGAAGAGCTTGAATTAACCAAGTTATTATCATCCTTTTTGCTCAATTTATGAGAAGAGCTTGAATTAACCAAGTTATTATCATCCTTGTTAGTCACATTTGAAGGGACTAGATTATTAAGGGTAATACAATCACTATTGGAAGTGGAGCCAATTTGAACATTGTTAACCAATCCTTGTTATTAGTAACCCCAAGACACTTCTAGCATTTTGGACCATGCTAGCTGAGTGCTCTAAGGTATCCATGGATTGAGGGAAACACCCCTCTTGTGCTCTAATTCCTATCATCACCTGCATTTTCCTCATACTAAGTATAAGGATCTTGTAATGATTTGTAGTGTGATTCATTATAATCCTCACCATAACTGATACATAGACCTAACTTGATATTAGTATCTTAAATAGGTTACTACTAACCCAGTTTTGGGTTTCAAAGTTTTGTATTATGTTCTTTACCAAGGTTGATGTTTCAATTATGTGGTCCTATTTCATAGTGTTGTCACACACATCCTCATTATTATTCTTTCTTATATTTTATCCATAGCCATTTGTTGTGCATTCATTTTTCCACCTTCATTGTTTTACCTTCCATAGTTTATATTTTTTCCCAAGACAGACATTGGGCATTCGGTGTTCTTTTCAGAACATTCATTAGTACTAATTCCAATATCATCGATAAGCATCTGATTTGCCAAATGATTGAGAGAATTTTCCACATTGAGAATGATGAAATTTTCTAAAATTACATTACCAACTTTAATGCCTTTTGTTGGAGAACCAGTAGGGTGTTTATTACCTTACCGCCTCCCACATCATAGTTATTTATACTTTCAAAACCTCTCGAGGTTGAATCCTCTTTAGGATTATCGACAGTTGAAAATTTGATCAATTAATTAGGGTCTCCGTTTTTGCTAATGTACTTATAGTCATTCTTAGCTTCTCGTGGGATATTTATAGTCATTCCACAAATTTTGCTACAATCAAAACCTCCCAAAGATGAGTCCTCTTTAGAGTTATCGGGGTCTAAAACATTCATGAAATTATTATTATTCCCATCTTTGATTTTACAATTACTGTCAGCATTAAGGTCCCGTGAGATATGTATAGAATTGTTGACATTGTTCCCATTATACTTCATGGGCCACTCGGAGTTCTTTTGAGAACAACCATTCCTATCAATTCCAGTTTCCTCAGTGAGCATCTGATTTTTCAGAAGATTGAAGGAGTTTTCGAAGCTAAGCTCGGTGAGATTCTCTCTAATTATGTTACCAGTTTTATTGCCGTCTATAGGAGAATCAGTAAGGTGTTCATTAGCTTTCTGGCCTCCCACTTCACAGTTTTTGACACTTTCATAGACTCCTGAAGTTGAATCCTTATTAGGATGCTTCAAGATATTGACATTATTGCTATTAATCATATTTTGTGGTGATTTATTTACAAACATTCCATATTTTTGGTTATAATGACAAACTCCTGAGGAAGAATCCTCTTTGTAGTTATCGGGGGTTGATAAATTAAATAAAGAATTATCAGTCCCATCTATGTTCTTACAATTACTATCAGCTTTGGATTCCCATAAGATATGTACAGACTTGTTTACATTGTTTCCACTATCAACAGCTAAACTAGGGTTTGAATTTGAATCGATACTTTTGTCAAGAGCATTGTTTAAATTCCATTTATTCTTTGTATGTTGAAATCTGCTGGTAATAATAGGGCAGTTTTTTCGAATGTGCCCCTCCTTCCTGCATAAATAGTATGCATTAATCCCTCCAAGGACCTCTAGGGCACAGAAATGAAGCAAATCATCAATATTGATTTTAAATGATTCTGCGATTTCAACCCTGGTGCGAAAGTAACAAAGAACCCTAGCATCAAGATGCGCCAGATTGGTTTTTAATTCATCCATTCTTAAAACAATACCTATAGGGCTCAATAATTGAGGAAGGACAGCCCAAAGCAACGGTGGAACATCCCTTATTATTAACCAGTGAGGGCATGAAAGAGCCATAACCTCCTCATTCAGAGCATTAGGCAACCAAGGAAGGGCCCGAAATAAACAAAGCCCAATATTCTAGTACTGCTTCCTAATAACTTTTTCCTGCATTTCATGGTTCCTAAAAAATATAACAAACAGGCCACGTTGAACCATTCGACAAAAAGCGACATGAATTCCAAGTTTATTCTGCCAACCATTTAAAATTCATTCATCAATTTTTTTTCTAGCAGGCAGTTTATTAATATCTACGACCACCATAAACACGGCAATATTTTTTAGTCTACATTTTTCATTAGGAACACTCCTCTAAAATTCATCCTTTGTTGTAGGACTGTTGGGTTGAAAGATAGCTTTACCTTTGGGTTCCTTATTTTTGCTACAGGTTTTGTTAGTGGTCTCAAGCATAGGTCAAATATCTTGCATAATAGCCTCTTCCATATTGTGTTCGTTTTTTCTTTTTTTGATCTCAGATTGGAACACTTGGAGGGTGGTTGTAGTGTTTTTCACATATTCTTTGTAGTACTCAAAATTTTATTTCATGCTTTTAATCCTTAATCTACTTTAAGAGACTTCACATCAATCTCCAGGCCTCTCCATTTATCTAAGTTATAAGCCTCACTCTTCAAATCCTCAACCAAATCTTCCATCTAATCCCATTTGTAAAATTTCTTCAACAAGAAGTTTAAATATTTTGAG
This sequence comes from Sequoia sempervirens, assembly GCA_007258455.2. Classification (NCBI taxonomy): domain Eukaryota; kingdom Viridiplantae; phylum Streptophyta; class Pinopsida; order Cupressales; family Cupressaceae; genus Sequoia; species Sequoia sempervirens. The sequence continues at coordinate 49,218,064 of VDFB02000008.1, read as the reverse complement.
ACATTATCGTCAATCTACTCATTTTTTGATTCTAGAGATTTATCTAGAGTAAGGGATTCCAATTTATCAATATTTTTCTTGGCCAATGCCATTGGGAAAGTTGTTTTTAAAGGATGTCATTTTGAATATTGATAGCCTTGCACATGTTTTCGACCATCTCTCCCACTATCACACAAGACTTGAAGATAGGATTATCATTGATTATGTCTTGAGAAGTGGCCCTTTGAGGGTTGTGGCTTAGGGGAATCTTTAAGGTGGCAAGATTAAGGACTTTGGAGCATTGAGAGTCATGGGAGGAGGGGCACTCAATAGACCCTCTTCCACCTAGGGGGGGTCATCAGCAAGATAGTTGTGACTAACATGGGGGGGCCTATGCACAAAATCAGTACTGGGAGAGGAAGGATGAGAAGCTTCTTCCTTGGATGAGGAGATGTAAATACCAAATTAGGTTTTTTTCAAATTAGGCTTATTTTGGCCTAGTAGTCGATGGAGAAGGTTCCACAAGAAGAGGATTTGTGGAGTCTAGCTAGTGGTCTACAACTCATTGGAGGGGTTTGATATTCCATATTTTGCACTTTATAGGCTAGGACATTGTCCATATGATCTGAAGAGGCATTATAAACCCTGAAACAAGGAGCAGGGATTGGAGTGAGTGATACATTAAAATGGTAGAGGCAATAAATGAGACCTTGTTGTGGGGGAAGTCCTTTTCTAGTTATGAGGACCTTTTGTATAGACTCAACAAGAGACACATGCAATCAAAAGGAAAAATTCATTATCATATTAATATGAAGTTATTTAGCATGGTAAAAAGGTAAGCATGGAACTTTTTGTACCCACCTTTGAGAGTAATATAACTCATAAGGAGCTCTACAAACCTATTCTAGATACTTGGTAGATATTCTCTTTTGAGACCATTCCACAATCTATTAACATTTTCACATATTTCTAGGAATCTATTCATAGAATCATGGTAGTTTTCTTTCACCTTATTTGGAATGTGTACCTTCT
>VDFB02000008.1:49071941-49216953 GCA_007258455.2 Sequoia sempervirens | reverse complement strand
GCTATAGATGTGTGCAAATTTTTGTGGTGGATCTTTTGTTTCTTTTGTATCTATAGGTAGTGAGCCTCCATGCTAGACAATGAGTCCTTTCTATTGGAAATGAGTGCTTGTATATGGACAGTGATCCCTCTTCTGGGAAGTGAGCCCTTAGCAGTGAGCCTTTGTTTCTAGTTCTACAATCTCTTTATATTTGTGAGTTAATCCTCACCGTGGTTTTTTCCTCATTAGGTTTTCCACGTAAAAATCTGGTGTTCATTGTGTTGATTTTACTTTCTGTTATATGCATTTCATGTTCATACTTAATAATAGAACAGTGTGGTTGTGAATTTAATAAGTGTTAAAGTTTTGAGTTTAATTTTAGTGACAACTAATTCACGCCCCCTCTTAGTTGTCCTACACCTTTTTAACACCATGGGCATGATATCACACCACACCTCATCTTCATATGTGCCTATTCAAAAATTCACAAGGCATTGTTGTTCAACCAAGACTTGGTGACCTTTTTGCAACCATGAAACCTTGTAAGCGGTAGGATGAGTTATCCTTTTTAACCCCAACTTGTATACCATTTCAACTGAAACTAAGTTATCCATGCTACCACTATCTATTATGACTTTGTAGCATTTTCCACCTAATTTACATATTTTTCTAAATAAATTTTTCCTTTTCATAGGTTCATCTTCTTTTTTAGTTGGCTTCATCAATGTGCTCTCCATCATAAGTGCTTCTCCTCTCTTAGGTTCATCACTAATAGACCTTGTAGATTCATTTTCACCTTTTTCTACATGTGCACTTGTTGCCCCTATTCTCTTTGATCCTTTTGGTCCCCATTGTGGGCATTCATAAAATCTATGGTTGGACTGTCCATAGTTAAAACATGTGCCTTGGAAACCTTTACATTGGACTCTTCCATATCCACCTCTACCTCTCATTGGGTATGGTCTTTATCTTGTTTCATCTTTCTCCTTTTGAATTTTTGATGGGCTGGCCTCCTTACCATGGTTGTAATTCTTTTGTTGTTGCAATTTCCCCTTGTTGAATCCACCTTTATTTTTGTTTTTTCCTTAATTTCTTTCAAATTTCTCTTCAACCTTTAGGTCATATTGATATGCTCCTTCCACATTTCATAGCCTTATCATGCTTAGTTCATCTTGAATATTTAACCTCAATCCATTAACATATCTTGCTAATTTTTCATGGTCTTATTCATTCTGACAAAATCTAATGGAAATCTTGTAGAAATATTTGGTATAGGTCTTCACACTTAACTCTCTTTGTTTTAAATTCTTCAATTTCTCGAGAAGTTCAAGCTGATAATCACTATGTAGAAACTTAGCCTTCATCTTGCTTACCATTTGATCCCATATTATGATCTTATCTCTCCCATTTCTCCTTCTTTTAGCTTGCACCTCTTTCCACCATAGTGTTGCATGACCCTTCAACCTTGTTTGAGCAACCTTTACTCTTTTGGGGTCCTCTACTTCATCATACTCAAAGTATTCATCCATCTCTATTATCTAGTCAACTAGCTCATCTAGTTCTAAACTTCTTCAGAAGCTTGGTAACTCTACCCTTGTTCCTTTCCCAATATTTGAAATAGCTCTTATGAGTCTTCTTTCACCCACATCTATATCCCCATTTGCATTTTCACCATCTTGTTCAACAATCTTCTCTCCTCCTTTATCATTTTAATTGTCACTTTCTTCATGTGCTCCGCCTCTTCTCATTCCACCTTCTAATGCATTCATTCTTTCCTGCATTCCTCTTAGGGTTTCCAATCTAACTCACCTTCTTTCCTTTTCTCTCTTACTATAGTCTTCCTTGCTACAATATCCCTTGCTATAGGGACACACCACAGTTCACACTCAAAAGGGATTAATATAATCCCAATCTCAAGCCACTATCCTTCTTCCTAGAGTTTTAACTATGCTTTGATACCATGTTGATGGCACCCACCTCCTTGTATGCACCTAAAAACTCACCTTAAAACAACCAACCAAGCAGAAAAGGAGAGGTTGTGTTGCTATAAGAAACTCACACAACCTCTATAGAGGTTTACACAAATAATTCAAGCCTAACAATTAATTTTGGAAGCATAAAAATAACTATAGAGGAACAAACTATCTTACTATGGGTACGGGTACTCACACCAATGGTTGTAGGTGACTTACAAATTTCATCAATGTAAACTACTTAAAACTTGCATAGAACCGGTTGACTATACTTTCAAAACAATGACCTCTAACAAAAATATTGATGAACACACACATAGAGGCAATAGAAATAAAGAGGAGAAGATTATATTAATTTTAAAGATGTTGTTTTGAACCCTTTTACATATACATTTACTTAAATATTTGTAGAATAAAATTCCCTCTTTTACTCATCTTTCTCCTATTGCTACTGGCTATGATCCTCTATGGCCACTGACAAAACATTCCTTTTGTTGATATGATATTCTTTTGTTGTCCTCTTTCTATCCTCTATTATTTGAAGGTTTTCTCCTCTTTCCTCCTCGCTTCTCTCTTTTTTCTGCTTTATTCTTTTCTTCATAAAACTAAAATCTTAGAAGTTTCCTCCAAAAAATCCTTCCTAAACCATTTGTTTTTTCTTAATAAAAGGAAAACATGAATTTAAAAACATGAAGTTGTTTTTGGGATATAATAACTCTCAGACCCAAATAAGGTTAAATGTATTAATTTTTGGATGGTTTCAAAATCATTCTCACGATCATGTCACCTATTTTTATGATGAAAATCTTGCATTTTTCACTTTGTAACAAATTTCTTTATTGATAAGTAGGAGTTATTTTCCACAACGTGTCAAATTATGATATTGCTATCACAATTCAATCGTGGTCTTCGAGTTTGACTCAATGAATTTGACTTGAAGACTACACAGTTGAATCCTGATAACAATATCATAACTTTCTTATGCCTTATTAAATTATTAAAACACTGTGGCATTTTCCGTTTGGTGAAGGGAAATCAAATTCCTAAAAATGGCGAAAATATAGAGTAGTGGGGAGCCGTTGAGAACTATAGTGGGTGCCTGTTTATGGAAAATGAAAAATCATATAAAATCTGCAAAAGTCTAGAGGTGGAAGGCGTTGAAAATGAGCCTTATTCTGACATTAAAACAGTATTTTACAAATGGCTTTGTAGCAATGAAGAGCTGAGATGTTAAAATCTGTATTTCATGAATTTTAAAAGAGAATTCTATATTTAGAGGTGGGGCTACGTTGGAAGGGGAAGTGGTGCCCCATTCTTGGGCCCTTATATCAGCAAAATAAAAAGTTAAAACAACAGCATATAAACAGAAAAAAGAGGACGCGTGGAAGGAGGTGGTGGGAAGTTGGATAAAAAAAGAACAACGTAATTTCTTTTGTCTTAATATAAGAAACGTGAAATGTGTTCCATCTATATTTGTTTTAATTGTAAAATTGTGTAAGATGAGAAGTAAGCTTTAAGGATTGGCTGCTCTGCAGTGGATACATGATCCATGACCTGCATAAATTTTCATCGAGAAGCCTTTAAACTTCATCTAATTAATGAGTATATATCAAGTATGCTTCTAACACCTTGCAATACAACTAATTATTTACTACTCAAATATTGCATATTCTTAATACATGAATTAAATTACGGTATTGTATCAATATATGTAATTCTTGTAATAATCATAAGATTAAAGTGTTTTTAATATTTTTAGTTGTTTGAAATTTAGTAGCATCCGCTTTTTGTATCATTTTTATCATTTATTGATACAAATTGTATTTAAAAATATGTTATGTCTATTAATAAAAAACCGTATATTATATATCCATCATAATTTACATTGTTCAATGAAAAACTCCTCACTAATCTACATAGAAAACTGAAAAAACCATGTAATATCTTTTACTATGTGGCTCATAAGGTTATTTCCTTATAAATGTTCTATATATATAATTTCTTCTAAAAAACATATTTCTGTTAATTTCACTAACTATTCTTTTAGGTGTTGAAACTATAAACTTTGTTATACATTCTTATATATACATTAGAATGAAAAAAATTAGAGAAAATGCATCTTTATATAGTAATATATGACAGAATAGCCATTTAGAAAAAGAATGAGGTTGTTTATTATATACTATTTTTCATACAAATATTTTATTATCAAGATACATGACATAAATCTTCCTGAAAACATTGCAATATAATTTCTAAGTTAACTTTATCATTGTAATTTATGTTTTGAAAGTGTTAGTGTTGATATTCAAATTTGCAAGTTTATGTCTAAACCTACTCCAACATGGAAATTTTTATAAACATGAGATGCATCCTACAAAATAACTTTTAATTTTAAATGAGTTTAGTTATAATTAAGGCATGGGAAGAAGAGAAAACAGAAACATAAAATTAAAAGACTACTTTAATAAGGTGATACAAATCAATGACTTTCTACCTATGGGAGACTAATTACATAAGATTTAGTATTTTCTAGATTAACAAACATAACTACAAAACAAAATGGTAAATATATGCTTGATCAACAATCTATGAAAGATCAAAAGAATCCTAGTAATATCAATAAAGAATACTATGGATGATGAAACTATGAATCACAAATAGTAACAATGCAATAAAATTAAATAATTCATAGTTCAACAATCAATGGATAAAACCTAAGATCTATGTATAAAATCAAATGATAAACAATAATAGCATAGAAAATAATTTAGATTGCTTTATTGTTTCTTTGATAAGTAGTTGAATTATTGATGTAGATTGCTCTCAAAATTTTAGTATAACCTTGATATCAACATGAAAGAATAAAGGCTTGATGCTTGGTAATGGATGCTTGATAGATGCTTGCTTGATAATTATAGCTTGATAATGATAACTTGATAATGATACTTTGATAATGCTTAATAGTAAAATTGCTAAGATTTTATCATGACAGTGTTAGGAAGATTTTGACAAAAAAAGTGTTAGGGGACATGAATGAATGAAATATTTCTATGTATATGTTTCACTTAACATTTGATCAATGGTGGAGATTAATTAGAAAATCAATGGATAGGAAAATTAAAGCTAGGGTAAGCCTTAAATTCAAATTCAAATGATGAATGAGGGAAAATCAAAAGAATTAAAAAAATGATAATAGGAGAAATAAATAAATATGAATTTATTTATTTTTTAGAAGAAATTATGTAATTTAAATAAACTATTTTTTATTTATTTAAAAGGCTAGTGTTAGCTAATTGAATAATTTTTAAAAGAAATTAATTATAGAGTATCAAAGATAAATTAAATTTGATTTTAATTAATGTTGGAAGGAAAGTAAATGAGATGAATTAGTTAAATAATTAAAATTGTTTAATTAATATAGATATGATAAAAAGATTAAGATAGATAAATAATGAAAAAATTATTTAATTAATATAGATAGAAGAAAGGAAAAGGATAATGATGAAATGATAAGATTAAAATGCATTAATCATTTTTAAGTGTCTACAAATGCAATAATAAATTGAAAGATAGATGAAAGTTCATAAATAAATTATAACTAGTTAGAATGAACATAATAGTTTATTCATTTACAGAGTTAAATTGAATAGTAAACATAACATACAAATTTATATAATTATGAAACTACTCATAAATAAATTTAGTGATACATAACATTTTTTTTAAAGGTCCAAATTACAAAATAATAGAAGTTTTCCCATAAAATAACCTTGCTTTTTTTGAATTATTTACATTCAATCTCTATAATCTCCTTGATCTCCTTGCATTTTTGTGCCATCACCACCTATAATTTTTTTCCAAAAACTACTCTTTACCTACCTCATTCCTTATTAAATCTCTATAATAGTTGTATTTAACTCTACTCTTGTTGTTCTATAAGTTTCCATGCCAATATCAATAGATTTACTACTCCATTGGCCACCACATTCTTTTCTTCCACTCTCCTGCGAGTTCCTTATTTCTAGTTACCGAAGGTGTACAATTCATAAAGCTTATGCTTTATATTTTATTCTTTTGTTCTGCCTTTTAAAATAAAGTTTTCCTTCCTGTAGTAAATATATATTATTTACGGTTTCCTTTCTATTATTATAACTTTTTGTTCATGAAACTTTTTCTTTATTTTTGTAGATAATTTAAATAGAATATTTTGATTTTCAAACCTTCAAATTTCATGATATATGTGAATGGTTTAAGAATATATAATTGCTTTAATTAAAATAGGGTCCACTTCCATGTCAACATCCTTTTGACTAATGACATAATATTTCATAACAGTAAATTTGATAAATTTAAATTAATGATGTTTGTTGGATTCAAGAGGATATCCATTTGTTTCATATTCATTCAAGTAACTTTTGGAGCCATTTTCCACATAAAATTTTTACTTGTTCAATAAAATAATGAATTAAACTAGCATTTTCTGTAATTTCCCTAAGGTGCACAAGCCATTGTATTTTCTTTATCTAATGGTTATAAATTTGTTGAAGTGACTATATTTGGTGGAGTTTCATACTTCCACAATGGAATAAAATTTAGCGTCTCATAGAATACATATTGCATCATTCCTTATAGTTTTGAAATATCTCTAATGGTACATTTAGGTTGTGCAATCATATATGATAAGTATTAGTACTTTTCTTTTATCATCATAACTTGGATTCTTGTTCTCACCATCATAAATATAAATTTTAATAATAGAATGGATGAGCACATTGGTTTTCTTACTTGCATCATGGTTTTTTAGGCTAGAATGGTTGTGTTATTGTGTGTAGGTATTGAAATGGCAACTGAAATACTAATTTTTTATGTTCCATAAATTTCTATTAAATGATTCTTTTATCATATGGATAAATCTTTGTTTAAACTACATATTGTCTATGATACTTTTATTTGGTTCATATGAATTTTTGAGCTTGAAATTTCAAGATGTTTCTCACTAATGATGGATTTCATAATTATTTAACTACTAGTGAACTCTTCAAACACATATTCTCCTTATAAGTGGTTGTTATATGCTCTTATTACATAACTCCCTATTTTGAGTACTACACCTATCATATAAGGATACAATAGATTTTATAAATTTAGCACACTTTATCTTATTTTGGTTACTTGTGTTGTAGTATTTATAGATTTGTTTAAGTTTTCTTATGCATCATCATTTTGACTTATGCACCATTTTTGTAATGGTTGTGGACCTTTTAGAACAACTTTTCACACTATTGATAATATTTTTTTTGTTTATTTATTTACTTTAAGTTTAAGTGCATAGCAGATTATTCCTTCATCATGTTAGGCTCACCTTTCCAAATCATCTAATTTTGACCAAAATCATATTTTCTTATCAAACTATTACTTGCAACATAAAAATGTTTACACAACATTGATTTTTTCTTATCAAACTATTACTCGCAACATAAAATTTTTTACACAACATTGATTTAAGAGGAGATGAGTTGTTCAAATTTAGCTCAACAATGGTGGGATCCATTTCTATTTATTATATATATTTTTTTAATAAATAACTATTTGGATATTAATTTATTTTATCTAACCTTTAGTAAGCCTCATCATCCAAACCAGTAACACACTAAATAGAAAATATTGATACCCTCTCAAAGTGTACCTAACACTCAACCCATTATTGCAATATTTTTGAGGTAAGTTTGCTTTGATACAAGTGTTCTATAATAGATGAAAAGTTAAACATAAGAGTGCCTAGAAATGAAACTATAGTTATAGAAACTTGTGAGGGTGTGTGCCCACACACATCCAAATCCAAGTCTCATGCCTATTTTCCATTAGATATCAAAGATAAAATGATCCTAACATGAGTAAATTTAAAGATAAATTGAGCATAATCCTTAATATACTATAAAAAAATATTAAAATACTTATTAAATTTTCTATATAATTTGAAATTGAAAAAATAAACTCACTCCTCTTCTAAACCCAAAATAATGAAATCTCAACCATGTAGTTGTAGGTTAACTCAAATTTCACCATGCATAAGCTTATGAATTAAAAATCTACAATTACCATGGACACTACTCAAGGCTCCCCCTTGAAGACCATTTGAGACTAATATTATGACACTATTCTTATAAATAGGTTGGGGCATTTATTAAAGACAAAACTATCTATTCTATGGTAGCATAGTTGCACTTGTATTTTTATAAAATAAAAAAAAATATTAAAATATACATGTATCTCCCAAAAAATTATGTCTATTAATGAAGATAAATAATTTTTTTTTCATTTAATAATAACATTCCATGAGACTAGTTTCAAAATGAGGATAGACTAGATAAATTATATGAAGAAAAACTAAAAGTATCTATCTTACATTTTTGCCTCTCAATTTTCTAGTATTTCCTTTTTCAATATATGATGCCATTTTCTATTATATTCATATTGTTCTTATTTAAATTAGTAACATGAGGGAGGCATGAAGCATTGGAGTATGTGATCTTTCTTAGACTCAAAGATACTTAACAACTAAATGATTGAACATCTCAACTTTTTTATTTTCTTCATGCTTATCACCAAAGAAAGTATCCAAATTTGGCTTAAAGGAAACAATCCTACCCATGATAGTCCTAAGACTAATTGGGATTCTTTCTTGAATGATTTTTTTTATATAATTATTGCTTATGCACAACCTTTTGTTAGTTTAAATTTTCTATGAAACCTTACAGTGAAAGGAAAAAAGTGTTGTGTGATTTTTAATCTTATAAAAATTATAAAAAAATCATTTAAATAGAAAATAAACAATATAATATAACACAAGTGTACATGGGAAACTTTTTATGGAGAAAAAACCCACAGTCTAAAGTAGCTCAATTTACTAATAGTAAATCACAATTATAATACACTCTAGAGAAAAGCCTTCATAGGAATATCAACAACTAGTAATCTAGAGGAATTCTTACAACTTAAGAGTATCTACAAAACTTCACACTCAACCTCCATCTCAAGCGCATTATATGTATTCAATAGAAAATCCAAAATTGTCAAATGGTAATTAAAAATCTATGAACTAAAACCACAAAAAATTGGAACCAAAATTATCTCCCAATCAAAGATATCTTATGATGTGTCATAATACACATTATATTTTATTTAGTAGGTTTAAATGTAATCTAAAACACTTTCATTGTACAACAATGTTTTACATTTTATACGCACACTTTTGAAGGCCATAACTTTCAAATTGATGGATGGATTGGCCCCTTTCATAAAAAAATAAATTACTCAAAGAGATCTACAGAAAAAGGACCTCATATATAGTTATAAGAAATCTTGAATTTCTATTTTGTAAAAAGTCTAGCCCTACAACACATAAACTGATCTTTTACGCATTTTATATCCAAAAAATCACTTTTTAAAATCTTAACATGAAGAGATAGTTTGGGACACCTTTCCCAATATAAAAAAGGTATGTTGACTAGACACAATTATACTCTTCAACAAGGAGGGCCTATCCATCCTTGAGAATAGTTAACTCCATTGTCTATTGAAAATCTAATCGTACCTCCATTTTACTTCCTTCGTGATTATCTAAAATGGGCTTTGTAAAGAAGTCATGAAAATTATTTATCGTGCAATCTTATTTATGAAGAAGATGATATCCCTAGTGGATATCTGAAAATAATATTAAGTACATTCTTTTCCATGCTCAATAATATTTTTGTTTAGATGCACATGATCTTCTAGAAAATGTGAGAACGCTTGAGACAAACTAACACAATAAATCTTTGTAGTTTATTTAATATCTTTCAAATGTTCTTTCTCTATTGGAGATAAAGAGTTTCCATCATATTGAGGGTACTCTTCCTCTTCTATAATAGTTAATATATCATCGTCATCTAAGTATTCATCAATTTATTCTTCTTTGATATTATCATCTTTCAATGATTGTGTAATCTCTCTCTTCAATTGAATATTTATGTCATGCAACATCTATATTTTATTCTTATCCAAATCTCACCATAAGAGAAAATCAATCAAATGAACCAAAATTGAGGGTTCAATGTTGTGGATGATTACATGTTTTCCAAATATGTTTGATTCTTAACATTTACTAAAATTAGATAAATAGAAAAATAGTCTTTCATTTGATGTTGAATTTTGATACTTAAATTCTAAGGACACTCCTCCTTGATATCCAATTGACATAATAGTTGATTTGGCATCTTTATTTCCCAAGCTTTCGGTTTACAAATTATAGGAATATGAGAAGCACAAGTTTCAAAGTAGTTGAAATTTTTTGTGAATGAGAAGTTCATATTTTTGATAGGCTAGTTATATGCATATTGCTATCCTTGAGAGTTTTAGGGCATATAATTTGGTCAATTTCAATATGTGTTGACTTTTTAACTCATTGAGATCATTGGAAAAGACTCATACCATATTTTTCATTTCATTCACCTCTTTAGGATTTATAAAAATGATAAGGGCATTGGTGGAGAGTTTCAAATTTGTATTTGATCATAACTTATAGACAGAAGGGGAATTCTCTTGAGAAATCAATAATTTTTTAGGCATAAGAGGCAACTTCCTAACTTCTATAAGCCTTATGTTAGCTCTAATTGCTAGATCATATCAATGTGAAAGATTTTCACCTTCTATATAGTATTTTTTAAACTTGAAGCTCTTGAAAATACAAAAAAATAAAACTTAGAGGTGGTTAGATATTGGCCAAAAGCCCTTTCCATCCTTTGTAAAATTATCAATTGAAATTATATATGCATTCTAAATGATGTCTCCTGAGTGCTATGAGATTTTGAAAAAGTGAGATAGTACCTACCTTCTCTCAAAATTGGTTCATGATGAGTTTCCCAAGTTGATCCCATCTTGCAATTGACCTAGACTCTAAAGTTCTCAAGCATTCACATGCTTTACCCTTGGAAAACAAGGTGGGCTATCAAAACCATATATTTGTGTAGTGATATCGTAAATATTGCACAAATATGTGATATCTTGCATATGATCTACAAAAGAAATAGAGATATCTATGTAAGTGAGCTAACTCCTTCCATGTTGATTCAAGAATTTGACACCCTTGTTCTTACAACAAACCACTTTAATCCCATGCCACAAATGGTAAATTCCTTGTTGGAATATGGAGGTGCACATAGATATTGTGGACTGCCATATTGTATAGGAATGAAGATCTTGGATCTTTTCGATCAATAGAGTCACCAATGGAGTTGCTATTTGGAACATGCATGCTCCTATGAATTGATATTTTTGCAATTCACTCTCAAAATCATAAAATTTACATCAAAGAATCAAATATAAAAGATACAAACCAAGGCATTTTCATTCTGTCCCACTAGGGGAGCTAGAACTATAGATCATCACATTTGTACTTATAAGCCTACACCAACGTGGAGGAGTTTTGCAAACATAGGATGCAGTCTGCAAAATGGCCTCTGAGAATTTAGAAGAAAAGATGAAAATAAACAAATAAAAACCTAATTTAATAAGACATACACAAATTGAAGACTTTCTGCCTATAAGAGACTAATTGAATAAGATTTTACATTTTCTATAATAACAAAAACAAGTTAAAACTGAATGGAAGAGATATGCATGGTCACCAATCTACAGAAGGTCAAAGGAGTCCTAGAAATTTAAATCAAGGCCGCCAAAACAAATAGAAAGAAAACTGACGGACAAAATACAGCTAGACACAATCAACATTTAATTGTTTGTCATTACTTCTTCTGGCGCATGAAATATATTGGTACTCTGCCCTGCGAAGAATAAAAAGGGCAAAGTTGTAACACTTCGTAATTATGAAGGGCAGAACGCAGGGCCAGGGCCAGGGCCCAGGATATCTCTTGGATTCGGATTTATTGGCCGCGCCTCCCATGTCTACTGGAATGTCAGGTCCGTCTGCCTCTAATTCATACGCCGAATAAACTTGCCATTAATGTTTATTTTGTAACTGTCGAGGAGTCCTTTTCACAATCAAAGTTTTCTCCAGACTTTTTCTTTCTTTGAGAGGGGATATCGGAATGAGAATCTTGCTAGTTACAGATGTCAAAAAGACGGCAGAAGCTCCCTATCAAAGAGAGCACTAATTGCAGCATCATTCTCAAGCAGCATAATCCAAGCAAGGAAAAGGATTGTCACTGCTTGGGCTCTATGAAAAAGTCCAAGAAGGAGAGGAAAGCTTTTGTAAGAAAATGCACTGCTAATGTTAAAAGTAATGCAGATTATGATGTTGGAAATAATGCTTTCTTGTCTCCCATCTTCCCAGTGGATTGGCCTTCTGAAAGAGGCAGCAGTGAAGGATCTGGAAATGATTCACCAGCCAATCGAATGGTATCTAATGGAAAGGTAAAGTTGGCATTGCTGAGGCGTCCAGGTACTCTTCAATCTAGATATGCAGCAGCAAAATTAGATTTTGATGATACTGTTGTAGAGACAAAGGTGGAAAACAGTTCAGGTGGTGTTGAAAGTAATAATAATGGTGCAGACTTGTCTGCAGCTGTTCAATCTCATTCAGGAAACTCGAATGTGCAACAAGAACATCAAAAAAAACGTGGCATACAAGCTATTCAAAAGATTCCATTTGGGGCATATGAAGTTTTACCTGAGAGTGCAATTAGCCAGAGAAATACGTTATCTCAGTTCAATGTCCAAACCACTCATTCCGAATTTTTCAATAAGCAGAGACATGGTGAAAATATGTCCCAAGTCCCAAATCTTAGACCTAACATGAGTATGATCAGAAATGGAGTTGTATCAGCAGGCTATGCAACTCCATTTAATAGGGCACCGACTATGCCAATTTCCTTTTCGCCGTCTTTGTTACCACCTTTATCGAAACCCTCTGGATGCAGGGTATTAACCTCATCGATGTCCTCAGCAGGTTTCTTCCCTTCCAGTGCACCATTCCCTAGCGCTGCTGCACCTCTTTCACCCACTGCACGGTACATTAATCTGCAAATAATGCAGCCTCACATATTGCAGGCTCAACAGCGTAAGCCTGAAGCCCGTATAGCACATCACGATCTCCCCAGTTATAAGGAACGATTCTGCAATTGGGTACCAATAGTAACCAGTCAAGGAGATCACCAGCAAAACTTCTGTCATGTTTGTTATGATTTCAAAAGGAGGAACATTTACCCCATTCCTTTTCATTGTTGTGTCGAAGATAGGGTTACTTCGGGTTTCAGAGGGCCATCTCCTTTTGGACCAATAGAAAGGCCAGGGAAGCGTCGTGATTAAGTTGCAGGTTAATGTAATGAATGTACGGGCAGTTGTGAGTTTTCAAAGAGTAAATAGTTTTTTGGTTTTTATATCGTGTTCTAATAGGTGGTGTTGTAATCTTTTTGGACCTATAGCCTCTAGAGAAAACTCTCTCAGTACTTGCGGTACCTCCTGTAATGTTACTGTTTTTGTTCATCTGCAAATATCATTTCCATGGTTTTGGAATCTTTTTCTATTATTCTTTCAATCAGCAAGGTTTCCTTCCATTGTTCTACACTCTGTTGTTTGACAGTTCAGCTAATAATATTACGCAGAAGGAAAGTTTGACTGTTGGAACTAAGAAAAAACATACTTTTGTAATACTATATTTTGCATCTGTCCACTTCTATTCGTAGGTTATGTTTCTGCATTTAAAGGTATCAAGAAATACCAAAATAGGGAATTTAATTATTCAACATTTGGGGCATGCCTCCCACAATGTCATGTTCTCCAGTATTGATGTTTTTTAGTTTATGTAACGTGGACAGTTCCAATGAAAAGACAAGAACCTTTTGAATCTACTATAATATCTTGTAGAGTCGAAAACACGATATGGGAATGTAATAGGTCTTAATGATGCGGTGGATCTCTTGGAGGCCTCAAAGAAGTAATACATTAGGGGGGAAAAAAAAAAAAACACAGAGCAGGATAAGGTAAATTTAATGGAGAATTGAGCCCCAATTCCTACCTAAATTGAGTGCATAGATTCCAGAGGAGTCTTTGAAATAAAAAATATTGATATAAACGACCCAAGAAGAGTTCAGAGAGCAATAACTATTTTGAAACCGTATGCTGCACTTTTGAGGGATAATTAGCAAGGTGGGAGAAGACGAGCAAGGGAAAGAAGATCATAGATCAAGAACATCGAATAGAAGAAACAAAAGCTCAAATAGTTGAGAGCTCTGGGAAAAGAAACCTTAATACGGGTTATTTTTCTTTGTTATTATAATTATAAAATAATAGTTTTCAAAGTTTAAAAAATGGTGTTCAGTTAGTATTTTTTTTACACCCTTAATCTTATAATTGTGGCTACCCTAACTAAATAGTAGAACAAGTAACAATATACAGCAGCTAGTCAAACTGATATGGACCACGCAGGGTCATTTGCTTATACCATAATACCACGAAGGGTCAACTGAAGGTATAGTAAAATTTCAGTTTCTATATATGAGCAAAGGATATCATACAATAACGGCCTAATACAAAATTACAGACTAATACAATATGTATAATTATGTACTTCACAAAACATCAAAAAGACACCACATATTCTGTTATATAACATCGTTAAGTTGCTGTTATGCTTCAACTAGTGTTGTATGAGACACTGTATTTGTCCAACTCGTTCCAGTCCCGAGGGGGCTAATGTCCGAGTCTTCATCATTGGTCTTGACAACTTCCTTTGTAGCTGCTTTTCCTTGGTGCACCTGTCCACCCACGTCCATCTTCATACTCTAGGCTGTGCTATGCTCATTCTATTCATTTTGAAAGCTCGGGTAACTCTGCTTAAAGTGACTATTTTGAGGCCTATTGAAATTCCATGTTTGTGCATGTTTAATACCATCTTTGTTTATTTCAATGGTACCACCTTCTAACAGTTTTGCAAACTGGCTTTTGGACACCTCCATAGTGATGGTGACCTGCAAAGACACATTGAAGAGGACTAGTCTTTTAGTAGACTCAATAAGTGCCCTTTTAGTTCCATTGTACTTTTCCTCATTGCGTGCAATCCATGCAGCCCATAGAATTTCAGTTGTAAAGCATAACCAAAATAAATTATACACTTTGCCAAGTTTATTCACATTACAAGTAATGATTTCCTTTCTAATACAATTAGATAAGTTTGAACCATTATTTAATCCATCAAGAAACAATCTCTAGATTTCTCTGGCATAGAAACAATCAAATAAAATATGTCTCACAGACTCAGGTTCCCTACATATAGTGCATATTTCAATATCTGAAGCTTCCTGTTTATATGGAAGACGACGTAAAAGAAGTAACCATCCGAAACATGTTTTTTTTTGTTCAATTAGATTCGACCAGATTGCTTTGAACACTTTAACCCAATATTTACTTTCCAGGTTTATATTCCATTTTTTATTAATATCATCTATTATAAAATCATTGTTGAGAAGAGCTTGATAGAACATTTTGGTTTTCACGACATACAAGGGAGAACCATCACACCATTTATAATCTTTATAGTACTCTTCATTATCAATGCAAGCAATGGGGTTATGTATTGATTTACAGGCCTCTTTTAAGATTGAGTAAGTTCTTCAATTAGGAGGAAGGTCATATTTGTGGGTTAGGTTATCCTAAGATTTTATTTCACTATCATGGATAATGTCTCTAAAACATTGAATCCCTCTAAGATGTCATTTCTTGGCAGAATACCCTTGCAATAATGCAAGAGATTTTCCTTTATGTTCCACATTCCATCAAATAAAACGGTGTGCGTTAACCTCTTTATCATTTGAAATAGTATCTTGTGAGTTACTGATCTTTTTCTTAATGGTCTCCCAAGTCTTCTGTAGGCTTTTGAACACAAAGGAGTCAGCAAGAGAAATAGGGTATTTGCTAACAAGGAGATCTCCAAAGGGAAGAAGTGCCCAGGCAGGTCTTCGCCTACTTGGAAATAGCGAGACAAATGTTATTCCTCACCAAAATAGTCCGGGGTTTGTCACCCTCTAGCACGCTAACAATCTGTTTAATGACAAGGGAAATACCATGTTTTCGAAGGTCTATAAACCCAATCCCTCCTTGTGCTTTATCTAAACAACACCACTCCCATTTCACCGAATGCTTCTTCCTTTTACATTTATCATCGGATAAATTTTGAGCATACTTGAAACCTGCCTCCTAATGACAAGTATTGCTTATTCCAACCATCTGATTTTCTCTCAATTTTATTTTTAACCCATAACCACATCTCCTTTAAGCATGGACTAACAACAAAGGGAATACCCAACTATCTAACTTGCTTGTGCGAGTCTCCCCATTGGAAATTGTATTTATTAATCCACCCAGAGGGTTTCATTCCATCGAAGCATTACTGATTTTTTGTCAGAAATTTTAGAACATTAGGCGCAAAATACTCCAATTTCTTCACAAAATTATCCATATTATTTTCTTCCAGTTATACAAATAACACGGTATCATAAAAAATTGGTTGTTTAATAGATCCTCTTTATTTGGAAGGGAGAGATCCCTAATTCTAAGGGAACGATTACAAATAGAGTCGATGCCAAAGGGAAACCTTTTCTAATTGATCTTTCTAGATTAAATACCTCAGAAAGAGAACCATTGATGTCCACTTGAGCCACAACGTCTCTTACGATCATGTTGATCATCTTACAATATCAGGGAGGAAAACCAAACACCTTAACGGTTATTTATAGAAATGACTATTCAATTCTATCATAAGCTTTTTTCAAAATCTAAGAGATGAATAGCCATGTCTTGTTTGGAATATCTCATCCATTCCATTGCCTTGAATCTTATGCACTTGTAAGCTCCTTAAGGAAATTTTGGAAATGGTGAGGTTTCCACATAATTGCCAATCTTGAGGGCCATTCTAAACATTACTTTTAGCATTTAGAAGATCTCTTAGTAGGCTATTCTCATGCTTCCTTCTATCCATTGCTCTTTTCTTTCCAATAGTTTGAAAGAGGACTTTCCATCATTTCACATTATGGTTCCACCTTTCAATGGAATTCAAATTTTGAAGCATCCATTTATTAATCTCCCTAAGAGTAAAGATGGCCTTGATATAGTATTCATCCTCCGGAAGACTTGTATTGAGCATAAAGCATTCCCCTCTTTTACTGTTATCCAGCTACCTTTCTCCTATTACAATCTTAGCTTTAATTAGATGGTGGTCAAAAAGTGATTATGGGTGTACACTTTGCCACCATCCTCATTTTTTTAAAAGTTGAAATAGTCTCTATTGACATAAAATATATCGAGCCTACAATAGATCCTCTGCATCCCTTTCTATGAGTTACACCATGTGTACTAGATATTGTTACTTTCATTCTTTCTACCTTCTAGGGGTTAAAAAGAATGAGTTTGTTTTTTATCCTCAACCAAAATTGCTTTTTGTTTCCCTTCCAATCCATATCAATACCCCCACATTTGTCTTTCATGTTTTCTATCATGTTAAAATCCCCTCCTATGATCCAAGGTATGTCCTGCATATTATACATCCAATTCCATAGATTGTTCCTATCTTTATACTTATTAGGAGCATATAGCAAGCACATTCCAAATTTAAAACCATCTTTCTCCATGGTCACCCATACCACCCTATTACAGAGGGAGGTTCTAGATTCAATTGCATATTGTGCTATTTTTTTTGAAAATAGGATGGAAGCCACACCATTTTTCTCATGGTTTGTAAAGAATTTAATTGTAGTTATCCAAATGAAATTGAGGTTCAATACAAGACAGAAGCCCATGGCCTTAATTTCTTTTAGGAGGACGACATATTTTTTATGACCTAGGTTTAGAAACCTTCTCACAATATATTTTCTGTCCCCTAACATTCCAGGTTGTAAAGTTCAAATTCATGACACCATATGTAGATTGCTCCCCATTATTCCTAAAGCTACCAAAGCATTTAGGAAATTTATCTTCTATTTCCTTCCTTTTAGGTGTAGGTTTAGAGATTAATTTTTTTAATTTTTTTCTTCTTATGTTTTGCAATGCTACGTCTTCCTCTTCCTACAAGAATGACATTATTTTCCCATGTTTTCTTAGACCAAGAGAGGCACCATAGCTTGGACTAAACTTACCTTTCCCACTTTCCTTATAACTAATAACCTCAAAATCTCCTGCTTGTTCCTTTTTGCTCAATTTATGAGAAGAGCTTGAATTAACCAAGTTATTATCATCCTTTTTGCTCAATTTATGAGAAGAGCTTGAATTAACCAAGTTATTATCATCCTTGTTAGTCACATTTGAAGGGACTAGATTATTAAGGGTAATACAATCACTATTGGAAGTGGAGCCAATTTGAACATTGTTAACCAATCCTTGTTATTAGTAACCCCAAGACACTTCTAGCATTTTGGACCATGCTAGCTGAGTGCTCTAAGGTATCCATGGATTGAGGGAAACACCCCTCTTGTGCTCTAATTCCTATCATCACCTGCATTTTCCTCATACTAAGTATAAGGATCTTGTAATGATTTGTAGTGTGATTCATTATAATCCTCACCATAACTGATACATAGACCTAACTTGATATTAGTATCTTAAATAGGTTACTACTAACCCAGTTTTGGGTTTCAAAGTTTTGTATTATGTTCTTTACCAAGGTTGATGTTTCAATTATGTGGTCCTATTTCATAGTGTTGTCACACACATCCTCATTATTATTCTTTCTTATATTTTATCCATAGCCATTTGTTGTGCATTCATTTTTCCACCTTCATTGTTTTACCTTCCATAGTTTATATTTTTTCCCAAGACAGACATTGGGCATTCGGTGTTCTTTTCAGAACATTCATTAGTACTAATTCCAATATCATCGATAAGCATCTGATTTGCCAAATGATTGAGAGAATTTTCCACATTGAGAATGATGAAATTTTCTAAAATTACATTACCAACTTTAATGCCTTTTGTTGGAGAACCAGTAGGGTGTTTATTACCTTACCGCCTCCCACATCATAGTTATTTATACTTTCAAAACCTCTCGAGGTTGAATCCTCTTTAGGATTATCGACAGTTGAAAATTTGATCAATTAATTAGGGTCTCCGTTTTTGCTAATGTACTTATAGTCATTCTTAGCTTCTCGTGGGATATTTATAGTCATTCCACAAATTTTGCTACAATCAAAACCTCCCAAAGATGAGTCCTCTTTAGAGTTATCGGGGTCTAAAACATTCATGAAATTATTATTATTCCCATCTTTGATTTTACAATTACTGTCAGCATTAAGGTCCCGTGAGATATGTATAGAATTGTTGACATTGTTCCCATTATACTTCATGGGCCACTCGGAGTTCTTTTGAGAACAACCATTCCTATCAATTCCAGTTTCCTCAGTGAGCATCTGATTTTTCAGAAGATTGAAGGAGTTTTCGAAGCTAAGCTCGGTGAGATTCTCTCTAATTATGTTACCAGTTTTATTGCCGTCTATAGGAGAATCAGTAAGGTGTTCATTAGCTTTCTGGCCTCCCACTTCACAGTTTTTGACACTTTCATAGACTCCTGAAGTTGAATCCTTATTAGGATGCTTCAAGATATTGACATTATTGCTATTAATCATATTTTGTGGTGATTTATTTACAAACATTCCATATTTTTGGTTATAATGACAAACTCCTGAGGAAGAATCCTCTTTGTAGTTATCGGGGGTTGATAAATTAAATAAAGAATTATCAGTCCCATCTATGTTCTTACAATTACTATCAGCTTTGGATTCCCATAAGATATGTACAGACTTGTTTACATTGTTTCCACTATCAACAGCTAAACTAGGGTTTGAATTTGAATCGATACTTTTGTCAAGAGCATTGTTTAAATTCCATTTATTCTTTGTATGTTGAAATCTGCTGGTAATAATAGGGCAGTTTTTTCGAATGTGCCCCTCCTTCCTGCATAAATAGTATGCATTAATCCCTCCAAGGACCTCTAGGGCACAGAAATGAAGCAAATCATCAATATTGATTTTAAATGATTCTGCGATTTCAACCCTGGTGCGAAAGTAACAAAGAACCCTAGCATCAAGATGCGCCAGATTGGTTTTTAATTCATCCATTCTTAAAACAATACCTATAGGGCTCAATAATTGAGGAAGGACAGCCCAAAGCAACGGTGGAACATCCCTTATTATTAACCAGTGAGGGCATGAAAGAGCCATAACCTCCTCATTCAGAGCATTAGGCAACCAAGGAAGGGCCCGAAATAAACAAAGCCCAATATTCTAGTACTGCTTCCTAATAACTTTTTCCTGCATTTCATGGTTCCTAAAAAATATAACAAACAGGCCACGTTGAACCATTCGACAAAAAGCGACATGAATTCCAAGTTTATTCTGCCAACCATTTAAAATTCATTCATCAATTTTTTTTCTAGCAGGCAGTTTATTAATATCTACGACCACCATAAACACGGCAATATTTTTTAGTCTACATTTTTCATTAGGAACACTCCTCTAAAATTCATCCTTTGTTGTAGGACTGTTGGGTTGAAAGATAGCTTTACCTTTGGGTTCCTTATTTTTGCTACAGGTTTTGTTAGTGGTCTCAAGCATAGGTCAAATATCTTGCATAATAGCCTCTTCCATATTGTGTTCGTTTTTTCTTTTTTTGATCTCAGATTGGAACACTTGGAGGGTGGTTGTAGTGTTTTTCACATATTCTTTGTAGTACTCAAAATTTTATTTCATGCTTTTAATCCTTAATCTACTTTAAGAGACTTCACATCAATCTCCAGGCCTCTCCATTTATCTAAGTTATAAGCCTCACTCTTCAAATCCTCAACCAAATCTTCCATCTAATCCCATTTGTAAAATTTCTTCAACAAGAAGTTTAAATATTTTGAGACATTATCGTCAATCTACTCATTTTTTGATTCTAGAGATTTATCTAGAGTAAGGGATTCCAATTTATCAATATTTTTCTTGGCCAATGCCATTGGGAAAGTTGTTTTTAAAGGATGTCATTTTGAATATTGATAGCCTTGCACATGTTTTCGACCATCTCTCCCACTATCACACAAGACTTGAAGATAGGATTATCATTGATTATGTCTTGAGAAGTGGCCCTTTGAGGGTTGTGGCTTAGGGGAATCTTTAAGGTGGCAAGATTAAGGACTTTGGAGCATTGAGAGTCATGGGAGGAGGGGCACTCAATAGACCCTCTTCCACCTAGGGGGGGTCATCAGCAAGATAGTTGTGACTAACATGGGGGGGCCTATGCACAAAATCAGTACTGGGAGAGGAAGGATGAGAAGCTTCTTCCTTGGATGAGGAGATGTAAATACCAAATTAGGTTTTTTTCAAATTAGGCTTATTTTGGCCTAGTAGTCGATGGAGAAGGTTCCACAAGAAGAGGATTTGTGGAGTCTAGCTAGTGGTCTACAACTCATTGGAGGGGTTTGATATTCCATATTTTGCACTTTATAGGCTAGGACATTGTCCATATGATCTGAAGAGGCATTATAAACCCTGAAACAAGGAGCAGGGATTGGAGTGAGTGATACATTAAAATGGTAGAGGCAATAAATGAGACCTTGTTGTGGGGGAAGTCCTTTTCTAGTTATGAGGACCTTTTGTATAGACTCAACAAGAGACACATGCAATCAAAAGGAAAAATTCATTATCATATTAATATGAAGTTATTTAGCATGGTAAAAAGGTAAGCATGGAACTTTTTGTACCCACCTTTGAGAGTAATATAACTCATAAGGAGCTCTACAAACCTATTCTAGATACTTGGTAGATATTCTCTTTTGAGACCATTCCACAATCTATTAACATTTTCACATATTTCTAGGAATCTATTCATAGAATCATGGTAGTTTTCTTTCACCTTATTTGGAATGTGTACCTTCTCTAGAGGAATTCAAATTGTAGAAGAAATCATTTCCATGGAGACCTAGAAGGAAATGCCTAAGACATATACCATTCCTACTTTTCATGAGTTGGTGAATTACACAAAGATGATAGTGTCGTACCAATTAATCACTTCAATATAATGAGAGAGGAAAAGCATAGCCCAAACATCTTTATCAATCTTTAAAATTTCACAATATATTGGTCCAATTTGTAAGAGGTCCCCTCCCATGGTGGTCTTGTAGATAAAACTAGTAGTATGAAGGAAAATTGGAGTGAAATAAAGACTAACCCAACAACCACTCTTCTTGTACTGATGGAAAGAACCCAAAGAGTATTCTTCTTCTTGCCATGAATTATCTCAAATGGATATATATTCTCCTACCTTAATTTTCATTATGAGGAATTTCAAGCGAGGAATAAATACCTTCATACTGATAAGATGGATAGGTGCCTCATTTGACAAGGGGAAGATGACTAGGATGTCCCTCATTTTTTATTTGATTAGTAATATGGTCTAGTAGGGAGGATATATCATACCAAATCATTAGAGTATCAACTTGGTGGGAAAATTTGTCAAGGACATCAACCATCCCATTCCATTCTCTAAACATGTGTTATATTATTAATATTTTTCTTTCATTATAGTGCACCATTCAGAGTTATATTTCAATAATATTGAACTCACTTTGGTTAGGATGGTCTTATTCAAAAACTTGATCTTCTTTGTGCTGAGACCTCCATTTTTCTTCGGAGCACACACAATATCCCAAGATATGAGAGAAAATATTTTTTTGTTTACTTCTTTACCATATAAATATTCTCTAGATTTTCTTGATCTTCTTAGCCATAGCCCTTATGATATTGAAGAGAGGGCGAGTAGAAATAAGTACTTTGTAGGGATGCTTTAAGGAGTTGGAGCTTGCCAAAATTACTAAGGACATGTTTCCATGTAGCTAACTTTCTTTGAATTCTTTCAATTAGATTAAACCAAGTTAAGTTTGGATTTTACCTTGAGTTAGGGGCATTCCTAATTAAGACATGGGGAGTTGATGAATATTATAATTAGGAACTCAAGAAATTTTATTTTATAGCCTGATAGAGGTATTGAGGAAAAATATACCACTCTTCTTCAAGTTAATTTTCTTTCTAGATACTTGGGAATACTCAATTAGAATTATTTTTCCATGTAGTGGTTTCATCTATAAGAATTTTTCCCAATAATACGATATCATCCACAAATTGTTGGTGGGACATGGGAGGAAGGTGGGAAGTAGGATTGAAACCTTTAAGACTACCTCTTTTGATACTATACTTTTGCCTATAACCTCAACAAGAATAATAATAAGATAGGGAGAAACATTCTCTCCTTTCTTGATTCCCCTAAGGCTTTAAACTAACCTTACAAACTTCCATTAATTAAAATAGAATACTCAAGGGTAGAAAGTCATTCCTTTAATATCCTTATAATTTTGTTTCTAAAACAAAACTTACATAAGACTCTAGAGAGGATGAACCATGACACTTTTTCATAGGATTAAGATATATCTAGCTTTAATATCATACTTTCCTTGTTTCTTTTATCCATATAATGGAGAGTTTCATGGACTAGGATGATATCATCAATTAATTATCTGTCATGAACAAAGCCCTTTTTATTTTGCTGAATACTTTTCTCCAAGAAAGGTTGAATGAAGAGGACCAAAATTTTGTTCTAGCTTTTGTGACATTGTCAAGGGATAAGAAGTGGCCAAAGGAGTTGGCTATACCATCTATGATTTCCTCATCTCAAAATTCAGGGGGAGACTCATGAGTCTCACTAAAGTACGAGTGAAAGAAGAGAGGCTATTAGAAGGGTTAAACCCAAGATACCATTTATAGAGGGCTAAGCTTTGTTTATAAAAAAACCAAGGGCCTTGTGTGAGGATATTTAGATAGACCATAGAAATGGAGAAATATATTTTGCATAATTTTTGCATTATGAAGTATTTTAATTATTCTAAAGGTTCTAGGAGCTTGATAATATAGGCACTAGTCTTATGTGAGTTAAAATCTGCATACATCCTAATAATATTTACTTACTTAGAAAAATACTCCAACATTTAGTGGATATTAAAATCTTATTAATGACTACACATGTTGTGTGTTATTCTAATACTCTTGCTAGTGATGACAATAAATGGTATACGATGCTTATGTTATCATCATAATTGGTTAGGAAATGGGATAAGGTGGAAACCGTGTTGTAGTATGGGATCCATTTATATTCCTTTTCCTTATTATTTTCCTACTATAAGGTCCTTATTTGTATATGTGAAATATGTAAGAGATGTTCACTATGTGTTTATGTGATGTACATGAAATCTAGACATTATGATGTCTTATGCTTCTAATTGTTGTTCACATTATACTAATAATTGTTGGTGTATTCTTGATATCGTAGTATTATATATGGATAGAATTAGAAGCAAAAGATCAATGAATGGTTGAGGCCAAAATTCTCATCCCAATTATGTTGATGAAGTCTTTGTATTTTGATATCTAAAAGAGATACATAACCAAGATACTTTCAAATGAAACCTTGAGGATAGGTTTCCATCTAAGGATTTCTAATGATACATGAGATTATACCATTTAGTTCAACATTATACATTTATGGCATAGAGCTACTTCCCTTGCTATAGTTTAGAAAGGAAACTAATACTTCTTAATTCAAATGAAGAAATTGGGTCAATTAAAATGATACTACATATGTAATGAAATTGGTAGGAAAATTGATAATATCTAAGAGCAATTATTTTCTAATTAAGGGTAAAATAGGTATTGAAGGGCCCCTTAAACACCTTACATAAATCTTACCAAAGAGAAAAAGCATGATAAACATCAGTAGACAAAAATTCATGAGCAACCTAGCAAGAAAATAGTTAAGAGAAGACCCTCAATAGCCCATCAACAAAAAAATAGCAAAAATAACCAAAAAAGAGAAAGCAAATTAGTAGCATGATTATAGTTTCTTCAAAGTTTCAGCAACCTCAATCTCCTACTAGTAGAATTTCTCCTAGAGATTATCAAAGATAACAAAGTATCACTTTTACACTTCAAAATTATTCTTCTTACTATCTCTTGTTCAAGAACTGGGATTGCCATAATCACAATTCTTGTCATTTCCCTAGAATAATTGTTCTTCTAAGAGATTTGTTAGCTTCTCATTGAGCATATAGATCCCCTTTGCACTATTTTGAATTGAGCATTGGCTAACTTTCACCACCCTTTCTACATTTTTATTAATGTTTTTGACATCCTATTCCATAGAAGTTATTTTATTTTCCTTTTTTTGCATCCATATATGCATATTTCTAACCTTGTGATACATGTCTTTTTCAATGGCTTCCAAATCCATTTCCCTTTTATCCAACTTCAAAATAGCCTCTTAGTCTTTCTAGATTTGTATGTCCCCTAAACTACTCTCCTCCTCTTCACCACCAAGCATCGACTAAATAATTTCCATTTTCATGTTGATATAATTAATCTCAACAAAGAACCACTTGGAGATTCTATGCTGAGAGTTCACTGCATCACTCATAAAATGTAGAAGTTCCTTTATGTTGTTGGCATTGGAAATTTGATGGAAAACTGTCCATAGGTATTTTAGGAGTAGGGTTAGGGATGGAGGGGAAATAGATTCCCACCCCTGGGTCATTCACCTTAACATTCCCAACTTCATGATCACCCTCACAAGGCTTAATCACCTCTAGTGATTGACAATGACCTAGATCCATGGAATAGTCAGTGGAGTCTTGTTTGACAAGACTACTATTTTTCTCCTTACCTTTCCTCATATAGAGGAAATCATCTTCATTCTAGACCTTAGTAGCCTTCACATATTCATCTTTTAAACCATTCCACTCATCCATCTCTTGTCTAGAGTAACCATTATCCTAAATCTACAAGGCGTTAGAGAAGTATCTTTCTTACCCTTCCTTTTTCTAGCAAGAATAGGGGCATCCTCCAAAATTATTTCCACAAAGTACCATGTCTCTTCCTTCTCAACCCAATCCTCCATATTCTCCTCCTCCCATTCCAAAAGGGAATCCTCTATTAGTATCCTCAACCCTATAATTATTAGATTTTTTAATTTTTTTTTTTTTTTCTGCATGGGGTAGACCTACACAGTCAACTCCTCATTGATCGTCGGCTCCCACCTAAAAGTTGATATTTTTCTATTATGCTAGGTGTTCGCAATAATTTTTGTAGCTTCAAAGTCATGGCCATGGAGCTTTTCCATAAATGTGGTAAGCATCCCGTCTTTCAAAACCCTCCATATTGAGATTTATGTCAGATGCAATATAGTTGGCTAGTTGAACTCTATTTCTGTCACCCCCAATCCTCAACAAATTGTTCACAATTCTTTTGTTTGGAGCCCCACTCCATTCAAAAAATTATCTTTACTAATCACGATAATTACAATTCAATTGATGTTTCCATTTTCATAAATACGAAATTTCTAGATACTTATTGCTGATAATCAAAAAGTTTAATAAAAGACAATGGTAATGACGTGCAGTTTTTCGCCTGCAGATAAGTCACTTCCAAGAATGAAGAAGATTTGTGAATAACAAAACACATCAAATAATCAAATCAAAGATATGTAAATATATATCTATGCAAAATCAATGTTTTGTATGGGTCCACATTACTCAAGTCTGCCTCTCACATGTCTTAATTTATCATGTGAACCAATATCAATCAAGTCAGGGGTATGCATGGATCAAACAAATTTTCTTCAATATCAGGCTTACTAATTTTTTGTATTGAAGTCTTTTGCAATCAGGTCTATCAGGGTAAATCTTGCTTCTAGTCAGAGTAAATGTGTATCTTTTGAGCCTTAAAACATAACTCTCAGATGTTTGATGGTTTTACTCTCTAAGACATACACCAAGATATTTATGAATTCCTTAACCTGGACAGCACATGTAATTTAACACACAATGTTCGTATTTTGTTTTTCCTTGGCCTATATTCTATGAACATTGCAATAGAACAAACAAAAGCTTAAAAGTATTAGTGGAGCACCAACCAGAGAGTGATTGCCATTTACTTGCTAGGCTGTAATGTGAAAGCGTCGCCCTCATCGTTCCAATAGCCAAACCAGAAATGCAGTAAGAACAACAAATGTGTTTTACTCAGCTACATGGGTACTGCAGAAGGATGTCGAAACACCCAGCCAGAAGAATAGTTTTTCTTATTACCCACCATGATAACGAGCGTTTTTCCTGCGTTTTGTGGTTTAACTTTACTACGTTTTCCGTAGTAAAATTTCTGTTAAACCTGCACTTTCCACAAAAAAAAAAACCAAAAAAGCCGGGTTTTATGGCCATTTTTGGTAAGTAGATTTTTATTTTTAGAAACATCAAAACTTTTAATTCAGATAATTTCGCTTTTCATTTTGTTTTGAATTCATTTTTTTTTAATGATATTTTGTTTTTCTATATTTATATTTACATTTTAAATTTTAAATTATTATATTTATTCTTTTAAAAAAAAATTATGTAAAATATATTTAATTTAATTTAGGGTTAGGATTATATTTGAGGTTAATATTAGGATTTGTGATATGATTAGATATAGAACCTTAACCTTGATTAAACCCTAACCCTAACCTTAACTGTAACCGTAATTGATCCTTGATCCTAATTGAATGCTAACCCTAATCGTAATTGAATATTAACCCTAACCTTAACTCTAAGTCTAAGCCTAACAATAACTATAATTAAACTCTAATCCTAACCCTATCTCTAACCCTAATTGAATTGAAATCTTAATACCAACTATAAGTGATGCTTAACTATATTTGAAAACTAATATATCCTTAACCTAATTGAACTAAATTCAAATTTTAAAATTCATAAAATGTTTCTTTTCTAGTTTTTAGAACAATCAATTAAATTATACTAATTAACTCATACAAATAAATTGAATATCCATTTCAAAATAATTGAACAATTAGTAATTATAATTTTAGAATAAATTAAGGACTAAAATATATATTTAAAATCATATTTTTTTGTTCTTTTTCCTTTGCATTCAAAGCATTTCATTTTCTAAAATTATACTAAATTCTAATTTCAAGAAAATAAAATATTTTACATAGAGAATCTTTTGATTCAAAACTATTTAATATGTTTGCAAGAGAAATAAATCACCACGTTTACATTTTTGGATTCAATTAAGTTGTCTTGTTCTTTAAATTTGAATAATACATAAATAATCAAATCACCACAATATCTTAAATTTAATTTCATTATAAAATTAAATTAAATTATAATTTCTAAAAATGCAAAATATTTGTTATGTAGATATTAAATAATTAATTAAATTTTAGTGATTATCTAGTACAAATGAGTTAAATGAAATTACATATTAATTTTAAACCCATTCAACAATTACTATTCCTAGTAGAATAAATTAAAGAGAAAAAAATAGATGTAAAAGTTTTTTCATATTTTTACATGCAAATCATTTTACATTTTAAAATTAAACTAAATTCTAATTTCAAAAAAGTCATAAAATATTTTTAAGTACAAAAGCTTTTGATTTACATCTTTTTAATAGGTTGGTAGGGGAAATAAGCCTCTACTTATAGATTTTTTAGTTCAATGGAATTGTATCAAGATTTTTTAGTTCAATTTAATTATATCTATCTTAAATTTGAATGATTAATTATTTAAAAAATAATTAATCAAATCAATAGAATATCCTAAAAAGCAAGAAAGCATGAATCTCTTGAAAATAATTTCAAATATATTATAAAATCATTGCTATTTTTTAATCAATTGCACCTTTTCTTAAATCAATTTGTTGCCTATAAATAAAAATATTATATATATTTTCTAAAATATATAAAACAAAGAAAATTAAAGCTATTCTATTTTATAATTGCATGCTTTGAGTTTGTGGTTTATTATAGAAATTATTTATATAATCATTTAGAATCATAACACAAAATACACGTTGTTTTACAAATTCAATTTTGTTTAACACCAACTATGTAAAAGCTATGAAAAAATTAGAATCTGATTATAATTAGAAAGCCAACTATGTAAAATTTGAAATGATTCCCTAAGATTTTTACAAGCTAAAACTCTAAGCACTCTCTAAATGTACATTTATGATTCCTTTATCATACATCTTTTTGGAAAGGGTCGTGCTTCTGAGCTTGACCAATACAACCATTAAAATAAAAGAATTGACAACATATGGACATTAAAATAATGAATCAACATATTTTCATATTTTTCACAATTTCAATGACTCAGTTGATGCCAATATTAATGTAAGAATACAAAGATTCCATCCCTTTGGCAGCACACTTTAGAACAAAAGACAAAATACTCGAGCTCATCCATGGTAATAAAGTTGAAGATCAATAAAGAAATGAAAGAACACTCCATTTAAAAATAATATATATATATATATATATATTTATTTATTTAAGGGGTAAACGCTTTTGACTGGAGCTGTGAACTAGAATACAACCATTCAACAATACCACCCCTATGGGGTTTGAACCTTGGTGGCAAGAACAACAATTCTATTTAAAAATAATATTTATTATTACCTAGTGAATGTAATTTATTCAAGGGGTAAACACTTTTGACCAGAGCTATGAACCGTAATACAACCATTGAACAATAACACCCCAATGGGGTTTGAACCTTGGTGTCAAGAACAACAATGCCATTTAAAAATAATTTTTATTATTACCTGGTGAATGAAATTTCATGTTGCTTCAATAACAAAGTTTAGATAAATAATAAAATAAAGGAATCCTTTGTGAGTATCAATAGAAGCCGGGTCCTTTGTTAATTCTGAGCATATCACATTTAAACTATTGAGACTCATTCCACATAGATCCCTTTGTATTTCGTCAATACATAGCACTCTCTCTTCCATATTATCTCTACCTCTTGAACATTATATAATATCTATAGTATGACATAATCCTCATTGTGGTTTTCCCTCATTAGGTTTTCCATGTAAATCTAGTGTTACTATGTTTGTGTCATGGTCTTTGGCTTCTACACTTGCACTTAATGTTTAATCATTTTAGTAGAGTCCAGAATTATGATTGATCTAAGTTCTGGTTTCCCTATGAAATTAGAGCTCTCTCGATATTAAGGGCTCTACCTAGGAAATCTCATCATAAGAGGTAATACACTACATCTTCAAGTGGAAGGATAGATCTCGATCAACATTTTCTATGATAATTCCTACTTGTTGTTCACCAGGAATGGGCCACTTGCTCCTACTAGCTCTTTTCCTCTTGGGCTTAAAATTGAACAAGGAAAACTCATCCTTCAATTGGTTCTTAAAATTAACTCATCACTACTTTAAGGGGTTAAAATTTACAACTATTTTTTATGTCTTGTGACTTACAACATTATTAGTGGATATGTATGTGATTCTCTCATGCCATTTGGTGATATTGAGAAACAAAAACATTCCTTAACACTTTGCAAAACTACCTACGTCTTTCATTTTTGGATTAAAACTAAACCCCCTTTGCAAGTGTGAGAAAAAGGCATAGCATGTGTTTTCTCTTTGTTCATGAAATCAAAGATTATCAAACTACAGATGCACTTCCTCACTATTGTTCACCTTTAGAGGGCCTACCTTGGTATGAAAAATTACTCACCCAAAGGGAATGACCCAAGCGATAATAAGTTAAATCCAAGCTCTTCCAAACCACTATATAAATTTATGGTTTCGATGAAAATCATAATCAATCGAAAGTGGTACATGATAGCTCTCCCCCAGTATATTTATCATGCATAAAGCCCTTTTTCTAAGGGTTGGGATACCTCTCACAAGGAGTTTATCATTGCACCCCCTAAACTGGATGCCCTTATTGTGAACCTTTGTGTAGTAACCAAAAATCCCTAATATTTGTTGATGTTAGGAGGTCAGACCTTCGAAGCTATCCCACATATTTTTCATTCTTAGTAGAGATGAAAAGTTTGTCACGAGGGATTCATGAGAACTTGAAGCTTGGCTAACCCATACAAGTGAGTGTCGTGGAGGGGTGCCAGTGTGGTCAGCCTTCTAATTATCCACTATGAATAAGCGCAGCTAGAGAAATCCAAGTGGGAATACAACAAATATAACCATTTATATCCTAGGGTTGTAATGCTTGTGAGTCAGTTTAACAGTTAGCTTGATTTCAAAATTATCCAAAAATAAACATTCACTATCCAAAATTTCAAACACTTTCGCTTAAATATGGACTTCTTGAGTTAGCCTTGATATTATTACTTGTCCTAAGGATTTATCCTTAGCAATTTCTAAATATCTTGACATTAATCTCAAACCCATATTTACCAAAGACAATGTAGGAAATTATGGCTTTAATCTCATAATTTTCACAAAATGGACATTGTGAAAGTTATGTTGTTTTTGACACAAAGATCTCGTTTTCAAAGATAATCAAAAGACAAGTGTTTGTGGTAAAATCAATTTATTTAAGCAAAGATAAATTGAAAAATGAACTCCACATGACTATTTGGAGACCGATTTCTCTTATTTAACAACTTGATCTTCCAGGTGCTATAATTCAACCAAACTTTGCATTCGTAAATGGTGAACAAGCAGATCTCATTAGTGATTTGAGAAGCTTCACTTTTGAAAACAAAGAAGCAAATTCACAGTGGAGAAACATAGCAACCATTTTAGATGAAGAAGAGGAACACATTGATATTGAGGCTAGAAGGCCCCTATTACCACCAACTACATGACAATAAATATTTCCATAAACTTAAACTGTTTCCACATGATCTCATGAAAAAGTACTCACCCAAAGGGAATAACCCAAGTGGTAACAAGCTAAATCCAAGATCTTCCAAACCACTATATAAATCTATGGTTTCGATGAAAATCATAATCAATTGAAAGTGGTACATGATAGCTCTAATCCCAGTATCTTTGTGATGCATAAATCCCTTGTTCTAAGGGTTGGGATACCTCTCACAAGGAGTTTATCATTGCACCCCCTAAATTGGATGTCCTTATTATGAACCTTTGTGTAGTAACCAAAAATCTCTAATATTTGTTGATGTTAGGAGGTCGAACCTCTGAAGCCGTCCTACATATTTTTCGTTCTTAGTAGAGATGAAAAGTTTTTCATGGGAGATTCATGAGAACTTGAAGCTTGGCTAACCCATAGAAGTGAGTTCCATGGAGGGGAGCCAGTGTGGTCAACCTTCTAATCATCCACTATGAATAAGCACAACTAGAGAAATCTAAGTGGGAATACAACAAATATAGCCATTTCTATCCTAGGGTTGTAATGTTTGTGAGTCAGTTTAACACTTTGCTTGATTTCAAAATGATCCAAAAATAAACATTCGCTATCCAAAATTTGAAACACTTTGGCTTAAATATGGACTTCTTGAGTAAGCCTTGATATTATTACTTGTCCTAAGGATTTATCCTTAGCAATTTCTCAATATCTTGACATTAGTCTCCAACCCATGTTTACCAAAGACAATGTAGGCAATTATGGCTTGAATCTCATAATTTTCACAAAATGGACATTGTGAAAGTTACGATGTTTTTGACATAAACATCTAGTTTTCAAAGATAATCAAAAGACAAGTGTTTGTGGTAAAATCTATTTATTTAAGCAAAGATAAATTGAAAAATGAAACCCACATGACTATTTGGAGACCGATTTCTCTCGTTGAACAACTTGATCTTCCAAGTGCTATAATTCAGCCAAAATTTGCATTCATAAATGGTGAACAAGAAGATCTCATTAGTAGTTTGAGAATGTTCACTTTTTAAAACAAGGAAACAAACTCATAGTGGAGAAACATAGTAACCATTTTAGACGAAGAAGAGGAACATGTCAATGTTGAGGCTAGAAGGCCCCTATTACCACCAACTTCATGGCGATAAATATCTCCATAAACTTAAACTGTTTCCACATGATCTCATGAAAAATCAGGATTCCTAAGCCAAAGTTTACCAGTCCTTATTTTAGACTTAGGCATCTCACTCCAAAAGCCCTTAAGAAACAACTTCGAGAAGCTCAAAAAAACAAAAAAAAATTGGCAGAAAATTTTTATAGACACACTTCAAGGTATAGTATAGAATTGTATGCATTCTTTTGGAGTCAAAATCTTAGTCTTTTTGATGATACCAAAATCCTCTAAATGATGCATTAAAAATTAAAACTCCATAGAAGAAACTCTGCAACACACAGTTTTAGACATAAGAATCATAGAATAGAGTTTCGTCAAAAGTGGGCTTCAATCTCTGACCACAACCGTTACACTTTGTTGAGAAACTTTAATTCCCAAGCTAGAAGAGCTAGAACATGTTTGAACATTCCCATCATTCCTCTCATTTTCTAGGACTTGAATATTTTAAAGGTCTAGCATTAGTTTCACTACCTTGATGTTATAAAAAAAATGCTCACTTTACCAAATGATCTCACACAAAGTAAAGATCCACAAACCAAATTCACCTGGTTGTCACCATAAACTTAGACATTGTAGTGCAACAACAATCAACAACCGCATTGAGGCAGCGTACAAAAATAGAAACAAATTGTTGATAAACTTTTATGAACATGCTATAAGAAGAAATCTTGACCTATACATGTTCTTCATAAGCAAAGACATTCTAATTTTTGAGGATCCACTATGTTTTTACCAAAATCATTGAGTCCTTAGGTTTTGATCACTTTAGAGGTATATCATATTTCTCACTACCTTGGTCTTGGAAAATAAAATTTCATTCTAGGTCAAAATTGTGTCAAAAATTTCATCCATCCTTCATCATATTTCATCCTTAACTTCACCAAAGTTTGCAAACTTTTGAACACTCCAACACTTTGGACATAGATATCAATCAACCCAAACCTTAACTTAGCTACTTTGTATATGAAATGAATCCTTTTCCATGCATTTGGTTAAGTTAGTTACCATCTTTGAACTAGTTTATCTTGAAGTTCACAAGTCTACCTTAAAGATTCATAGGTTCATAAACATCCTTTATCCAAACATCAAACGTCAAAAATATTAAGTCAAAAGTGTTTTCCAAAAACATTTCCAAAGATCATTTTTCATATCATTCACCTTTTTCATCTCCCATTGTCACCATTCGTCCAAAACACCTTAGAGGTTCACTTTTTCAACAATATAAAACTACAAGAAAAAAATGGAATATAAGCTTGATTCATCTATCATGAGTCGTCTAAATCAACCAAACTATCAAAACCTTACAATACCAATTGATTATCAAAGCTCGCATTTATACAATCCACACATAGGATCATTATATCTTACAAACCTCAATGCTACAACAAATGTGAGTATGCCCAATCTAAATTTTTGAACACCTTTCTCTATGGTATATTTAAATCAAATTCAAAACCTAAAAATCTATCATCCAAATGATCAATACATGAGTCATATGAAAAACAACATTATCCCATCAAATCAATCCATGCCAAATGTGAATATACCAAATACAAACTTACCAAACATGAACATATTAAATCCACACTTGGTGAACTATGTGATAGATATGTTTTCAAATCACACAAATGTTGTTCAAAATCCAAAAAATATACTAGCAACTCAATGTATTGATCCAAATCAAGGTTACTTAAACCAAATTAATGTGTTCCCAAACCACAAACAATGTTCAATGCCAACCTATGATGAAAAATATAAACATCATCCCAAATCAAAACATGGTCCAAAATAAATTTGTGCATAATCCCAAACAGATACCACAAGTGTATAGTCCAAATATGCTTGAACAATAGCCAAATCAACTACACCAAGGGAATCAAAATAAAAATCAAGATCAAATTATGCAAAATAAAATTTCTATAATTAGAAATTTTATTGATTCAAATCACCAAGAGACATCTCCTCCCAAAAATTGACACACTCTCCCATTGGTTAAACCATGTCATCAAGACATTGCCTTTTTTCCACAACCACATCAAGAAAAATATCTTCAATATCAAGAATTTGGATATAAAAATCAATAACCTTATTAACTGAATCAATCACCACATCTCCAATATGTATCACAACTAGATAAATCTCAACAAGAAAAAATCTCACAAGATGAAAAATATGAATACACTCCTTTAGGGAGTCAATTGAATCAACATTAAGCATGTTAATCCATGCTAAAATTATGAATCTTCTAGAATCATTAAATGGAGTAGAATCTAGCATAAAGCTCCCATGGGATGATGATAATGCTTATTGTGAATACCATAGCACAAAAGGTCATGACACATCAGATTGTATCAAATTCAAAGATCTCATCCAAGACCTTCTTGATCAAGAAAAACTAACTATTGAAGATAATGATCAAGATTCAACCACTAATGATGGAAGTGACAATCTTTTCACCACAATTGTTGAAAAAATGATCAAGATCTATATACACTCAAATTCGCTCTGGAAAATTAGTTAAATAAAAGTTGTTTAATTATTAATCTTTAATTATTCTACTTATAAATAAATTGAAAAATTTATTTATAGAGTTAATTTTCTCTAATTCTTCCTATCCAAAATCATTTTCCTCATATCTTAATTAAAAATGCAAATTTTATTAGTTTGTTATATTTAATTAACCTCCTCTCATTAAATTTGAATTTGAGCACATTTCTACTAAGTTCTTCCCACCTTGTACCTCATCATGTGTCTCAAGAAATTAAATATTTCTAATATTTAATTTGTCATTTATCCTCAACAAATTCTAACCAATCTAGAACACTTGGCCTGCATCTTCATTTTCTTCCTCTTCACACTTAGCAGTGTGTTGTTATGAAGGGAACACACTTCCCCTTTTCTCTCTAACCTTTTCATCTTGAACCGTCCATTCTCCAGATCAAATATAGACAATTGATTTCTATGATCTAGGCTCATGCCTTGGAAAATCTATAAATAGGCCCTCATTTACAATAAAAAGAGAGAGAGTTGAGCATTTTAATTACACTTTGCAGAATTTTCATTAGCATTGTCATTGTAGTGAGCATTCTAGTATTAGAATTTTAGCATCAAGTAGTTTAATCATGGCATTAGCACTAGCATCATATTAATTACAATAGTTTAATCATATCATTTGCATTAGCAACATCATTATCTTTGCACATCATCTACAACTAGTTTATCAATCATGTAATGTAGGAAACATTTCTTGCATTTCCAACATCTCTCATTCTTCAGTTTGTCATTTGGAAAGTCATGTACACAAACAATCTAAGAGAAAAATGACTTAAAAAATCCTTGGAGATAGAGGACAATGAGATGCCATTGAGGGATTTTGTTGGTTGAATTACATTATTAATCGAATTCCTTGATATAGTGTTACATCACGTCATGAAAGATTGTTGTCATTGCATCCTGATAGGTAGCTCCTAGATTCTTTAATCCAAAAGGCATGAGACGACATTCTATGATTCACATACTATAGGATTAAAAAAAGAAAAAATGAATTTGATGAAGTTTTGACCAAGTTAAGGTGGTCAGACATACGAGTTATTGATATTTTTTAAAAGTTGTAATAAAAAAATCATAATTAATTATTTTCATGGAAAAAATTACAAAAAAATATGCATCACATCGAGACATGAATCCTCTACTTATATCCAAAATATTATAAAAAAATATTATCATTTTATTATGGTTAGGGTGGTCAGACAGACACCTACTTCTTATTTTTTCCCTGAAATTAAGTACTACTGCATTAAAATTTCAAATTTGTACCAAATAGATTTATTTATTTTTTAAACAAACCTAATAGTTTAGAAACTACATTCAATTTTCTATAGATTCTATTGTTACATATTTTTGAAATAATATAGATAACTTATTCAAACTTTTACGTCAAGTTGCCTAACTCTGATTTTTCTAATTTTTTTGCCACTTAAGGGACTGTTTTTTCCATGATGATGCTCCACATACCCACATTCCAAAAAAAATTTCCCCATGGGAATATGAATTTTTTTTTTCTTGATCTGACTATAGCCTAAAATCCCATCCATGAGTGATAGCATAACATGTCCTGTTGTCAAATCCACAATGATGTCTATATTGAGCAAAGGAAAGTCATCCTTTGGACAAGACTTGTTAAGATACTTAAAACTTGTGCATATTCTAATATTATTGTCTAATTTGGATACTGGTACAATGTTTGAAATCCATTCTACATATTCAATTGGTCGAATGAACCCTGCATCTAATATTTTTTTTAATTATGCTTTCACTAGTAGGGCAATGTATGGATGCATTTTTCTCAACTTCTGCTTTACTAGTTTCACTCCAAGTGCTATGGATAAATCATGCATTATTAGATTTGGATCTATTCCTGGCATGTTAGCATAGGACCAAGGAAAATTTATTTATTTATCTTCAAAGAATTTGGTGAAATTTAGCTTTCCTTGCTCTATCATTGATGCCACTAGGTGTAAGGTCTTTGTTGTTTCTGTAATAACAAAGTTTATAGATTGCATAGGCTTAATCAATATTGACTATATTTCATGACAATTCTCAGGTAGAGTGTTAAATCTCTCATCCTTTAGTGCCTCAAAGAGGTTTTCACTATTGGATACACTCTTTCTTTTTACTTTTTCATGATCTAATACTGCCATTGCATGGTTTTCACCATTAGATCAATTTTTTGTATTCTTTATTTACAAGAATTTCAATTCCCTTGATTTGAAGCTTTGTTATGAAAGTCATTGGTAGAAATAGTTTTTGGATTTTCAAAACAAAGGAAAGACAATGACATTTTCATCTAAAAAGGTAGGGATATCAAGAGGCTCAGCTTGTTCCCAGTCATCATCGGATTGGTCAAGATCAAAGGTAAGGAGTCATCGAATTGGTCAAGATAAAATATAGTAAGGGTCATCATGGAAATTTTTTTTAGATGTACACTAGCAATGTCAAGGTCTAAAATGTTACTCTCCTCTAAATCATCTATCTCAATTGAGGGTATGTATGGGATCATGATGGGCCAAAAAGTGGTGATATGATGGGTATGTGTAGGGTATGTGGTTAACAAATTTTTTTAACCCAAAATTACTGAAATGAAAAGGGTTTTTAAAGGAAATTCTTAGATTTCCACCAATATAAATTATCATTTACTTTGAATTTAATAAATAATTATTATTCATTTTCTATTTGAATTACGACTAAAGTCCTAATTGATAGGCTAATTGAAAAACATTTATAGCTTTCAAACGATATCACATTTTTTAAATCTGAAACATGTGTCACATTCTAAGCTTCAAATACTATAGGATTAAGAAAAATAAAATTGAATTTCATGAAGTTTGACCAAGTTAAGGTTGTCATACATACAAGTTTTAATATTTTTTAAAAATTGTAATAAGAAATTCATAATTAATTATTTACTTTGAAAAAAATTAGAAAAAAATATGCATCACATCGGCACATGAGTTCTCTACTTATATCTAAAATCTTATAACTTTTTTTTATCATTTTATTGTGGTTAGGGTGGTCAGATAAACACCTACTTTTTATTTTCCCCTAAAATTTAAGCACTACTGCACTGAAGTTTCAAATTTTCACCAAATAGATTTTTTAAATAAACCTCCTAGTTTAGTAACTACATTCAATTTGCTACAGATTCTATTGTTACATATTTTTGAAATAATATAGATAACTTATTTATATTCTTACATCAAGTTGCCTAACTCTGATTTTTCTGAAATTTTCACCACTTAAGGGCCTATTTTTTTTGTGATGATCCTACTCATACCCTCTATGTTTCATCATCCTCATTAGAGTCATCGATATGTAGTGAGCGAAATTAAAGTGGTCGAGACCCTAGACTTTGTCCCTCAATATGTATGGGTGCATACCTCTTTATCACATCAATTTCCTTATCTTAACAAGATTCTTCAAAAAGTGAATCCCATTCATATTCATTTGA
Source organism: Sequoia sempervirens (assembly GCA_007258455.2). NCBI lineage: Eukaryota > Viridiplantae > Streptophyta > Pinopsida > Cupressales > Cupressaceae > Sequoia > Sequoia sempervirens. Next base: position 49,178,117 of record VDFB02000008.1, on the reverse strand, counting down.
GTTTGTTTTATAACTAGCTTGCAATTAGAGGATTCACTCATAAATCTTCTAAGTGGCTTCTTCTTTTGTCTCTTCTTTTTATCCTAACCATGTCTTGTCTTTTGCATTGATTATGATAGGCTAAATTGGTTCTATAATACCTTCTTTTTGTTTTCCAATTGGACCTTTCCCTTCATATCCCATTTTTCTAAGATTGTGAACCCTTTATGATATTTCTTTGTTGGTATATTGGAAATTGCTACTTGGGATTCTTCTTCATCTTTGTAAAGCCAATTTAAAATTTCTTTTTCCTCATATTCATCAACTAGAGTACCTGCTTTTACAAATGTACCATCAAAGACTGTGATGGGTTGCAAAGATTTTTGTCTAGATGTTGATGGTTGTCCATATGATTTTGGAGAAGGTAGTAGCTATGAGAGAAACAAGGACTACTCAACATAATACTCACCCATGCCTTTATCTTTCAACTGAATTTTTTTCTCAAACTATTTTGACAAAGAATTGAGTTGGCCTTCATTACTTGAGGAAATAGATGTGAGAGCTTCTCTGTTGTGTGGTACACAAACATCTTGGACTGTCTTTAGAGTGTTATAGTATTGGGGATTATTGGAATCTATTGAAATCATGATCTCTTGTCCATTTTAATGCAATTTGAAACATTGATTGTATGTTGATGGTACTACTTGCATTTCATGGATCCAAGGTCGACCCAAGAGTATTTTGTAGGTCAATTTTTTTATAAAACCTAGCATATTATATCCTTTTGAACTGGTCCCACTTGAATTGGTAATATTATCAGTCCTGAAGAGGATCTTTCTTCATCATCATAAGCTTTTATCCATGGTGATCTTTTTTTTGGAATCTATTGCATTTTCTAAAAATCCCAATGCATGAATAAGCTTTAAGGTGCATATATTTAGACTAGCTCCTCCATCTAACTAAACATGTTTGACTCAATTTTTTATGGATTAAAACCTCAATATATAGTGGAGCGTTGTGTGGATGAGTGAGGGATGCATCATCATTTTCTAAGAATGATAAATAATGGGGTGTAGTCAAATGTCCCACCATGGCTTGGAAATGACAAACTTCTAAATTAGTTGGTACTGTGGTGTCCACTAAAGCTTTTTCCAAAATATCCTTATGAGCTGGTGAAATTTTAAGAAGTTTCAATATAGATATCTGTGCTAGGATCTTTAGCAATTGATCCACTATATTATATTGATTCAAAGGAGCAACATATGTTTTAGATGTACTTCCTTTTAATATAAAATTAGACTGCCCCCTTGTGGTCACATTTACTGGTAGGTTTTCTTGTTGATCTTTGATTTTGATGACATTGATTTGATTATCAGCTGTAAGGTTGTCTTGTTTATCCTTGATTTTGATGGCATTGATTTTATTATCAGTTGTAGCAATGTCTTGTTTATCCATAGTTTTAGTGACATTAGTTTGATCATCAAGTACAAAAATGTGAAGGATGGTAGTATCATAGACATAATTTACATTCTTCCCTTTGGTTTTCTCAAAGAGGATTCTCCTTTTCATAGTTGGGTAGAGGGTTTTTAAATGCTCCATGATCATCATTTATTTTATGTCATTCTATCGATATGTCACCTCTATCTATCATGTCTTGTACCAAATGTTTTAATTGCATACAATCATTTGTTTTATGACCTTTGTTTCTATGAAAATCATAGTAATATGCATCATTCCACCATGATGGTTTGACTCTTGGTTCAAAATCTCATGCATTTGAAAATATTATAAGTTTGTGTGCAAGAAGATATTTTAATGCTGATTCAAGTGATTGTACTAAAGGTGTAAAATTCCTTCGATATGGTGGTGGAGCTAGTTTAGATTCATTGTTGTTTTGATTGTTTTTTGCTGTAGTTCCCGATAAATTGAAGATTGGTTTTACATTGTGTATCAACTGCACCATCATTACTACCATTCTTATTTATTGTCTATAGTTTTGATTTGTCACTACTTTGATCATGATTATAAGAGTTAACAGAGTTTGTTCCTTCATTATAGATTTTCAATACTCCTCTTTTAACCAAGGCTTCCTCAATGTTAAGTAATTTTCAATCATTTTTTTCAATGTCGGGTGGACACTGCAATCAGAGTCTATAACTCATCTCACTATTAAGATTATCAATGAAGATATTCATCTTTTCTTTCTCAGGTATAGGAAAAGCATATCTAGCAAATAATTGTCTCCATCTTCATAAGAATGTAACAAATGATTCACCATTTTTTTGTTTTGTGTTACAAAGATCTTTCATATTTATTTCATGTTGAATTATGTATGAGTATTAGGGGATAAATTTATTTACCAGATCCTCAAATGATTTGATACCTGGTGGGATTTTGAAAAGCATTCCATGCATTGACAACCCAAACTTCTTGGAAAAAATCTCATTAGATAGGTTTCTTCATGTGCAAATTCCAAATTTGATGGTGCAAAAATCTCTTACATGAACTTGACGATCATCTTTGCCATTATATTTGTCATATTTTTGAAGTTCACAATTTCATGGAAAAGGTATCATGTTCATATTCCTATCAAATGGATAAGGACAACTGTCTTGCAAAAAATATCTCTTTGTTGTTCCCCTTTGCATGTCTTGGATTTATTGTTGAAGATTTTACATTTGTTGAGTTAAAGCGCTCAATCAATTTGTGTTTCGCGAGTTAGCATCTATTTTTGTGGGAGCTCCCTTCAATTGGTTGACATCAAAATTAGTGGGTAGTTTTACACGTTGATTTTCTAGCATCAAAAAGTATTTCTCTCCATCCTTTTCTAGAATTTTTTCCATGAACTTGTGAAATTTAGGGTCTTGTTGAGCTTCTTGAATGTGCTAATTAGTTATCTCATCCATTTCAGGTTGGTGAAATCTCTGAAAAGGATTATCTTCTCCTTCTACCATGGTGGTTTGGGTTTCTATTTCCTTTTCTCAAAGTTTTTGTTTTTGAGCTCTTGTTAAAATGAGCATGCAAGTGATAGATTTTTTCTATACTTTGATCCTTGTTTTGGGTGTGCCAATGAAATACCTAAGTCAAATAGGATGATGTATCTATTGGAATCAAGGAAGACTGAGAGGGGGGATGAATCAGTGTTTTACAAAATTTAACTTTATTAACGTGATCTTTAAACCACTTATAGCATTGAAGTAAAAGAAAGATGCAAGAACACAAAGCAATCAACTAGAAGACCATAACACAAGGATTTGTTATGTGGAAACCATTTTAGGGGAAAAACCACGGTGGAGGTCAATCCACAATATGAGTATACTCAATATAAGTGTTTACAAATGGAGAATACACATGCATTTAGGCGCACTATCTAGAGCTCACTACTAAAATACAAAAGAAAGACTCACTATCTTACAAAAACATTTCAATTACATCCAAAAGAATTGAATTGAGAATATAGCATCTACTAATGCCTGATTATAGTTCTGGTTAAGCACATTTACAACATTTTTTGTACTCTGTTTGATTCTGCTCTTGAAACTCTGTCTACTTTAATTTGATTCACCAATCTTTGAAACTACACACAAACAATCTATAATCCTTCTGACATCACATCATATCACAACACATCACATTACATACTGAAATGATATGAGTAATCCATTATATATATATACACAATAAGAGATTACATTGACTACATGTCAGCTTCAATAAAATATAAATATGTACAAACTATCAGCTCAATCCACGAACAATTATCGATGCGAATCAACCAATGTCAACCACAACATAGTGAGGATCCAAAACAACATGGTTGAACATAGAACACTTCAAACAATTATTCTTTAAATATCCGCAACATGGTACAATCATCAAGTCGGCCATTCTACACTGTTTGATTGAAAAATAATAAACCAGATCTTCAAACTTGCACACCAAACAATAATGGGCTCTATGATTCAAGCATAATAAATATCATACATCAAAATAACTTCCCTGAGATCCAAAATAGAAAATAATAACATGAAATTGAATATGAATTGATATACACAACTCTGTCGATGTTCTATTCTAGCATTGATAGTTAACACTTGTCTTCAATCTGACTTCTGGTTCTAGAAAATATTGAAGTGTGTATAGGATTAATGACTAGGTTTTCCATCAATGACAACTCCAGATGACTTGTGAAATGTCTCTTTCCAAAAATCTCTCCCTTTGGCATTGATGGCAACACTTAGTGAAAAATGACTAAGTGTCAGAATCAGTACCAACATGAATACACTTCCATTCTCAAAACTTCAAAAACCTTTTAAGCACAACTCCCCCTAAGGTGAATATGAAATTTTTGACTTTCCCACACTCCCCCTTTGACATCAATGACAAAGACAGGAATCCGTGTACCAAAAATCATACAAAACTGTATATGTACAAACATGCTTCTCTAACTTACCATAACTTGAATATATCTATAAAATAGTTCTTCAACAAGCTTAAAATAGTGTCCCAACCCTTTTCAAGACTCTCCAAAATAGTCACGTGACAATAGAACAAGTAGGATTGCATCTCTACTGACTCAAGGTTTGTTGGATCATTGATAGCCATAACATCTTGCGTTTCCTTCAATACACTAAGCATTGTCTCCATTTTAGAACCAATCAATCCTCTGAGCTCACATACTCTTTCAACAATTCTATCATTTTCATGCTTCAAACCTTTAATCTTGTCAAGTAGGGATATGACTTGACCTTCTTGCTTACTCACATAAATGGTTAGAGGATCAAATGCTTGAGAAATATCTGCTAACTATTTCTCATATTCCTTCATTTTCTTCTTAGTGTCCTTAGTGAATTTAGACAAAGATAAGCATGAATTATAAATATTTCCCCCTTTAGATAAATCACCTTGAATGTTCTTTACATAGGTAGCTAACAGAGATTTATCATTAGCAATCATACTCTTCAATCTATTGAACCTATTTGCATCAAATTCCTTTTGAACCTTATCCTCAACTGACTTTTCAAGAGACTCCAAGTGAGTACTTATAGAGTTGATAAGTTTCTTCAACTGAACTAAGGGAGAATCAGATGAATCCTTGACATCTGTGGGAATGATCTTCTCCAATATATCAGATGCAAGACTTAGTAGCTCACTATCCTCAATTTGAGATCTCAATATCTCCTCCCTTGCCTTGGCTTGAGCAAATGATGCTACCTTCAACTTCTCAATAGAAGATAGAGTGTCCAAGTTGATAGGACCTCTAACCAATTCAGGGTCAAACTCCTCCTATTGTTCTTCTCAAAATTCCTTTACTCCCTTTGCAGTGTCTCTTGGTTCCACAACAACCTCCTTTACCTCAGCCTTATTTTCTTCAATCATAGATTCTTGTTTTCCTTTGGGAATCTCTTCTGCTTCAACTGACATAACTTTAGGAGCTTAAGTCTCCATGAGAATTTCATTTTCTTGCATATCTAGAGGATTCTAAGTGTCCTCAATTGTGTCTTCTTTCCCTTCTTCAATTTCTAGACCAGATGGAACATCTTCACCATGAATTTCTTTGGAAACAACATTATATCTGTTCTTCAATAGAACAACCTTAATAAATTTTTTAGTGTCTTTTTCCACTTCCTTAGTCTGGCTGATCATCAAATTTTTACCCCCTTTTTTTCTCTTAAAATCATTTTTATCATTATTGATAATTTTCTTCATTTCTTCTATTGACATCATTGGACATAGATCAACAAGTATGTGTTATCTCATTTTCTCTTCTTCATTTTTTTCTTTTACTCTCTTCATTTCTAACACTTCATAAAGTCCTTTAGGTAACTTTGACATTATTTCTATGAGAGTCATATTGAAATTATTCAAATATTTTATTGTAGCTTCTTCAAGAGTTCTCTAACAGGCGCTATCAAAAGTGTCATACCATTCAAAAAGTGGCTTGAGATTACCATCCTTAATCAAATCTTTTTCCACTTCTTCTATTGACATACCTAATCTGTCTATTTTTACCGCTTTCATTGCTTTCTCTTCATTGGAGGGATTATCCTTGGAGACTTTTGATTCCTTTGCACCCTTATGCTTGATTTCTCTCACTTGTTCATCTGATTTAGTTTCTTCATCTTCTCCAACGTCAACATAGACTCTTGTGCTTTTATCCTTATTTCTATTTCCTTCTCTCCTGAATGTCTTGACTTGAGCTTTCACAGGGCTTCATTTCTTTGCAAGACTAGATGAGAGTGAAAAGCTCCTTGTAGATCTAGATTTGGTAGATGATGGTGCTAGACTAGCAGACTCAGTTCTACCAAACACTCCTTCTTCAACTTGTTCTCTTTTCCTCCTGGCTTCCCTCACTGCTTGAGCTGATATACCCATGCTTTCTACAAAAGTTTCAACTTCCTTTCTCACTTTCTGGACTAAACCTTGCATATTTTTCTCCTCAAAGGTACCAAACCTTTCTTTTGTTGGTTCCCAAGGTTTAATTAACAAGTGTTGGGCATATAACTCCAAAATGTGTTCTTCAACCTCATATCCCATAGGCATTATCCAAAGTATTCTAGGTTATACAGCTTCCATTAAACATTGATCAATCTCAACCATGAACCAACTAGCGTCTTTGTATTTTTTGACAATAGATGTAGGAATCCTTTCCCAGGCTTGCATTTCACTCTGAAAACTTTTGAAATAAGCCCAGATAGAAATTTTCCTTGCTTTTTTGTCACCAATTCTATACAAGATGTCTTTGATTTGAAAAACTACCAGTCTATCACCTTTCCATTGCACTTTCCCAACTCCCAAAACTTCATTCATGAAGTATAAAAATAGACTTTCTATACTTGAAGGAGTTCTTCTTTTCCTTCTTGATTTTGCCAATATTTTCAATTAGCTAGCTCAAGAGTAACTCACATAAGTCATAATCTGCATTTTCCTTGACCATTTGATGAGTTGCATAGATTGCAGTACCACATACAGAGTTATCACAGTTGGAGTGATACATTTTATATCCAATAACCATAGAGGGAAATGTTACATCCACTTCAATAATGTCATTAGTTTTCCTGGCTCTCTTGTCAAAAACTAAACTGGTTTCCTTAGTGACTGTTTGGTTCTTCATAGATTTCAATGTCGACAACCCACCTGGTCAATTCAGACCAATAACAATTCTTATAGCTTCATTTGTGATCTTGAAAGGCTGACTTAACCACATGAATTTGACATGCACTTGACTTAGTATGTATCAGACCCATTCATTTTCGCCGAAGACGAGAAACTTCATAATTTGCATGAACTTCTTCTCTTCCAAAGTCTTGAATTTAGGCCTTACACTGAGATCTTCTCCTAAAATGTGATTTGTATATAGATTTAACAATGGGAGCTTCCTAATTCCTCAACATTTTAATGAATGTATGTCCTAATATCTTTAATATACAAAACACCATACAAAATAGAAGAAAATGCACCTAATGGTTCTGTCTCAATAGATTTGAATGAGTTCCATTTGAATTTCGGATGGGGTATATCCTTAATATCAAAAACCAATGGAGCAACCATTTCCAAAAATTTCAAATTCACAAGTTTACAAATAAATACCTTTCACTAAATTAGGGTTTGATCACCAAATAACCTTCTGACTTGTCTCTCACCAAAATTCACTTGCAGAGCTCTCCATACTTCTTCTCAAACTGCAATGTGACAAATGAGGAATAAAAGTAGCCTTTTATAATTCACACACCTAACCTTTTTGTCGCAATAAATGCTTTTTCCCTAGGTCTTCTAGATTGATCCATAATTAGAGTTTACAAAATAACTTGTAAATTAAATCTAATTACAGTAATTTCCCGATCTAATACAAAATTGCATAATTATGCCTTTTAACCGTTGAAATTACAAAATAAGTAATTAGAAATTCAAATACTGAATTTAAACTAGAGAGAAAATTGAGAAAGAAGAAAGAAGAATGAGACAAAGAAATAGAAGGATCACAACGCACAGATTCATAACAGAGTTCGTCCAATGTGGACTACACCTCCGGGTCTGCTTCTCAATGTTGGGACCACTTTATTGATATCGCCAAGCAAAATTATGCTTTCTTACAATACCCAAGCTCCAAGAACCTGCAATAATCTCTCCTTAATCTCTCACTCTTTTACAATTTTTGGTGTACAAAAGCACCTTGTAAATTCTCCTCCAAAGAATTATTTCTCCCAAAATGAACTTGAATAATTCTCCTTGTTACAATTCTCTCCAGGAAAATTCCTGTACAAAATTATCCACTCAATAATTTTCCCATTTTTCCTTTACAAAAATCACCCCTTTATATACACATTTATTTTCTAATATGGCTTTAACCATATTATTTTGCAAATATTGCATATCTCCTGTATACAAGTAAAAATTCCAACCATTTCCCCCTTTTACAATAAAAATAACTAATATCCACTTAGTATAACAAATTAATCTTTCAAAAATAAATCCACCTTTGGCTTTTATAATTCCAAGCCATACAATTAAAAAAGCGAACCCCTTTAACTATGGGCTGTTATAATTTTGGACTTACATTATAATCTTAAAAAATATCTTTTAAAAGCCCCTTAATAATCTCTTTGGATATTCTTTAAAATAAACCCATTAAATATGAGAAAGGTGGTTAAAGGGGTTAATTTGTTGAAATGCAAGTTTATGGGATTTTTTTCCTCTCCTTGTTTTATGGGCAAGGGAAGAGGATTTTAAGGGATAAAATCCCACCAAATCCTCCTTGAAATCATAAAAATCTTTTAATTTTTAAACCATACGTGTTTTCTTTTAACAATATGGTTTAATCCATATTATTTTTCCACCATGTATGTGCCAACTCACCACTCCTGCCACATCACCACCTGCCATGTCAGCTTGCTGATGTCATCAAAGTCAACCAAAGTCAAAATTTTGACCAACCTTTGACTAGCTGTAACTTTCACATACAAGCTCTATTTTTGAAACTGAATATAGTTTCGGAATCAGCGCGATGAGTACTATGCCTTGGCATAATTTTTATTTCATTTTGAGACAATAATTTTTTTTTCCTTTTTGAACCCTTGATTTGCCTATTTGACCGAACCTTTGACTGAGTATAACTTTTGCATGCGAACTCCTTTTGAGCCCATTAAAGTTGCGTTAGGATCATGTCTACGAGCTCTACACATTGATGCTTCTTTGGATGAATTCTGAGACTATGGAACTTGTAGGTATTCTGAGTCTATTTCTATGTACAATTTGAGCTAGGGAAATGTCGCCCCACTTGCTCAGTATCATCTGTCCTTCTTGCTAAAATTTTGAACATGTGACCGATCACAAACACAAAGAAATATGAGGTAACTTTGTTGATACAATCAACTACATGTTCATCAATATTCACTGTCACATTCATCATCCACATAGAAATAACTAGTAGAATAACAAGCAACAGTACCGAATACACCAATGTGAAGGAAATAGTATCAACATTATGGATCTCCTGAATAGGAACATTGTTAGAAAATGAAACATTCAAACCCTCTTTGACCACCTCTGGTTGAAGGCCTGATTCTGCTTGCAACTGATCCTCACACTGTATTTTTTGTGACACCCTATCATCTTCATGCTTAGTATCACTAGCTGTTACAGACATGAGAGTTAAAGCATTGCTTGCATTTACATTCATTTTCATATGCCCTATGTTTACAAGAGGTCTATCATTCTTCATGTGATGAGATTTTACAATATATTCAAATCCATCCTTAAACAAATGATACTTGTTATGTTCCCTGTAGAAAATGGCCTTTCTGTCATACAAATAAGGACTACCTAAAACCATCCCACAAATGTTAAGTGGAATTACATCTAACTCTACCTCATCCACAAACTTGGATGTGATTGCAAATTGGAGTTTACACTGTTGTGACACATGTAACTGAGCATTATCATTCACCCAACCCAATGGATATGGCTTAGTATGAGGTGTTGTCTTTAATCCCAATTTCTTAACAACTTGTTGAGAGATTAGATTCACTTGTGATCCACTATATATGAGTGTATCAATCTTGCTTTGTTTTGTAACAACCCTTATATGAAACAATTCATTCCTCTTACTTTCAACAGGTACTTCATTACAACTTAGAGAAGAAGCATGAGAAATAATACTAAAAATAGGAGTTTTACCTTTGATACCCACAACTGAAATCTTTGATTCATCACTAGATTCCATACCAAGGTCTTGCACGATCGCTGTGGACTTTTGCTTACCCTTTCAATCCTCGAACTACTTTGGCTTCTGATTAGGATGCAATTTCCAACATCTTGCATCTTCGTGCCCTTCCTTCTTGCAATGTGAGCAATAAGGATTTTCGTCCTCTTTCTTTACAGTAGTTGTTCGCTGTGATTTCTCTTTCCCTTTCTTGCTTCCTTTCTGCTTATTGGATTCCATCAATAGATTATCATGGCTATTCCTTGAGCTTGTTTCCAAATGGATAGCTTGCACACTAACTTCATCAATGTTAGTTGGATTAAACATTTAAGTATTGTATGTCTCAAACTTTCATGTAATCCACCTATATACTTTAACAAAGTTTCTTGTGTGTATAAAGGAATGCCCAAAATTAAAGCCCTCTTCCTAAACTCTTGTGTATATTCTTGCACACTTTTTCCTTTTTCTTGCTTTAATGATTGCCAATTCATTACTGCTTTTTGCATATGTCCTAATGGATAGAACTATTTCTTTAATGCAGCAATAAACTCAAACCAAGAAGAAATAATTTTTCCATAACAACTTAGATCCTCCTATGTTCTACTCTCCCACCAAATTAAAGCTGTGCCTCCCAGTCGAAGAGTGGCTAATTAGACTTTTTGAGAATCCTCAATAAAGTTCTGAATTCTACAATAAACTTCAATTTGCTTAATCCAATTATCTAGTTTATTTGCATCTAGTTCCCCATTATACATTGGCAAATCAAATTTAACATCAAGTTTCAACAAAGGTGAATTAACTTCAGATTTCACAAGTTGTTTCTTTTTAGAAGAAAAGGTAGACAAAGAGGTAGAAGAGGATGAAGAAGAAGATGGGGATGGAGGTTCAGGAGGGTCGCTACCACCTCCTGCTCCTTTACCTTTATCATCTTTTGAAGAGGATTCATCTTCATTCTTCTTTCTTTTCTTGAGTTCCTTTTTCTTTTGTCGCTCTTGCCTCTCTTGGAAAAGAATTTCCACAATAGCCTTCATTTCGAGAAATTCTTTCTAGAAAGATTTCTCATCAAGCTCTGTAGGACTTTGTTCAGCTGCCACCTCTGCTTGTGGAAAAGTCCTTCGTTTTCCAATCTCTGGATTAAATTCTTCAAGTGCACCTTCTCCTTTTTTCAATTTCAACCTGGTTAGCATTCACTTTGCAATTTCCTGCAAAATGGGCTCTGATACCAACTTGATTCATAATTAGAGTTTACAAAATAACTTGTAAATTAAATCTAATTATAGTAATTTCCTGATCTAATACAAAATTGTGTGATTATGCCTTTTAACCGTTGAAATTACAAAATAAGTAATTAGAAATTCAAATACTGAATTTAAACTAGAGAGAAAATTGAGACAAAAGAGAGAAGAATGAGACAAAGAAATAAAAGGATCATAATGCACAGATTGATAACGAAGTTCATCCAATGTGGACTACGTCTCCTGGTCCGCTTCTCAATGTTGGGACCACTTTATTAATATCGCCAAGCAAAATTATGCTTTCTTACAATACCCAAGCTCCAAGAACCTACAATAATCTCTCCTTAATCTCTCTCTTTTACAATTTTTGGTGTACAAAAGCACCTTGTAAATTCTCCTCCAAAGAATTATTTCTCCCAAAATGAACTTGAATAATTCTTCCTATTACAATTCTCTCCAGGAAAATTCCCGTACAAAATTATCCACTCAATAATTTTCCTATTTTTCCTTTACAAAAATCACCCCTTTATATACACATTTATTTGCTAATATGGCTTTAACCATATTATTTTGCAAATATTGCATATCTCCTGTATACAAGTAAAAATTCCAACCATTTCCCCCTTTTACAATAAAAATAACTAATATCCCATTAGTATAACAAATTAATCTTTCAAAAATAAATCCACCTTTGGCTTTTATAATTCCAAGCCATACAATTAAAAAAACGAACCCCTTTAACTATGGGCCATTATAATTTTGGACTTACATTATAATCTTAAAAAATATCTTTTAAAAGCCCCTTAATAATCTCCTTGGATATTCTTTAAAATAAACCCATTAAATATGAGAAAGGTGGTTAAAGGGGTTAATTTGTTGAAATGCAAGTTTACAGGATTTTTTTCCTCTCCTTGTTTTATGGGCAAGGGAAGAGGATTTTAAGGGATAAAATCCCACCAAATCCTCCTTGAAATCATAAAAATCTTTTAATTTTTAAACCATACGTGTTTTCTTTTAACAATATGGTTTAATCCATATTATTTTTCCACCATGTATGTGCCAACTCACCACTCCTACCATGTCACCACCTGCCACGTCGGCTTGCTGATGTCATCAAAGTCAACCAAAGTCAAAATTTTGACCAACCTTTGACTAGCTATAACTTTCACATACGAGCTCTATTTTTGAAACCTAATATAGTTTTAGAATCAGCGTGATGAGTACTACGCCTTGGCATCATTTTTATTTCATTTTGAGACAATATATTTTTTGCCTTTTTGAACCCTTGATTTGCCTGTTTGACTGAACCTTTGACTGAGTATAACTTCTGCATGCGAACTCCTTTTGAGCCCATTAAAGTTGTGTCAAGATCATGTCTGCGAGCTCTACACATTGATGCTTCTTTGGATTAATTCTGAGACTATGGAACTTGCAGGTATTCTGCATCCACCTGGATCACAGATACCTTGTTTCCATAGACTCTGAAAGAAAACTCTTCTGCGGCCGTTCAAATTTTGCATAAATTTTCTCCACAACTATTCCCAAAACATTTTTAGATCACTAATACAATCATTATAATTTTCCAAATTCTAGTAGCAACTACCAATAGGGGGTAAAATTATTTTCTTGAGAACTCCCTCTAGGCTAGAGGCCTTAAACTAATTCCCAGAGGAAATTCTAGTGCTAGATTTTGGTGTTGAACCATTTATTACATCAAAAGCACTCTTCTTCACCCACATCCTCTTCATGTGCTTCCTGATCTCATCCGCAGTGACTTTTCCTTTTCCCTTTTCATCTTTTTGTATATTTTTTCCTTTGTTTACCAGACCCTTCCTACTATAGAATCTTGCAATGTGACTAGGTTTGTTACAATTATTACACACTACATTTCTTTATCCAAACCAATTATTCCATTGATTTTATCTTGATCTACATTAGTTATAAATATGGCCAAATCTATTGCATTGACAACATCTGACATTTCTATTAAAAAACTTTTTCATCATATTTCTACATTTAATTGACTTATGACCATACTTATTGCAATTGAAACACTGACTGAAGAATGATGGACCACTTGAATTCATTCTCCTTCTACATTGAGCAGCCATATGACCAAATTTATTACAAACAAAATAGTATCCATTGAACTCTTAAGCATTGGGTTGTCCTACTAGATACCTTCTAGCTTTGTTCAACTAATTTCCTTTCTTGGATTTCCTTTGACCAGATCTGGAGCTTTCTTTTTTCTCATATCTAATACCTCGCTTGTCACTTCCAATCCTCTAACTCTAAATCACTTCATCAAGCTTTGTTGAGCTAATCATAAACTTCTCCTTGTATTCATTTGTAGTAGCAAATTCATCCTCGAGAATAGTAATCTACTTTTCAAGCTCTTCTTCACTATTTATGGATTGTTCCAATTCAATCTCTAGCTAATTCAATCCATCATTGATCCTGTTGCATTCTTCAGATATTTCTTTCAAGCACTGAGTAAGATTCTCTTCATTCTTATTTTTGTCTTAAATCTCTGTAGTCAACCTCATCATAATAGATTTCGTTTCATGCTTTAGGACAACATTTTCTCTAGTGAGCTTTCCACATTCTCTTGTCTTTTCCTTCAAGGCTTGACTTAGGTGTTCATCTTCCATGCTTTTACTTTCTTTCTGCTTGAGTTGATCAGAGAGTTCCTTTCTCTTTTCCTTGGACTCGTTGATTTTATCTTTCAATGATTGAATGAATTTCTTAGCATTCATGAGGCTTGCTTGCAATTCCTGGACTTCAGATTTGGACTGATCAAGATCATCTAGAGCCACCAAAATTTTTTGTTGAAGAATTCTAGAATCCATTGAATCACCTACCGAAATCTTCCCTAAGACATAACTGAGCAAGAAGCCATGGCTTCTCTCGAGATTTCAAAGGGTAATGGAGGGCTAGGGGGCATAAGAAAAAGTCAATTATGTAGAGTACTTACCACTTGAGGAATAGGACCCTTCTAGGTAAAGTGGTTGAATACAAAGGCAAGGAACTGGCACTGCCAATGAAGAAGGCTAGGAAGAAGGACAAAAGCCACAGGGCCCACCTGGATAATCACAACTCTTCTATCGTTGTTTTAGACTCTCTTTCTGATGCTAAAGTTGATATTGAATTAGACTATGGCTAGTACATTCATTCCCTAGTGCCATATGGGACCTCTGATGATGACGTACTAGTAATCCCTCCAATTGCATTGAGGATAAGGAGCAATCAAGCATTTTTGGATGCTGATGACTCTGAATAGGGTTACTTCCTATTTTTAGTTTTTGATGGCACCATGATCTTTGCACAGGAGGTTTTTTTTCATATGTTTGTGGTTTATCTTTTGTTTTCTTATGCTGATGTGGAAGTCTTCAAGAAGATATGAATTAAATATTTTTGTTTTCAAACAACGAATGTTGTGACAGTGACCACAAATATCCTACACATGTTTTTTTTCCTTATGTCCTCCCCTGTTCTCAAATGATTACATATGAAACTGCTTGGGAGTTCTTTGAGGGTTCAGTTAGAATTAGGTTTTAGAAATGAACTCAAATGAAAGTGAAATTATAATTTAGTCAGGTGCTTATTGCTCCCCTATTTATATAAAAGGGATTTCATGGCTGAAAGGAGAGAGTTCATAATTTTGAATCTAGAGACGGTCACAGTAAATACTATGCTCTAATAGCATAATAGAATGTAAATAGTTACTCTAGTAGATATATCAAAAGCAAGTTTAATATGAAAGTTAAACTGTAAATGAATCAAAATATGGTTTTACAAAGAAATATTAGAAATGAAGAAGAATTTTAGTTTCAAAATATTGCTCTCTTATGTATTTTCTTCTAAGTTATGAATGAAGATTGTTAATGACAATTTCATTTGTTTTTGTCATTTACATAGAATGTATGAATTTATTTTATGCTTCAGTTCAATGAATTAGTTAAACACTGAAATGAGCTCATTAGTTTGTAAGAAAAGAATATATGATTTAGTAAGGAAGTGACATTTTGTGGACATAGTGAGTTAGATGTTACAAAGTGACACTCTAATGGTCCACTAATTTTTGAGGTTCAATCAAAATTGTATTATCGATTAATTACCAATTGTAACTCATTTTCTACCTTAGATAAAGCAATGATTATTTTATTAGTTTATCTTATAGTCAGTTGAGCCAACATTGAATTGGTCTTAAGATTCGAGATGAAGAATGATTCAAAATACTTTAAATTAAAATGTCCCAACTCTAATGTATGAAGGCACACTCCTTGAAATTAAGTGACACTTTTATTTGAGGTTTGTTGAGCCTTTGATAGAGGCGATTTTCATGGAATAGCGCATTTGTGCTAAGAAATAATCCTTACTAAAGGTGATATATTACAAGTATGCATGGGATTACCCTCCCTAGGTTTCACAGAGCCTGAAGACAAGAAGTGAAGTACTAATTACTTTACTTAAGTTTTGTTAAATCCTCAACCTAGTTGATAATTGGGTTGTGGCAAGCTAATAGGTTAGGACTAAGATTAAGCTTGGTTCTAAAAAAATAACCAACATATTGGTCGATGGTTTGGAACATTTGACTCTCCAAACATGGGAAGATGAGTAATGTTGGGTGGGATGGAGGTTTTTGTGGAATTGGGACCCACCACTAGATATACTTTGTTCCTTTCTTGAGAAGCCTACTTTTTTATTTGAGGATACTTTTGATGGATATATTTCCCTTTTTATTTTTCCCCATGTAGTTTATTTGACTCATGGATTTTTGAAGGGATGATTTTATTTATTTTTCTTTGGTATCCATTTGTATGTGACATGTCCCTTTTGCTTTATTGCTTCATTTTATTTGATGATCTTATCCTTTCTTTGATAGGAATTTTTCTTTCTACGTTGGTCTCAATTTATGTATGAGATGATGAGTGGATGATAATTCATGATATGACTAGTTGTAGTGTTGATAGTGTTTTCATCATAAGGTTGCATCATGCCACATATGTTGATGTTTGTATTAGTCAAGAATTCCCTTGGCAATGTGAGGGTATTAACAATACCCACTCCTTTTCCATGATAATGTATCCTCTAATCCATATCCACTAAAGATAAGTTGTCATGAACACACGATATTTCTATGGGTTCTTGTTTTTCAAGAATATGAACAATTTGCTTTGATTCTATGACATTGTTATCTATTTACACTGCTTCAAAAAAGTTGGTGTTGATTCAAAATATATTGATGATGCATCTTGTGTGGGAATTTGAATAATGGGAGATTCTTGTTTTGGATTAAGAATGTCTATAGGTCCACCAGAAGAAACATCTTAGGCGTGATATTGGGGAAATATTTGGAGTTTAAAATGGTTTGGAATATGTCCCTTAGCTCTTGGTGAAACTCTGGGGATAGGGGTTATTGATCCTGACTTGATTCAAACTAACTTTTGTTATCCTTAAGAACATCTACTTGACATCATCCTTGGGTGGATGATATATCATTGGTAAAAGGCTCTTTGCAATATTTTATGGATAAGGGTGTAACAAGGGATATTTTTGGTCCATCTAGAACTTCTTTAACATTTCCAATCATGAAGTCATATGTGGGAGAGATATTACACTCTGAGACCCACTGGATGTCATTACGGTATGAAATATTGCTAGACACTATTGATGGATTTGGACTTTGTTTTAAAATAGTATCTTGATGTGTATCTAATTCCTTATGTTGTGATAAATAAATATGTCCCACCATGGTATCATGGGTATGGTTTACATTTTTTGAGGTTGATTCCTTTCCTGAACTTTTTTCTTTTATATGACTAGGCATAGGGTTCATGTAAATTTTATATATTTTTATTCCAAATTTTTTTATCAACATGAATGTCTCATTTTTCAATAAGATCTTCTATTATATATTTGAGTATAAAATTTTTTTGTGGACCTTTGTATCAGTGAAATTCATAAAAAATGGTCATCTCTATGGCTACAAGGTTTGACTTGTGGCTCTTGATAGTTTAATAAACTAGGAGTGTGATAGGGTTAGATTGTATTAACTACTTCAACAAATCCTCCATAGGTTCCCCTAAGGGAGTGAACTATCGTTTAGGAGAATTGTTTGTTCTTTGGGGTGCATATTTTGTGTTTATGGTTTGGGTGTTTCTTTTCTAGGAGTAGTTAAGACCAACTTTGTATCAACAACACCATCACTAGTAACATTCTTGCTTTCTTTCCCAAAAGTGGGATTTGTCATTAGAACTAGTGGATGGATAGTTTTATCTATACATTTTTATGTTTCCCTATGAGATAAGAGCTCTCTTGATATTAAAGGCTCTAGGGACAAGCTCATCATAAGAGGTAATACACTGCATCTTCAAGTGGAAAGTTAGATCTGGATCAACATTTTCTATGATAATGCCTACTTGTTGTTCATTAGGAATGGGCCACTTGCTCCTACTAGCTCTTTTCCTCCATTGTTGTAAGAAATTGGTGAAGGATTCACCTTTTTTTCTTTCTTGAGAGTGTATAAATCTTCTAAGCTTACATCCATGTCAAGATTGAAGGAGAAGTGATCTATAAATTTATCAGTGATTTCTTGGAAATTTTTGATACCTAGATGCAACTAAGAAAAATAGATAATGGTTGGGCCCATCAAACTTCATGGAATGAGGTGCATCAAATAGGGACCATTGTAGGTGTAGACACTGAAAATTGTCCTAATCGATGTCCTATACTTGAAACAGTTTTATTCACACCATTTCCTCTTTATCCATCCTCTTTTTGCTTAATTGATTTAATTAGCCTAGCTAATTAATTAATTACATCATTTTCGTCTATTTTTCCTAATTAATTAAATTAGGTTAATTCACCTCTTTTCACACTAACACTTCATCTCATTAACTTAAATAAATAAAAATATTTAATTTAATCTCCTAAGTCATCATATTTAATGAAATAGCCCTAAGTTATTTAATTAAATATCATTCCACCCCTCCCCTATTAATTAAATCATCTAATTTAGTAAATATCTCCTAAATCTTCTAATTCCCTAATTGCATAAATTAAACCTTGTTTAAATTAGCAATTAAACTAATTTTCCTCTAATCAAAGGGAATATTCCCATGAAATATTCTTTATCCTTTTGCACAATTAAAAATTTGTTTTAATTTTTAAATTTACCTTTTTCCTCATCCAAATAGAATATTCTAAGGAATATTCCCTCTTGTCCAATCAACTTACTTAGCTTCAAAAGCAAGTTAACCCTTCAACCTCTTTGGCAAGTTACCTTTGACCTGTGTGAGCAAGTCAAAACTATGTTTGTTTGAGGTAATTTTGAGCCTCTGATTAACCTTCATCTTACATTATCATCCATTGATGAGAATCCATGATCCATGCCTCTCATCTCCTTCATCTTGAACCATTGATTAAGCTTTCTAATCTCAACCACTCATTCCTCATTTTCTCTCCTATAAATATACCACTATTTGGAGACAAATGGATCCATCATTCAATAGCAAAATTATGTTGTTGAATCCGTATGCACTCATACTCTTATTTACTCACTTTTTAGCTTATTTTAGTTAATTTTCATTGCATAATAGCTTAGAGCATCCATTAATGGATGCATCCATCTTAGTTTATATATGAATTATGGATTTCATCTTTTAGCATAATTTTAGCTTAGATTAGCTTAGAAATAGCATAATCAATGCATTTTTAGCATAAAATAATGGTATCTTAGCTTGCATCATATTCATTTTAGCATAAAGTAGGTTTTCATACATCAAGAATAAGGGTTTCATCATTTCTCTTTAATAGAATCGACTGAAATAGGCTCACTAATCATAGGATTGGGAAATGGTCATCGTTTCACATGAACATGACACCAATCCCCGAATAGAATAAGTTTCAATGGATTAGAGTAGGTATTTCAAAAGCTTTTGTAGTTTAACATGTTAAGTTTTAATGGCTTCAACTTTGATTCACATTGAATGATTTTATTGGGACTAAGGTTTAGTGGCTAAATCACACTTTGATTCCTCATGGATCAAGTGTGGTTAACTTGTATTAATCCATTGGTCACATTTTGGTGCTAGAAGGAGGGAAAATTGATCATTTAACCATATTTTAGCTTGAAATCTATGTTCATGTTGGTTTGCAGGTTGCAATGACGTGTAAAACACAAACTGCAATGCTATTTCAATAGCGTCGTGATATAGCAATGCCCAAACAATTTGATATAGCAATATGTATTTAATTGGCCGATGCTGATATAAATATAATGATGCTTATTTAAATTTTAAGTATCATGGAATGAAAATGACGATGTTCCCCTTCACTAGACCGATGCTTTTAAATCTCAAATTGTGATGCACTCATTTAAAATGACACCTATCAAAATAATGATGCAATCATGCTCAGTGGTCCTTCTACAAAGTAATGCTCAAATTTACTAGAGCAATGCCCAAATTTCAAATTACGATGCCATCGTGTGTAGTGATGCTTAACTAGGGTAAGCAACTCCATGTTTATTTTGTGACATGTGACTTAATTTCTTTTGATTATCTAATCACTGATCGATGTCTAACTGAGTTTTCATTGTTAGAATAACAGGGTTTTATAGGTTTTAAGGCATGGAGAAAAATTGAAGAATTTCTCTTCTATTTAAGAATTCTATATAACTATAACTAGCATTCAACACTTTAGGGCATTTATAACCCAATTTCATGCTTTATTGCTTTCAGTTTTAGGAAACACACTAGTTCTCCATTGGGTTTAAAATGAACATTCAAAGTTGGCTAAAAATGAACCCTCACATCACATCTTCCAATTGGGCTTAAAATTGAACAAGGCAATCTCATCCTTTAATTGGTGCTTAAAATTAACTCATCACTTCTTTAATGGGTTAAAATTTACAACTGTTTGTTATGTCTTGTGATTTAAAACATTATTAGTGGATGCATATGTAATTATCCCATGCCATTTGGTGATATTGAGAAACAAAAACATTCCTTAAGACCTTGCAAAACTGCCTACATCTTTCATTTTTGGCTTAAAACAAAACCCCCTTTGTGAGTGTGAGAAAAAGGCATAGTGTGTGTTCTCTCTTTGTTCATGCAATCAAAGATGATCAAACTATAGATGTACTTCCTCACTATTGTTCACCTTTAGACCTGTCCTACCTTGGTATGAAAAATTACTCACCCAAAGGGAATGACCCAAGCGGTAATGAGTTAAATCCAAGCTCTTCCAAACCACTATATAAATTTATGGTTTCGATGAAAATCATAATCAATCGAAAGTGGTGCATGATAGCTCTCCCCCAGTATCTTTATAATGCATAAATCCCTTGTTCTAAGGGTTGAGATACCTCTCACAAGGAGTTTATCATTACACCCCCTAAACTGGATGCCCTTATTATGAACCTTTGTGTAGTAACTTTGCTTGATTTCAATATGATCCAAAAATAAACATTCACTATCCAAAATTTCAAACGCTTTCGCTTAAATATGGACTTCTTGAGTTAGCCTTGATATTATTGCTTGTCCTAAGGATTTATCCTTAGCAATTTCTAAATATCTTGACATTAATCTCAAACCCATATTTACCAAAGAAAATGTAGGAAATTATGGGTTTAATCTCATAATTTTCACAAAATGGACATTGTGAAAGTTATGTTGTTTTTTACATAAACATCTAGTTTGAAAACATAATCAAAAGACAAGTGTTTGTGGTAAAATCAATTTATTTAAGCAAAGATAAATTGAAAAATGAACCCCACATGACTATTTGGAGACCGATTGCTCTCGTTGAACAACTTGATCTTCCATGTGCTATAATTCAACCAAACTTTGCATTCATAAATGGTGAACAAGCAGATCTCATTAGTGGTTTGAGAATCTTCACTTTTGAAAACAAGGAAAAAAATTCACAGTGGAGAAACATAGCAACCATTTTAGATGAAGAAGAGGAACACATTGATATTGAGGCTAGAAGGCCCCTATTACCACCAACTGCATGGAAATAAATATTTCCATAAACTTAAACTGTTTCCACATGATCTCACGAAAAATTAGGACTCCTAAGCCAAAGTCTATTGGTCATCATTTCAGACTTAGGCATCTCACTCCAAAAGCCCTTAAGAAACACCTTCGATTATCTCACAAAACATAAACAAATTGGTAGAAAACTTTAATAGACACGCTTCAAGGTATAGTCTAGAATTGTATGCATTCTTTTGGAGTCAAAATCTTTGTCTTTTTCATGATACCTAAATCCTCTAAATGATTCATTAAAAAGTCAAACTCCATAGAAGAAAGTCTCCAACCCACAATTTCAGACATAGGAATTGTAGAATAGAGTATGGTCAAAAGTGGCTTCAATCTCTTACCACAACCATTACACTTTGTTGAGAAACTTTTAAGCTTGAGCTAGAAGAGCTAGAACATGTTTGAACATTCCCATCATTCCTCTTGTTTTCTAGGACTTGAATATTTTAGAGTTCTAGCATCATTTTCACTACCTTGATCTTATCCAAAACAAAATCTCAATCATTCCTCTTGTTTTCTAGGACTTGAATATTTTAGAGTTCTAGCATCATTTTCACTACCTTTATCTTATCCAAAACAAAATCTCACTTTACCAAATGATCTCACACAAAGTAAAGATCCGCAAACCAAATTCAACTGGTTGCCACCATAAACTTAGACATTGTAGTGCAACAACAATCAACAATTGCATTGAGGCACTCTACAAAAATAGAAACAAATTGTTTATAAAATTTTATGAATGTGTTATAAGAATAAATCTTGACCTATACATGTTCTTCATAAGTAAAGATGTTCAACTTTTTGAGGATCCACTAGTTTTTTACCAAAATAATTGATTCCTTAGGTTTTGATCACTTTAGAGGTATATAATGTTTCTCACTACCTTGGTCTTGGAAAACAAAAGTTCATTCTAGGTCAACATTGGGTCAAAAATTTCATCCATCCTTCATCATATTTCATCCTTAACTTCAACAAAATTTTCCAAATTTTGAACACTCCAAGACTTTGGACTTAGACATCAATCAACCCTAACCTTAACTTAGCTACTTTGTATGCGAAATGAATCCTTTTCCATGCATTTGGTTAAGTTAGTTACCATATTTGAACTAGTTTATCTTGAAGGTGACAATTCTACCTTAAAAATTCACAGGTTCATAAACATCCTTTATCCAAACATCAAACATCAAAAATATTAAGTCAAAAGTGTTTTCCCAAAACATTGGCAAAGATCATTTTCCATATCATTCAGCTTTTTCATCTCCCATTGTCACCATTGATTCAAAACACCTTAGAGGTTCACTTTTTCAACAAGATAAAACCACAAGAAAAACATGGAATATAAACTTGATTCATCTATCATGAGTGGTCTAAAACAACAAAACTATCGAAACCTTACAATACAAATTGATTATCAAAGCTCACATTTATACAATCCACACATAGGATCATTATATCCTACAAACCTCAATGCTACAACAAATGTGAGTATGCCCAATCTAAATTTTGGAACACCTTTCTCTATGGTAGATTTAAATCAAAGACAAAACCTACAAATCTATCATCCAAATGATCAATACATGAGTCATTAACAAAAGAACATTATCCCATCAAATCAATACATGCCAAATGTGAATATACCAAATACAAACTTACCAAACATGAACATGTCAAATCCACACTTGGTGAACAATATGATAGATATGTTTGAAAATCACACAAATGTTGATCAAAATCCAAACAATATACTGGAAACTCAATGTATTGATCCAAACCAAGCTAACACCATGAAAAATCAAGGCTACCTAAACCAAAGAAATGTGTTTTCCAACCACAACAATGTTCAATTCCAAACTATGATGAAAAATCTAAACATCATCCCAAATTAGAACATGGTCCAAAATAAATTTGTGCATAATCCCATATAAATACCACAAGTGTATATACGAAACATGCTTGACCAACATCAAAATCAACTACATTAAGGGAATCAAAATAAAAATCAAGATCAAATTATGCAAAATCAAATTTCTATAATTAGAAAATTTATTGATTCAAATCACCAAGAGACATCTCCACCCAAAAATCAACACACTCCCCCATTGGTTAAACCATGCCATCAAGACATTGAGTTTTATCCAAAACCACATCAAGAACAATATCTTCAATATCAAGAAGTTGGATATCAAAATCAATAACCTCATTAACCGAATCAATCACCACATCTCCAAGATGTATCACAACTAGATAAATCTCAACAAGAACAAATCTTACAAGATGAAAAACATGAATACACTCCTTTAGGGGAGCCAATTGAATCAACATTAAACATGCTATTCCATGCTAAACTTATCAATCTTCTCGAAGAATTAAATGAAGAAGAATCTAGCATCAAGTTCCCATGGGATGATGATAATAATTATTGTGAATACCATATCACAAAAGGTCATGACACATCAGATTGTATTGAACTCAAAGATCTCATCCAAGACCTACTTGATGAAGAAAAAATAACTATTGAAGACAATGATCAAGATTCAACCACTTGTAAATCCTCAATCTTCTTTTCTTTTTTCAAACAGAGACCACAACTAATTGTTAGTCAGTTCAAAACTAGTAAACCTTAGATTGCCTATAAAATTTGTTTGAACATAGGAATAATAGAAACAAAGCATGAAATCAAACTAAACTAATGAAACATTATTCAAATGACCAAACCAACATCTTATAGGGGGATTGGTGCTATTTTTATGTGGAAAAATAGCCCTTTCCCAACCCCTTTAGATAAGCTAGATGATGAAATTTCTTTGGAGATGATATGAAATGCTATGAAAATATGATATGGATTCAAATGGAAATGATGCATTTGTGCATGATATTGTGGATGATTTGTTGAAGAATGAAGCCTTCATTTATAGATTTTCAAATTGGAAGAGAGCTCAAAATAGAGCAATGTGGGATAATGATTTGACCAATGAGATGAATCCACTTGTCAACTTGTGAGAGGTTGAGGAACGAGCACATTTTGGTCAATGTGTGAAAGAGGGGGAGATTCAAATTTGAATTTGAGAGTTATATGTTGAGTTTAACCTTGTGCAAGAGACATGTAAGGCCTCATAAATGCTTTGTTGGATGTACATATCAAATTGGGGGGAGATTCAAATTTGAATTTGAGAGTTAAATGCTAAGTGGGGGACATGTAAGAGATAAGTTATTGCCATGTTGGAAGGGACCAGTCAACTTGCTTTTTCAAATTCAAACTTGGAGAATATTCCCAAAAGATGCTTTGTTGAGGGAAAATGAGGATTTTGTAAATGAATTCAAATGCTTTATTGGTGCAAGTGGGAAAAGCTAGAGGATGTGATGGGTGGTTAGATTAGGTTAATCAGGATTAGATTAACTTAGATGATGATTAGATGCTTTTGACATTCAACTTAAATCTTTGAGTTTATTTAAATTAAACGAGAAGAAATTGATCAAATTAGAGATTTAATTAAATAACTTTGATCTATTTAATTAAATGGAAATATTTAGAAGATTAATTGATTTATTTAGCAAGCTTTAGGAGATTGATTAAATAAACTTGATTTATTTAATTGATGAGTGAATGTGATGCATAATGTCAATTTTACGTGTCTACAACACTAATGATGGAAGTGTTAATCTCTCCACCACAATTATTGAAAATATGTTCAAGGTCTATATACACTCAAATTTGGTCTGGAAAATTAATTAAATAAAAGTTGTTTAATTATTAATCTTTAATTCTTCTACTTATAAATAAATTGAAAATTTTATTTATAAAGTTAATTTTCTCTAATTCTTCCTATCCTAAATCATTTTCCTTGTATTAATTAAATAGAAAAATTTAATTAATCTGTTTTATTTAATTAACCTCCTCTCATTAAATTTGAATTTTAAATTCAAATTTGAGCACATTTCTACTAACTTCTTCCCACCTTCCACCTCATCATGTGTCTCAAGAAATTAATTATTTCTAATATTTAATTTGGCATTTATCCTCAAGAAATTCTAACCAATCTGGGACACTTGGCCTTCATCTTCATTTTATTCCGCTTTACACTTGGCAGTTTGTTCTTATGAAGGGAACACACTTCTCCTTTTCTCTATAACTTTTTCATCTTCAACCATCCATTTTCCAGATCAAATCTAGACAATTGACTTCTACCACCTAGGCTCATCACTTGGAAAATTTATAAATGGGCCCTCATTTACAACAAAAGGAGAGAGAGTTGAGAATTTTAATTACACTTTGCAAAATTTTCATTGGCATTGTCATTATAGTGAGCATTCTAGTATTAGAATTTTAGCATCAAGTAGTTTAATCATGGCATTAGCATTAGCATCATCTTAATTATAATAGTTTCATCGTATAATTTTCATTAGCAACATCATTATCTTTGCACATCATCTACATCTAGTTTATCAATCATGTAATGTAGGAAACATTTCTTGCATTTCCAACATCTCTCATTCTTTCGGTTGTCATTTGGAAAGTCATGTGCACAAACAATCTGAGAGAAAAATGAATTAAAAAATCCTTGGAGAGAGAGGACAAAGAGACGCCATTGAGGGATTTTTTGTTTGAATTAGATTATTAATTGAATTCCTTGATATAATGTTGCATCATGTCATGAAATATTATTGTCATTGCATGTTGGTAGGTAGCTCCTACATTCATTAATCCAAAAGGAATGACATTCCAACAAAATGTTCCCCATGGGAATGTGATTTTTTTTTCTTAATCTTCTAGTGCAATCTTGATATGATTATAGCCTAAAAACCCATCCATGAGTGATACCATAGCATGTCCTGCTGTTAAATCCACAATGATGTCTATATTGGGAAAAGGAAAGTCATCCTTTAGACAAGCCTTGTTAAGATCTCTAAAATCTATGCATATTATGATGTTGTTTTCTGATTTGGAGATTGGTACAATGTTTGAAATCCTTTCTGCATATTCAATTGGTCAGATGAACCCTGCATCTAATATTTTTTTAATTCTACTTTCACTAGTAGGGCAATGTGTGGATGTATTTTTCTCAACTTCTGCTTTATTGGTTTCACTCTAGGTGCTATGGATAAATGATGCATTATTAGATCTGGATCTATTCCTGGCATGTCAGCATAGGACCAAGCAAAATTTATTTTTCTTTCTTCAAAGAATTTGGTGAAATTTAGCTTTCCTTGCTCCATCATTGATGCCACTAGGTGTAAGGTCTTTGTTGTTTCTGTAGTACCAATGTTTATAGATTGCATAGGCTCAACCAATATTTAATATCTTTCATGATAATGGTTAGGAAGAGTGTTAAATCTCTCATCCTTTAGTGCCTCAGAGTGTTTTTCACCTTTGGATACACTCTTTCCTTTTACTTTTTCATTATCTAATATTGCCATTGTATTGTTTTCACCATTAGATCTATTTTTTGTATTCTTTATTTTGTAGCTAAGAGATTTTCCACTCCCCTGATTTGAAACCTTGTTATGAAATTAATTGGTGGAATTGGTTTCTGTATTTTTAAAACAAAGGAAATTGACAATGACATTATCATCCGAAAAGGTACAAGAGGCTTAGATTGTTCCCAGTCATCATCGGATTGGTCAAGATCAAAGGTAAGGAATCATCAGATTGGTCAAGATCAAATGTGGTAATGGTCATGATGGAAACATTTTTGATATGTACTCTAGAGAAGTCAAGTCTATAATGTTACTCTCCTACAAATCATCTATCTCACTCAAGGGTATGTGCAGGATCATGATGGGCCAAAAAGTGGTGATATGATGGATATGTGTAGGGTATGTGGTTGACAACCTTTTTACCCAAAATTGATGAAATAAAAAGTGTTTTTAAATGAGATTCTTAGATTTCCACTAATATAAATTATGCTTTACTTTGAATTTAAGAAATAATTATTATTCATTTTCTATTTGAATTACGAATAAATTCCTAATTGATAGGTTGATTAAAAAAATCTATAGCTTTCAAACGGTATCACATTTTTTGAATCTAAAACATGTGTCACATTCTAAGCTTCACATACTATAGGATTAAAATAATAAAATTGAATTTCATAAATTTTTGACCAAGTTAAGGTGGTCAGACATACGAGTTTTTATACTTTTTGAAAGTTGTAATAAAAAATTCATAATTAATTATTTACTTGGAAAAAAATTACAAAAAGTATGCATCACAATGGAACATGAGTTCTCTACTTATATCTAAAATCTTACAAAAAAATGTTATCGTTTTATTGTGGTTAGGGTGGTCATATAAATACCTACTTCTTATTTTTCCCTGAAATTTAAGTACTAGACTGCATTGAAATTTCAAAGTTTTACCAAATTGATTTTATTTAAATAAACCTCATAGTTTAGAAACTACATTCAATTTGCTACAGATTCTATTCTTACATATTTTTGAAATAATATAGATAACTTATTCAAATTTTTACATCAAGTTTCCTAACTCTGATTTTTCTAAATTTTTCACCACTTGAGGGCCTATTTTTTCCATCATGATCCTGCACATACCCTTGATGTTTGATCATCCTCACTAGAAGCATCAATATGTAGTGAATAAAATTAAAGTGGTCAAGACCCTAAAATTTGTCCCTCCATATGTATGGGTGCATACCTCTTTATCACATCCATTTCCTTGTCTCAACAAGATTCTTCAGAAAGTGAATCCCATTCATATTCATTTGAGTTTGTTTCAAAACTAGCTTGCAATTGGAGGATTCACTCATAAATCTTCTAAAGTGGCTACTTTTGTCTCTTCTTTGTATCCTAACCCTTTCTTGTCTTTTGCATTGATTATGATATGCTAAATTGGTTCTATAATACCTTCTTTTCATTTTCCAATAGGACCTTTCCCTTCATATCCCATCTTTTCTAAGATTGTGAACCCTTTACCATATTGCTCTATTGGTATATTGGAAATTACTACTTGGGATTCTTCTTCATCTTTGTAAAGCCAATTTAAAATTTCTTTGTCCTCATATTCATTAACTAGAGTACCTGCTTTTACAAATGTACCATCAAAGACCGTGATGGGTTGCGAAGATTTTTGTATAGATGTTGATGGTTGTCCATATGATTTTGGAGAAGGTAGTAGCCATGAGAGAAATAAGGACTGATCAAAAGAATACTCACCCATGCCTTTATCTTTCAACTGAATCTTTTTGTCAAACTATTTTGACAAAGAATTGAGTTGGCCTTCACTACATGAGGAAATAGATGTGAGAGCTTCTTTTTTTTGTGGTACACAAACATCTTGGATTGTCCTAAGAGTGTTGCAGTATTGGGGATTATTAGAATCTATTGAAATCACGATCTCTTGTCCATTGTAATAGAATTTCAAGCATTGATAGTATGTTGATGGTACTGCTTGCATTTCATGGATCCAAGGTTGACCCAAGAGTATGTTGTAGGTCAAATATTTTTCTAAAACCTAGCATATTATATCCTTTGAAAATGGCCCCACTTGAATTGGTAATATTATCAGTCCTTGAGAGGATCTTTCTTCATCATCATAAGCATTTATGGTGATCTTTTTTTCGCAATATATTGCATTTTCTGAAAATCCCAATGCATGGATAAGCTTTAAGGTGGATATATTTAGACCAGCTCCTCCATCTAACTAAACATGTTTGACACACATTTTATGGATTAAAACCTCAATATGGAATGGAGTGTTGTGTGGATGAGTGAGGGATGCATCATCATTTTTTGAGAATGATAAATAATGGGGTGCAATCAAATGTCCCACCATGGCTTGGAATTTATAAACTTCTAAATTAGTTGGTACTGTGGTTTCCCACTAAAGCTTTTTCCAAAATATCCTTATGAGCTAGTGAAATTTTAAGAAGTTTAAATATGGATATCTGTGCTGGGATCTTTTGCAATTGATCCACTATATTGTATTGATTCGAAGGAGCAACATGTGTTTTAGATGTACTTCCTTTTAATACAAACTTGGACTGCTCCCTTGTGGTCACATTTACTGGTAGTTTGTCTTGTTTATCTTTGATTTTGATGACACTGATTTGATTATCAGTTGTAGCAATGTCTTGTTTATCTTTAGTTTTAGTGACATTAATTTGATCATCAACTACAAAAATGTGAAGGATGGTAGTATCATAGACATAATTTACATTCTTCCCTTTGGTTTTTCTCAAAGAATATTCTCTTGTTTCGTAGTTGGGTAGAGGGTTTTTAAATGCTCCATGATCATCATTTATTTTATGTCCTATTGATATGTCACCTATATCTATCAAGTCTTGTACCAAATTTTTTAATTGCATATAATCATTTGTTTTATGACCTTTGTTTCTATGAAAATCATAGTAATATGCATGATTCCACCATGATGGTTTGGTTCAAAATCTCATGCATTTGGCAATGTTATAAGTTTGTGTGCAAGAAGCTCTTTTAATGCTGATTCAAGTGATTTTCCTAAAGGTGCAAATTTCATTCTATATGGTGGTGGAGCTGGTTTAGATTCACTATTGTTTTGATTGTTTTTGGGTGTAGTTCCTGATAAATTGAAGAATAGTTTTACATTGTGTGTATCAGTTGCACCATCATTACTAGCATTCTTATTTCTTGTCAAAAATTTTGATTTGTCACTGCTTTTATGGTGATTAGAGGAGTTAACAGAGTTTTTTCCTTCTTTATAGATTTTCAATACTCCTCTTTTAACCAAGGCTTTGTCAATCTTAAGTAATTCTCAACCATTTTTTTCAAAGTTGGGTGGACACTGCAATTGAATTCTATAACTCATCTCACTATTAAGATTATCAATGAAGATATCCATCTTTTCTTTCTCAGGTATAGGACAAGCATATCTAGAAAATAATTGTCTCCATCTTGATAAAAATGTAACAAATGATTCACCATTTTTCTATTTTGTGTTACAAAGATCTTTCATGTTTATTTCATGTTGGATATTGTATGAGTATTAGGATATAAATTTATTTACTAGATCCTCAAATGATCTGATACTTGGTGGGATTTTTGAAAACCATTCCTTGCATTGACCACCCAAACTTCTTGGAAATAATCTCATTAGATAGGTTTCTTCATGTGAAAATTCTCATGGTGCAGAATTCTCTTACATGAAGTTGAGGATTATTTTTTCCATTATATTAGTCATATTTTGGAAGTTCACAATTTTGTGGAAAAGGTATCATGTTCATATTCCTATCAAATGGATAAGGACAAATTTCTTGCAAAAAATATCTCTTTGTTGTTCCCCTTTGCATGTCTTGGATTTATTGTTGAAGATTTTGCATCTGTTTAGTTAAAGAACTCAACAGATCTATGTTTCATGAGTTAGCTTCTTTTTTGTTGGGAGCTCCCTTCAATTGGTTGACATAAAAATTAGGTGGTAGTTTTATGCCTTGATTTTCTAGCATCAAAAAGTATTTATCTCCATCCTTTTCTAGAATCTTTTCGACGAACTTGTGAAATTTAGGGTCTTGTTGAGCTTGTTGAATGTGATCATTTGTTATCTCATCCATTTTAGGTTTGTGAAATCTATGAAAAGGATTATCTTCTCCTTCTACCATGGTGGTTTGGGTTTCTATTTCCTTTTCTCTAAGTTTTTGTTTTTGAGCTCTTGTTAAAACGAGCATGCAAGTGATAGAGTTTTGCTATACTTTGATCTTTTTTTTGGGAGTGCCAATGAAATACCTAAGTCACATAGGATGATGGATCCATTGGAATCAAGGAACACTGAGAGGGGGGATGAATCAGTGTTCTACAAAATTTAACTTTATTAACTTGATCTTTAAACCACTTATAACATTGGAGTAAAAGAAAGATGCAAGAACACAAAGCAATCAACCAAAAGACCAAAACACAAGGATTTTTTATGTGGAAACCCTATTAGGTGAAAAAAATGGTGGAGGTCAATCCACTATATGAGTATACTCAATATAAGTGTTTACAAATGGAGAATGCACATGCATTCAGGTGCACTGTCTAAAGCTCACTGCTCAAATACAAAAGGAAGACTCACTATCTTCCAAAAAAATTTGGATTACATGCAAAAGATTTGAATTGAGAATATAGCATCTAATAATGCTTGATTACAGTTCTGGTTAAGCACATTTACAACATTCTTTGTACGATGTCTAATTCTGCTCTTGAAACTCTGTCTACTTTAATTTGATTCACCAATCTTTGAAACTATGCACAAACGATCTATAATCCTTCTGGAATTCAAATCATATCGCAAAACATCACATTACATATCAAAATGATATGAGTAATTGATTATTTATATCCGTAGTTAGAGATTACATTGACTACATGTTGGCTTCAACAAAATATAAACATGTACAAACTATCGGTTCAATCCATAAACAATTATCGATGTGAATCAACCAATGTTGGCCAAAACATATTGAGGACCCAAAACAACATCCTTGAATGCAAAAAACTTCAAACAATTATTCTTTGAATATCCGCAACATGGTACAATCATCAAGTCTGTCATTCTGCACTATTTGACTAAAAAATAATAAACCAGATCTTCAAACTTGCACACCAATCAATACGACGCTCTATGATTCAAGGATAAGAAATATCATACATCAAAAGAACTTCCTTGATATCTACAACACAAAATGATAACATGAAATTTAATATGAATTGATATACACAACTCTATCAAATGCTCTATTCTAGCTTTGATAGTTAACACTTGTCTTCAATTTGACTTCTTGTATGAGAAAATACTGAAGTGTGGATAGCATTAATGACTAGGGTTGCCATCAATGAAAAAATAGATGACTTGTGTAGTGTCTCTTTCCAACAATCTCCCCCTTTGTCATAGATGGCAACACTTAGTGAAAAATGACTAAGTGTCGGTATCAGTATCAAAATGAATACATTTTCATTCTCAAAACTTCAAAAAGATTTTAATCACAACTCCCCCTAAGGTGAATATGACATTTTTCACTTTCCCACACTCCTCCTTTGACATTAATGACAAAGACAGGAATCCGCATACCAAAAATCATACAAAACTATATATGTACAAACATTCTTCTCTAACTTACATGAACTTGAATATATCTGCAAAATTGTTCTTCAACGGGCTTAAAATAGTGTCCCAACCCTTTTTGAGACTCTCCAAAATAGTCATGTGACCACAAAACAAGTAGGATTGCATCTCTATTGACTCAAGGTTTTTCGGATCACTGATAGCCATAGCATCCTGTGCTTCCTTCAATACACTAAGCATTGTCTCCATTTTAGGACCAATCAATCTTCTGAGCTCACATACTCTTTCAACAATTCTGTCATTTTCATGCTTCAAAGATTTAATCTTGTCAAGTAGGGATATGACATGAACTTCTTGCTTACTCACAGAAATGGTTAAAGGATCAAATTCTTGAGAAATATCTGTTAACTGTTTCTCATATTCCTTTATTTTCTTCTCAGTGTCCTCAGTGAATTTAGACAAAGATAAGCATGAATTGTAAATATTTCAACCTTTAGATAAAGCACCTTGAATTTTCTTTACATAAGTAGCTAATAGATATTTATCATTAGCAATCATACTCTTCAATCTACTGAACCTTTTTACATCAAATTCCTTTTGAACCTTATCCTCAGCCAACTTTTCAAGAGACTCAAAGTGAGTACTTATAGAGTTGATAAGTTTCTTCAACTGACCTAAGGGAGAATCAAATGAATCCTTCACATGTGTGGGCATGATCTTAGCCAAGATACCTGATGCAAGACTTAGCAACTCACTATCCTCAATGTGAGATTTCAATATCTCCTCCCTTGCCTTGGCTTGAGCAACTAATGCTACCTTCAACTTCTCAATAGAAGAAAGAGTGGCCAAGTTGATAGGACCTTTAACCAATTCTAGGTCAAACTCCTCTTGTTGTTCTTCTAAAAATACTTTACTTCCTTTGCAGTGTCTCTTGCTTCCACACCAACTTCCTTTACATCAGCCTTCTTTTCTTCAATCACAAATTCTTGTTTTCCTTTGGGAATCTCTTCTTCTTCATCTGACATAACTTTATGAGCTTCTGTCTCCATGGGAATTTCATTATCTTGCATATCTAGAGGATTCTAAGTGTCCTTAATTGTGTCTTCTTTCCCTTCTTCAATTTTTGGACTAGATGGAACATCTTCACCATGAATTTCTTCGAAAACAACATTACATCTATTCTTCAATAGAACAACCTTAATTTTTTTTTAGTGTCTTTTTCCACTTCCTTAGTCTACCTGATCATTAGCTTGTTCACCCTTGTTTTTCCCTTAAAATCCTTTTTCGCATCATTGAGAATTTTCTTCATTTCTTCTATTGACATCATTGGACATAGATCAACAAGTATGCGTTCTCTCATTTTCTCTTCTTCATTTTTTCCTTTTACTCTCCTCATTTCTAAGACTTCATAAAGTCCTTTAGGTAACTTTGACATTATTTCTATGAGAGTCATATTGAAATTATTCAAATATTTTATTTTAGGTTCTTCAAGAGTTCTCTGACATACACTATCAAAAATGTCATACCATTCATAAAGTGGCTTGAGATTACTATCCTTAATGAAATATTTTTTCACTTCTTCTACTGACATACCTGATCTGTCAATTTTTACCTCTTTCATTGCTTTCTCTACACTAGAGGGCTTGTCCTTGGAGACTTTTGATGCCTTTGCACCCTTATGCTTAATTTCTCTCACTTCTTCATTTAATTCAGTTTCTTCATCTTCTTCAACTGCAACATAGACTCTTGTGCTTTTATCCTTATTTCTCTTTCCTTCTCTCTTGGTTTTTTTAACCTGAGATTTCATAGGGCTTGATTTCTTATTAGGAGAAAATGTGAGTGTAGAGCTCCTTGTACATCTAGATCTGGTAGAGGATGTTGCAGGACTAGCAGACTCATTTCTAGTAGACTCTCCTTCTTCAAATTGTCCTCTTTTCCTCCTAGCTTCCCTCACTGCTTCAACTGATATACCCATGCTTTCTGCAAAAGCTTCAACTTCCTTTCTCACTTTTTGGACTATCATAGGCTTCTTTAGTTCTGTATGCACTTGCATATTTTTCTCCTCAAAGGTACCAAACCTTTCTTCTATTAGATCTTGAGGTTTACTTAACAAGTGTTTGGAATATAACTCCAAAATGTGTTCTTCAACCTCATATCCCATAGGAATTATCCAAACTATTCTAGGTTCTGCAGATTCCATTAAACACTGATAAATGTCAAATATGAAGCAAATAGTGTCTTTGTATTTTCCACAATAGATGTAGGAATCCTTTCCCTCTCTTGTATTTCACTCTAAAAACTTTTCAAATAACCCCAAATAGCAGTTTTCCTTGCTTTTTTGTCACCAATTCTGTACTAGATGTCTTTGATTTGAACAACTACAGGTCTATCACCTTGCCATTGCACTTTTCCAACTCCCAAAACTTCATTTATGAAGTATAAAAATACACATAACAACAAATTGCCATACTTGAAGGAATTCTTCTTGTCCTTCTTGATCTTGCCAAGATTTTCAATTAGCTAGCTCTAGAGTAACTCACATAAGTTATAATCTACATTTTCCTTGACCATTTGATAAGTTGCATAGATTATAGTACCGGATAAAGAGTTATCCCAGTTGGAGTGAGAGGAAAATCTTACATCCACTTCAACAATGTCATTAATTATCATGGCTCTCTTGTCAAAAACTAAACTGCTTGCCTTAGTGACTATTTGGTTCTTCACAGATTTCAATGTTGGAAACCCACCAGATCAATTTAGACCAATAACAATCCTTATAGATTCCTTTGTGATCTTGAAACACTAACTTAACCACATGAATTTAGCATGCACTCAACTCAGTATGTAGCAAACCCATTCATTTTTGTCGAACATGGGAAACTTCACAATTTGTGTGAACTTCTTCTCCTCCAAAGTCTTGAATTCATGCCTTGCACTGAGATCTTCTCCCACAATGTGATTTTTATACATATTTAACAATGGGATCTTCCTAATTCCTCAACATTTACATGAATGTATGCCCTAATATCTTCAATATGTAAAACATCATACAAAATAGAAGAAAATGCACCTAATGGTTCTTTCCCAATAGATTTGAATGGGTGCCACTTGAATTTTGGATGGGGTCTATCCTTAATATCAACAACCAATGGAGCAACCATTTCTAAAAATTTCAAATTCACAATTTTACAAATAAATGCCTTTCGCTAAATTAGGGTTTGATCACTGAATCACCTTCTGACTTGTCTCTTACCAAAATTCACTTGTAGATCTCTCGAAACTTCTTCTTCACGAAATAAAATGTGACAAATGAGGAATAAAAGTAACCTTTTATCATTTGAATACCTATCCTTTTTGTCGCAATAAATGTTTTTTCCCTAGGTCTTCCGGATACCCTATTTCCATAGACTCTTAAATAAAATTCTGCTGCCAACCTTCAAATTTGCATAAATTTTCTCCACAACTATTCCCAAAAAATTTGTAGATCACTAATACAATCATTGTAATTTTCCACATTCTAGTACCAACTACCAATAGGGGGTAAAAATATTTTCTTGAGAACTCCCTCTAGGCTAAAGGATTCAAACTAATTCCTAGAGGAATTTCTAGTGCCAAATTCTAGTGTTGAACCATTTTCTACATCAAAAGCACTCTTCTTCACCCATGTCTTCTTCATGTGTTACCTGATCTCATCCATAGTGACTTTTCCTTTTCCCTTTTCCCTTTTCATCATTTTGCATATTTTTCCCTTTGTTTACCAGCCCTTCTTGCTTCTACAAAATCTTGCAATGTGATCAGGTTTGTTACAATTATGGCACACTACATTTCTTTATCCAGACCGGTAATTCCATTGATTTTCTCTTTATTTACACTAGTTAGCAATATGGCCAAATATATTGCATTCATAACATCTAACATTTCTATTGAAAAAGTTGTTCATCATATTTCTACATTCAATTGACTTATGACCATACTTATTGTAATTGAAATAGTGACCAGAGAATGATGGACCACTTGAATTCATTCTGCTTCTACATTGAGCAGCCATATGACCAAATTTATTACAAAAAAAATAGTGTCTATTGAACTATTGAGCATTAGGTTGTCTTACTGGATACCTTCTATCTTTTTTCATGTAATTTCCTTGCTTGGATTTCCTTTGAAAAAATCTAGAGCTTTCTTGTTTTTCATATCTAAGACCTCGCTTGTCACTTCCAGTCCTCTAACTCTAAATCAGTTCATCAAGCTTTGCTGAGCTAATCTTAAACTTCTCCTTGTATTCATTTGCAGTAGCAATCTCATCCCTAAGAATAAGAATATACTTTTCAATCTCTTCTTGATTGTTTTTGGATTGTTCCAATTCAAGCTCCAGTTGATTGAATCCATCATTGATTCTACTGCATTCTTCAAATTTTTCTTTCAAGGATTGAGTAGGATTCTCTTCATTTTTCTTTCTGTCTTCAATCTCCTTAGTCAACTTCATCACAATAGATTCCATTTCATGCTTTAGGACAACATTTTCTCTGGTGAGCTTTTCAGTTTCTTTTGTCTTTTCCTTCAAGGCTTGACTTAGGTGTTCATCTTCCATGCTTTTACTTTCTTTTTGCTTGAGTTGGTCATAGAGTTCCTTTCTCTTTTCCTTGGACTCATTGATTTTATCTTTCAATGATTGAATGAATTTCTCAGCATTCACGAGGATTTCTTGCAATTCTTGAACTTCATATTTGGACTAATCAAGATCATCTAAAGCCAACAAAAGTTGTTGTTGAAGACTTCTAAAATCCATTGAATCACCTACCTAGATCTTCCCTAAGCTATTAAACTTCTTCCAAATGAACTAGGCTCTAATACCAATTGTTGGAATCAAGGAACACTAAGAGGGGGAGTGAATTAGTGTTCTACAAAATTTAACTTTATTAACCTGATCTTAAACCACTTATAGCATTGAAGCAAAAGACAAATGCAAGAACCCAAAGAAATCAACCACAACACCATAACACAAGGATTTTATATGTGGAAACCCTATTAGGGGAAAAATAATGATGGAGGTCAGTCCACAATATGAGTATACTCAATATAAGTGTTTACAAATGGAGAATGCACATGCATTCAGGAGCACTTCCTAGAGCTGATTGCTCAAATACAAAAGGAAGACTCACTATCTTACAAAAGCATTTGGATTACATCCAATAGATTTAAATTAAGAATATAGCATCTAGTAATGCTTGATTACATTTTCGGTTAAGCACATTTACAACATTCTTCACACTATGTCTGATTCTACTCTCAAAACTCTATCTACTTCAATTCGAATCACCAATATTTGAAACTATGCACAAATGATCTACAATCATTCTAACATTTTCATAATATCACAACACATCACATTACACACCAAAATGATATGAGTAATTGATTATATATATCCACAACAAGAGATTAAATTGACTACATATTGACTTCAACAAAATATAAACATGTATAAATTGTCATCTCAATCCACAAATAATTATCATTGAAAATCAACCAATGTCAGACACAACATAGTGAGGAACCAAAAAAACATGCTCAAACACAAAAACACTTGAAACAATTATTCCTTGAATATCTGCAACATGCTACAATCATCAAGTCAGCCATTCTGCATTGTTTGACTGAAAAACAATAAACTGGATCTTCAAACTTGCACACCAATCAATATGAGGCTCTATGATTCAAGGATAAGAAAGATCATACATCAAAAGAACTTCCTTGAGATCCACAACACAAAATGATAACATGAAATTTCATATGAATTGATATACACAACTTTGTCAGATGTTCTATTCTAGCTTTGACAATTAACACTTGTCTTCAATCTAACTTCTAGTATGAGCAAATACTGAAGTGTGGATAGGATTACTGAATAGGGTTGCGTTCAATGACAACACCAAATTAATTGTGTAATGTCTCTTTCCATTAGGATACTATTGATGAGACTAGGTTAAATCTGATGTACATCATTTGTTTCATGATAAAGGATGATAAATCCTGATAGTGAAACTTAGTTGACAATCAGAGATGAGATTGGTGATTGGGAACTTTAAGTTGTTTGATCCAAGTTTAGTTAAAGGGATTGCACTTGAAAAATCTAGTTTCTTCAAGTTTAAACCAATCTTGTAATGAGGAATGATCTCTACTCTGAAAAGGGTCCCTAAATATGGTTCTAATTGTTAGACATAAGTTCAATTTAGCTCTTTGTTTGATTATTAGGTGAATGCGCTAAAATAGGTTGCATATGCACTGAAAGAAAGGATGCACTACAAAACTCCATCAATGCTCCAAAATAGAGCATAAATGCACTAAATCTATCAATGCACTAATACAATCAACAAATGTGCCACTTTACAACATAAATTCACTAAATCTATGAATGCGCTAAATCATACATCATATACGCCACTCTGTGACATGAATGTGCTAAATCTATCACTACAATAAAACATTCTACCCATGCGCTATATCAGATCCTAAATGTACTAAAATGAAAAATTCACAAATTTAAAAACATCAAAAAGTGTGAAAAATAAATTAAAATTTCAAAAGGATAGTTTCTCAAGGTACGTATCGGAGGTCCATATGCGGCAGGGTGGTCGTGTCGTCAAACTCGCTTGAATTGATTAGTGTGGTATGGTATCACAATTTTCCTCAATTGAACAATCAACTCAATTACTCCAATTGCAAATGAATTCAAATGAGCTCCTTTTTCACCTTTTGACCATTTAAAGGGGTAAATGTAGGGTATTTAAGTGGGAATATTTTATTTTCAAAAGGGGATCAATTAATCAATTGCTAGGGTTAGTACTTTTTATTGAGAGATTAATCATTTCAAAATTTTAATAATTTGAAAATCCTCATAAAATCGTAAAAAAATAAAAAATTCAAAAAAATCCCAATTTATCTCCTGAGGGCGCATACATGTAGCATCACTAGAAAACTAACATCTGGGGCATATCAAAAAAATTTATTAGCACTATCAACAAATATTTCTTTGAAGCAATGTGTCGCAAGCACATCACTTCAAAGAGGGGAAAAATGTATACACTCAAATTTGGTTTGGGAAATTAATTAAATACAAGTTGTTTAATTATTAATTTTTAATTATTCTACCTATAAATAAATTGAAAAAATTATTTATATAGTTCATTTTCTCTAATTCTTCCTATCCTAAATCATTTTCTTTATATCTTAATCAAATAAACAAATTTAATTATTATTATTTATTTAACATCCTCTCATTAAATTTGAATTTTAAATTCAAATTTGAGCACATTTCTAATAACTTCTTCCCACCTTCCACCTCATCATGTGTTTGAAGAAATTAAATATTTCTAATATTTAATTTGACATTTATCCTCAACAAATTCTAACTAATTTGGGACACTTGGCCTTCATCTTCATTTTAGTCCTCTTCACACTTGGTAGTTTGTTCTTATGAAGGGAACACACTTCCACTTTTCTCTCTAACCTCTTCATCTTCAACCTTCCATTCTCTAGATCAAATCTAGACCATTGATTTCTGCCACCTAGGCTCATGCATTGGAAAATCTATAAATAGGCCCTCATTTACAACAAAAAGAGAGAGAGTTGAGAATTTTAATTACACTCTACAAAATGCTCATTAGCATTGTCATTGTAGTGAGCATTCTAGTATTAGCATTTTAGCATCAAGTAGTTTAATCATGGCATTAGCATTAGCATCATCTTAATTACAGTAGTTTCATCATATCATTTTCATTAGAAGCATCGTAGCAATGCCATTATCTTTTAACATCATTTAAAGCTATTTTATCAATCATATAATGTAGGAAACATTTCTCGCATTTCCAGCATCTCTCATTCTTCAGGTTTTCATTTGGAAATTCATGTGCACAAAAAATTTGAGAACAAAATGACTTAAAAAATTCTTGGAGATAGAGGACAATGAGATTCCATTGAGGGATTCGTTGTTTCAATTAGATTATTAGTTGAATTCCTTGATATAATGTTTCATTGGTGTGTTGTATAGGTTTTACTTGCATATTTACATTATTCATACATAGAAGATCTATCCATCAATGAGCACTTTGAAGATGTTTCTACTACATCCAACGATGAAATCAACATACATTAAGAGTCATTTTTCAATCATGATCAAGATGCCTCAACAATATATCCAAAAATGATCCATTTCAAGAAGCATTAACATCATTTGATCTTATGATTGAAATCACTGACAATATCCACACCACCATGTTTGAGGAAAAAATTCAAGATTCTTCTACCAATGATCGTGTTGATAATGTCTCTACATCACCTAATAAGTTAGAGGACATATCTCAAGAATTTATTCCAAATAATGATCAACATATTTCAACAGAGTCTAGAAGCAATGGTCCTTTCCAAGAAATATTGACATCCTTTGACCTCATGGTTGTGGATATTGAGGGAATTTTCAACTAAACACTTGATTCAAATCCACTCAAAGATCAAGAAAATATTGAGCTAATACCCATGCTTAATGAAGACATTTAAGAACCCTTTATAAGCAATCCATCCTTTGAAATTGATCCATGTCAAGAGCTTGATCCAAAGCATGTTGAAAGAAATTCCAAAATTAATCAAGATCAAGAATCCATGTCTCCAAGATACTACCATGATTTAATGGAAAATCTTCAATCCATACAACATGTCACAAATAATGATCATATCCACATATCACATACTCCTCTATCTACCCATGAGATGATTACTCCTAATGGACATGTAGATGATCTTCATTCAAAACAAGAGTCTTATATTCTTGATATCATTACCAAGGAACAATAGTTTCCCACTCTTAATTTTTTTACACATGAGCAAGGCATAGCAAAA
This sequence comes from Sequoia sempervirens, assembly GCA_007258455.2. Lineage (NCBI taxonomy): Eukaryota > Viridiplantae > Streptophyta > Pinopsida > Cupressales > Cupressaceae > Sequoia > Sequoia sempervirens. The sequence continues at coordinate 49,136,732 of VDFB02000008.1, read as the reverse complement.
TCCATAGATATATCAAAAATTGATCATGAAGAAGACTTCTACACAAATGGTAAATTCAAGAGCATGCAAAAATGGATCATGAAGAAGACTTCTCTATGGATTGTATAGCATCAACACCTTTTTATGAAGCATCAAAATTAGGCACATCCTGCTTAAAAATCGAAGAAAGTGAGTATGAGGATATCAAGCATTATAAAAAATCAGCAAAGGTAAACAATCTAGAACAACAAGGAAATGGTCTGTTAGCAGCAAAATCAAAGCATGTCAGTAATAATCCCATAATACCGGGGGAAACTTTATCTAGTGCAAACACCAACACGGGGAGCACAAAGAGTCCTTATGATGAAATAGATACCAACACTCAAACCATTCATATCATGAATCATCATCCACACATCTTTCCACCCACTAATTGGAACCAACCACAAGAAAGAGGTCTATATCAAAGAAAACAAAAAAAAAATTGAAGCAAAAAACTCGACAAAGAAAATTTGAGAAGAAAAAATCAAATGGACACCAAAGAAAAATAAAGAAAATCATTCCTATCACACTCCATTAGTCAAAAAAACTTTGGGGAAAAATCAGAAAGATAAGTTCATCCATCAAAAGTGTGTATCAATATAAAAGAAAGCTTCAAGAGTGAGCTACAAAGTATATGAAGAAGTTGGTCCCAATTGAATCTCCATATGCACCCATCATTGTTCATCATCCTAAGTTTGGGGAATCAAAGATTCCAAATTGTCAACCAATCCATCTACATCTCATATCCTTCAACACATGCCACCATCTACTTTGAAATCCATGATATCAAACTCTCGTATTGACCGTGTGTTGGTAGCAACTCTTTATCATAAGGACTCTAAGGGCACTCTATCACAATGTGTGCATCTAGGTAAGGTTGGCATAACGAAAAAGGAAGGGAAGCAACTTGTCTACAAGAAAATTCTCTGATGTTGCGAATCTTGTGAGGGAATTTAGGTTTCTAGGAAGAGTTGATTGAGGGTCATTCATTTACGCTACTTTTGGAGAGGGAGTAAGGGTCTACAAAATTTATGATATTATTGTTGTTGTTCAGGAAGTGGTTCGAAAAAAGGAGATAGATCATGGTGACTGGTTACGAGGGTTCACTACTGTTCTAAGTTCACACATTTTCCATTGTTCAGATTTTGGAAAAATTCCCATAGCTCGTCTCTAAATAAACCGAAATAGTATTTTGCATGGGAGGAAGACAATGAGGATTGCCTATTCATCTTCTTCCATTGATACAAGTATGTCAAGTTAAAGGTAAAGCCATGAATTAACCTTGCAAATCTTTTGTTAAGCATCCCACGCTATTTGTTCTCTCCATAAATGATTCTTATTCTTCAAAATATTCTTTCTATGTTCTATCTCATATATTGGAGACTTCAAGTGTTTTACGTTTTTCATTTGTGTCTCTTACTTACTAAGATTGCATGCATCACAATCGCTTTGCCCTAGTTCTTGAGGAGCGATCTGAAGATACTCAGTCCATGTAGGGTCTTGAAGCTCTCAAACTAGCTACGAATACTAGAGTATGGACCTCATATATTGTATTGTTTTCTTAGTCTTTCTATCATCACCTATTCCATGGTTTCACCTTTCTTTGATCAAATCTTCCTCTATCAACTCTCTATCCCTTTTGCATGCACTGATAGAGGGAACTTGAATGTTTTCGATGATTCCTTATTTTCAAATAATGAATTTGTATGGGATGCTTCTAAAAAAGTTTGCAATCTAAATATCTTGTTTATAATCACTAAACCTTACCTAAAGGATGTTAATTTCTTATAACCCAACTACAGATTAATTGCACAATAAATTCATAGAAAAGAAATCTGATTTATAACAATTAATACACTAGATTAAATAATAACTAATAACAGCAGAAGCAAAAATAACATGAAGCCAAACACAAAAAGACAATAACACAAATTTACCCAGGAAACCCCAATGTGGGGAAAAACCTACAAATGTTGGATCTTCTATTCAGCCTAACAGCAAACTTTTCTTTTGAAAATACAATATGAGTTTGTTACAACAATCTTACTTTTATAGAGCCTAGTTACTTTACTTAGCGTGCAAGGAAATAAACTTTCCTTGCTTTCTTTAGCTTTAATTACACATAAAATCACTCTTGGACTTATCTTATCCTAAAAAACTCAGAAAAATTCTATTAAAGAATAAAAATCCCGTTGTTGCTAAAAATCCAACTCGAATTGATTTAAATCATATCTAATCTTGAGTTGCTTTAAAGCAAATCCATATCCCACTTTTTGAGCTACAAAAATCAACACTCCCTCTTAGCAAGGAAAGTGTTCTGCACCACACCCAACTTGTCCTTGAAGAATTCAAACTTGCTCTTCATCAAGACCTTCATCAGGATATCTGCAATTTGTTCATCCGTAGGAATGTAAATGAGCTTCACTATCCCCTTCTCCACACAATCTCTGATGAAGTGGTACTTGATCTCAATGTGCTTTGACTTGTCATGAAACACTGGATTCTCAAAGAGTTTGATACAACTCTAATTGTCACAGTAAATGACTGTAGGATCCAGTTCCTGATTAAAGAGCCCAGCTAGAAGTTTCCAAAGCCAGATAGCCTCACATGTAGCCATACTAGCTGCCATATACTCAGCCTCTGCAGAACTCAGTGCAACTGACTTCTGTTTCCTGCTGTACCAAGAGATTTCTCTTGATCCCAAACTGAAATTGCACCCTAAAGTGCTCTTCCGATCAGCTGTACCACCTGCCCAATCTGCATCGGTAAACCCCTCAAGCTTCACTCCATCTTGCTGAACATACTTCAGCCCATAATCAACTGTGCCTCGAAGATATCTCAAAACATGCTTCGCAGCTATCGAGTGCACACATTTAGGTTCCACCATAAACTGACTGAGTGAGTTCACTACAAAACAAATGTCTCGCCTGGTGTTGACTAGATACATAAGAGAGCCTATCATCTATCTGTATAAAGTTGGGTCCACTGCCTCTGATTTGGAAGCATCAATCTTCTTCCAATTGGTCACAAGTGGCGTTGACATAAGCTTATAGTTTTCCATCCTGAATCGCTTCAAGATATCAATTAAGTACTTCCCTTGTCCAAGGAAGATCTCTCCCTCTTTCTACCACAACTCCAATCCCAGAAGGTAATGCATCAACCCCAAGTCCTTCATCTCAAACTCTCCTGCAAGATCTCACTTGCAGTGTGCTATGAGCTCTTTTGACCCTGTGAGAAATAGGTCATCAACATATAACAACAATATGAGAAGTTCTCCCTTCACCTAAACATAGTACAAGTTCGAATCCGCCTCACTCTTGATGAAGCCCACACTCTACAAGTAACTATCAATACATGAATACCATGCCCTGGGAGCCTACTTGAGTCCATACAGTGCTCTTTTTAACCTGCATACATGAGAATCCCTCTCATGTGCTTCGAATCGTTCTGGCTGCTCTATGTAAATCTCTTCCTCAATCACTCCATTGAGGAAGGCCATCTTTACATCCATTTGGTGAATCCTCCAACCCATTTGTGCTGCTATAGAAATAATAGCTCTTATGGATGAGTACCTAGCTATTGGAGCAAAAGTCTCAGCATAGTCGACTCCCTCCTTCTGAGAAAACCCCTTAGCCACAAACCGATCTTTGAACTTCTCCACACTACCATCTGCAGCATGCTTAATCTTATACAGCCATCTCGAGCCCACCACAGACTGATCTTCTGGTCTTGGTACTACCTCCCACACATTGTTCTTCATGATGGAAGAATACTCTTCCACCATGGCATCTCTCCACACTTGGTGCTTGGATGCCTCCTAAAAGCTGGAAGGCTCTACTTCAATTAATTCACTCATAAGTGCAACATAATTAGAATAACATCTGGGGGCCCTTCTTTCTCTCACTGAATCTTGAGGATCACCTACATATTCTTGAGCCTCTCTCAATGTTTGCTCAGCTACCCTGTTTCTCCTCTTCTCACTAATAGGAATATGAGGCTGAGGAATTATTTGTTCCTCTATCTAATCATCCTGCTTGTTCTGCTCTCCAGCTTGCGTGACTGAAGTTTGAGGAATTTGTGCTACCTCAACCATGGGTGAGTGTTCCTCCTCATTCATTAAGTTGCTTGACTTCTGAAGGGCCCTTTCTTCCTCAAACTTCACATCTCTGTGAACCACTGCTTTCTTGAGAGTAGGAATGTAAACCCGATAAGCCTTAGAAGTTTCACTGTACCCAACAAGGATACCCTTCTCTATAGTAGGTTCCAACTTGGTTCTCTTCTCAACAGGAATGTGACAATACACAAGGCATCCAAAGATGCGAATGTGCCCCAAATATGGTTTCTTACCAGTGAACACCTCTTCTGGAGTCAATTTTCCCAACACTTTGTGAGGGCTCCTATTCTGCAAATACATAGCTATGTTGCAAGCTTCTTCCCATAAGAACCAAGGAAAATCCTAATCATGAAGCATGGCCTTGGCTGGTCCAACAATAGCTCTATTCTTTCGTTCAACAACTCCATTCTGTTGAGGGTTGTATGGAACTGTCAACTCTTTCTTGATACCATCCTGAGCACAAAAATATTTGAAGGCATTAGAGGTATACTTGCCTCCATTATCAGACCTCAGTATCTTGATCTTCTTCCCAGTTTGGTTCTCCACGAGAGCCTTAAACTCTTTGAACCTACTGAAGACCTCATCTTTATTCTTCATGAAATATATCCACATCTTCCTGGAGAAATCATCAATGAAGGTAACATAATACTCATATCCATTCAAGGATGTTGTTGACATGGGCCCACACACATCTGAATGTACAAAATCCAAAATCCCTTCTGATCTAGTGTCACTACTTGGAAAATTGGTCTTGGCATATTTCCCAAGAGCACAACCCTTGCACACCTCATGCTTTTTTGTCTTCATCTTAGGCAGCCCTGTCACTATTTCCTTAAGAATATTAAGTGCTCCATGGTGAAGGTGAGCCACCCTCCTATGCCACAATTCTCCTATCCCTTTACAGCTACTAACCAACGAATGTACTGGCTCAAACTGTAACCGAAACAAGCTGCCATGCCTGACACCAATCACTTTTGCAATCTTGGAATCTTTGGGACGAATATAGACTTTTCCCCTCTCAAAGGTCACAATGTAACCCTTGTATTCCAAGGCAGAAACTGAGATTAAATTCTTTGTCATGCCAGGGACATACAACACATCATCCACCAACAAAGGTTTTCTAGACTCCCTCTGAAACTTGACAGTGCCAATACTAGTTGCATGGTACTTGGCATTGTCTCCAAGCTCAATATAGAAATCCAGCTTCTTCTCCTCCAACTTGGTGAAACATTCTTTGAATCTCGTCATGTGGCGAGAAGCCCCATTATCAATATACCATACCTTGTTGGAAATTGAACTTGAGGGACAGGAAATGAGTGAAAACTCATTCTCAAATTGTGATGCAAACTCGTCCACCTCTGCTATAGTAGCAAATTGCTTCTTATGCTTGTCCTTAGTTTTCTTATTTGAACATTGACTAGCATAGTGACCCATCTGATGGTAGCAAAAGAATTTAATCTTGCTCAGATCTTTCTTCTTCCCACTCTTGGAAGAAGAACCTTCTGATTGCTCTTTATTGGACTTCTTCTTACCCTTGCTTGCAAGAGCAAGATTTTCTTCATCTGATCTCCTCGATGAGCACCTTCACGGATCTCCTCCTGAACAAAATCATCCTAAAGTCTTGCCCAACCAAGTAGCTGATCTCTGCCGACAACACACTTGACAAACACTTCCCACTGCTTTGAAAAACCATTCAAGGCTATATGCACCAACTCATCTTCTTTAATCGTCTCTCCAACAGCAACAAGCTCATCCATGGCCTGTGTCAGCTTGGACAAGTAAGAGGTCACACTCTCGCCTTTGGACATCTTGGTATTATGCAATTTGTCCTTGAGCATCATCTTACAACTTTGATAGTCGCTCTGATAAAGTTTTGTGAGCGTATCCCACATCTTCTTGGCGGTGTCTTTCCCCGATAAATGAGGAATTAAATGATCTCTTACTCGATCCAGGATAATCCTCTGAGCCTTGGCCTCTTTAACTTCATGTGAATCTAAGGCAATAGGATCATTTGTTGGTGGAGTCACTTCTGTGCTAGCATAGATCCACAACCTACTCTCCTTGAGAATAGATGTAATCCAAACCTTCCACTGCAAGACGTTAGACGCACCCTTGAGCCTATCCTCGTATCGAACGCTGGTTGCCATAGCCACAATAAGAACTGAAGACGAAAAAATATTTTTTTTTTCTTGAAATCTGCTTTACAAATCTTGGCTTCATATTCAGAGTTTAGAGCTCTGATACCATGTTAATTTCTTATAACCTAGCTACAGATTAATTGCACAATAAATTCATAGAAAAGAAATTTGATTTATAACAATTAATACACTGGATTAAATAACAACTAATAACAGCGGAAGAAAAAATAACATGAAGCCAAACACAAAAAGACAATAACACAAATTTACCTAGGAAATCCCAATGTGGGGAAAAACCTGCAAATGTTGGATCTTCTATTCAGCCTAACAACAAACTTTTCTTTCGAAAATACAATATGAGTTTGCTACAGCAATCTTACTTTTATAGAGCCTAGCTGCTTTACTTAGCGTGTAAGGAAAGAAACTTTCATTGCTTTCTTTGGCTTTAATTACACATAAAATCACTCTTGGACTTATCTTATCCTCACAAACTCAGAAACATTCTATTAAAGAATAAAAATCCTTTTGTTTCTAAAAATCCAACTCGAATTGATTTAAAGCATATCTAATCTTGAGTTGCTTTAAAGCAAATCCATATCCCACTTTTTGAGCTACAAAAATCAACAAAGAAAAACATTTTTGATGCTAATGACCCTTTCATCATGATCTAATCCTCTCATCCAATTTGCAGATTATGTTTGCACGCATTATGTTATCCTTCTCTATCTTTTCTATTATGTTTTATGCCTGAGAATTTTATGCAATGACCTCTGTATCTTTTCCTAAACTTTGCACCAATCTCCCCAATCTATATTGCTTAAATTATCGAGTCGATGCTAGTTTGATGGAACATATTCTTCCTGTCATTGAGCTAGAATGAGATATATGTTTGTCTTCATTCTCAGTCATGGATGATCATCTTTTCTCTCTTAATCGAGACACCTTTGATGCTCACTATCCTCAGATTTTCCTATATTGTTATTCTGGAATGAGGGTGTCAAATGCCTCTTTCTCCTTAAATATCATAAGGCGAGACAAGTTTTGGATAATTCTCCATAATGTTCGATGTTACTAGGCGTTAACACCAATCTTCAGAGTATGTAACGTAAAGCACCTTGTGTCTAAGTTCATGCTTTCATCCCATCTGTTCGAATTGATATATAGTGCTAATCTAAACCTTACTCTTAAATCAAATAACTTTCATATATTGTTCAGCGTGAGTTCCTTAGATTGATGTTGAGCAATAGTTTTTTATTTAGGCGTGTATCTATAGTATGCTAGGTAAATGCATTTGAGATTCTGCTCAGAAACATTATATTTATCAGAACACCGTATATTTAAAATGGTCTTCCTCTTCATTTACAATATCTTCCATTGTTTCGTATTGTTCAGTATGTCTTGGTAATATAGACAACTATTTGAGAGTGAAAGGTATCCAAACTTATTCTTGGTAAATACGCATTCCTCTCTCTTGCATAAGTTGGTTGTAATGGTTGATGGTTACCCTCGCAGTTTAATGTTATATCATTGCTTTTCTTACTGTTCGTTTTCGTATATTCCCATGCCTCCTTACTTTAAGGTGATAAAAAGCTAAGTTTCTTCTTTTTAAAATCCTAAAGACTAGGAATTATAATTGAAGTGTTTTTTTTAGGGAAATACATCTTGATTTAGATAAGGAAAGGAGGTTAAGTAATATTCCACCGTTTTAAGATGATATTCTTTAAATTTCTCTTTTAAGAGAATTCTTTTAGGGAATTAATATGTGAGGAATATATATATTCTCTAATTGACATTATTTAACAATTATGTGAGTGATCTAAAATAAATAATTAAATAGTTTTCTTTCATTTATTTTCTTAAATATGTAAGTAATTATTTTTTAAAAGACTTAGTTAATTAAGTAAATAAATTAATTAAGTTTAAAGTAAGATATTAACTATATTAAATATATTCTAGTCATATATATACATAAAATATGGAATTTATATTGGAGGGCGAAGATAAAAGATTTATATATGTAAATTGAGTTGTTATAAGACATTTGACCAATGTATAGATTTATATTGCAATTTATCTAAGCACATTATGTGTCATAGTTCAACTGAGAACTTTATAGAGAGATAAATAAATATGTATACATTTATAAGTCTAGTAGTAATACATTTAATGGGTACCATCTTAATGCTATTATGTTGTTATCAAATTATCTTGAGTTCAACAATCTTGTACACTACGGGATGATGTTAACTAGTACATCGTGATTAATAGAATTGCTAAGTGAAATAATGCCTTCATAGATGTTGTAAGTGATATTTTGGTTAGTATTCTATTCCAAAATTGATTGTCATATGTGAGTGAAGTTATGTGTTAGCCTAGTGTTATTCATGGATGTAGTTTTGAGTGAACACTTGTATTAAATTATTGTTGTAGAATGTGGAAGTGATACCTTTGTGATTACCAGTTATTTTGATTTGCTTGTATAGTGTATTTTCGGGTTTATGTGACTATCCCTTAACTTTCTATTTATTCAAAATAAAGGGGTTATATGATGTGTAGTTTTAATTGCATGAGTTGATTTACCTTGCTTGACTTGGAGTTATGGAAATTCATATTTGATATGTCTTCTCTTTAATTTAGGTTGAAATTTTGTACAGTTTGAAAGTATGACTTGATTTGGCATAATGAGTTATTTTGGTTCTTGGGTAGATATTTTTGTACCTCTAGGGGCTAGGGAAATGGTGTGTGTGTGTGCACATTATTTGTTGCACCTTTTTGTCTATATTTTTACCTCATGAATATTTATGTGGGCGGTACCTCCTAGTTTATGGGTTTTGATGCTTGGATAGTTATGAGATGGTCATGCCTCATGTGTTATGTTTTATAAAGAATTCCTTTATGTCTTGAGGATTGAGGTACACCCATTGCTTGTCTTTGATTTTAGGGTAACCATAGGGGAGAGTGGCTCTTCTTGGGGCCAGTGTACAAGTGGTCACCCTTGAAAGAGTTTCCTTAAATAAGTGATAACCTAATTAATGCATCTAGTGGGTTGGGTTAGTTAACACATAACAAGATAAAAACATGCACCTCACCCCTATCGTTAGCACTCTCAAAGGCTACGAATGGGTGGGAAGACCTGGTTGGTAAGGTCACTACCTTGTCTCTACAAAAGGTAAGTGGCTCCGCATTAGTCACCCTATGGGGCAGAACTTTGAGATAGGATGTATAGATAACCATAGATGGAGGCGGCTCCTAATTATAGGAAGTGTGGTGAATCCATGTAAGGCCATGCGATGACACTCTCCCACTATACCCTTTGTTTTCCCTTGTTCTTGTTGCCTTTGGAGTTGTTTATTATCATTGTTGTTTATTGATGTCAATGAAATGTACTTTGATATTTATTGTTGGTTGATATTGTGATCTCTTTTGAAGGCTTTGGACCCTATTTTTGTAGGCACCTCTTATGGTTATTTAGTATTGATCTATAATATTGACAATTGGTTCTTGTTGGACTTTTCATTACTCTTGTTGTGGTTATGTGTTGGCAATGTTATGGGTTATTATCTTGTGATTTGTTATCCTTGTTGTGGAGTCTTGTTACCTGTGGTTCATTTGACTTCTTGGGTGAGGATCTTTCTTGTTTACTCCTAGCATAGGGGTGGTCGGGTGGAACGTGCTATGCACCCCTTTGGGTCCCCATCCAAAGTTCCAGACGTGCAGAGTGGTTCCTCGTCGAGTGATTCCAAGGATGTGCCAGAGATGGATCTAGCTTGTAGCTTTGTATTCCTACATTTCAGATGTTTTGTTCCATGTTATTGTACTCTTCCCATACATGTTGGGAAACCACATTGTATTGATGTTAACCTTGAGCAATTTATCTTCGTGTTGATAATGTATGTTCCATGTTCAGGTCATTTGGTTATTGGTGTATGTCTATCTCTCATGTAATGTAAAGATGTTGATATGAAAAGTGATGCAGCTATATAACCCCAAGGAACTTTGTTATATTTTGCACATATATTGCTACATTTCATGTGATTTATGTTACTGCATATTAGTTCCTTTAAAAAAAAAAATTGTTCCATTTATGTGTGATGAATTAGTTTCCTTTGGGGTTACATGGCGGGGCATTGAATATAGATGATCGGGGGCCAAGCATGTATGTTTATGTAGATTGGCATATTCATTAATATACATAGTTTTGTCTTGGGATTTCTTAACAAGCTCATTCATTACATTGAGCATGGGGAGAAGACTAGTTAAAGTCAAGAGTGTCTCTATATCGATTAACCTATGTAAGAGGTCAGGAGCTTTATCTACTGTGTTACGATGCTCATACATCACGCCAATCAAGGATTGGTATTCTGAAAGAAGTCGTTGAGCTCGTCCATGTAGGGAGATCCATCTAGTATTGACATCCTTGAGAAGCTTGTTTCCTGGTATTATTCCCTCAACAAAAGTTTGAAATTCTATGAAACATTTAGGACTTTGAAAAAAGTATGCATGGATCTCGTAGACTAGATTTTTGACTTTTGATATTGTAGGAAACTTGCTTATAATTTTGAATGCTAAATTCATTTTGTGGGCCATGCAGTGAATGCCAAGCATGTATGGTGCACAAGTAGTTTGTAACTTTATACAAACACCAGTCCTTTGACCTTGTATCACTGCAGCTCCATCAGATCCTACACACACCAACTTTTTGGCAATTGTCAACTCATTCATACTTGCAATTTCATTCAAAAATTTCTTGACTAGTTCAAATATATTTTGCGATGTTGAACTATCCTTCATTTTATGAACACAGAGAAGATAAGCTTGGTGAACATGTTGTTGTACAGTATACAAATGCATGCAGACCCAAGAAGTATTATCTATTGCAGTATCTTCCTCTAAAGATAATGCAATGAAATTTGACTCTTTTACTTTATTCTTAAAATCTTCCTTTTCTACTACAGCAAGATAGTTTTCCCATTCCCATCCAACGTTTACTGATGAATGTGAGTAGGGATAGTGACGAACATTCATATAAGATAATAAACCAGACTATTCTAGGTACTCTGTCATAGGACACCCTCTAGAAAAAATATGAAAAAAAACTCATCTAAATAGTTTTTGACAAATTTGTTGCTTCCATTGCTTTCCCAAATTGAGCCTCAAGTGTACCTTTACATGCACCAAGCTTCGACATTTTTTTGGTGATTTTGTTCATAATTCATGGTATACCTAACATGAAGACATTCTTCATTTGATTTCCATCATACGACTGATTGTTCCTTTCTGTCTATGATTTGTTTTTCATAAACTTTATCGATATGCTTTTCTATAGTGTTAATATTTAGCTACAACATCTTGTCTCTTCCACATTTCCAAGTACAAATCATACATATGGCCAATTTTTCATTTTCCATATCATTTGATTTCCCCATTGGTTCAATGAATGCGTACTTTGACAACCAACCAAGTTGAAAAATACTTATCATTTCCCACTCACTCCCCCTTTTTGGTTTATTTTTCCTTTTCTTGCTACCAACTTCATCATCCTCATCCAATTCAATTATCTCATTCTGGCTAACCAGGCCCAGGGTATCCCTTGGAACATCTTCGGCAGTATTTTCATCCTGATTTGATACATTTTTATTTAAATCAATGAAAATCTCAACTTGACCTTCTAGTGGCGGTGAGGTATTGTGAATGCTACCAATATTTGGTGGCAGAGTTGATGATGTAGCTCCATCTTGACTTGATGGATAAGAACTAGAAGCTTTGGAAATTTCAAAGTAAGACTATATGGTACGTCTAAGTTTTTGGCATTTTTATGGCCTCCTAGTCTATTCACTACCCTAAGGAGCGGTAGGAGTCTCTTCACCACCCTGAGGAGCAGTAGCGGCAGGAGTCTCTTCACCACCTTGAGGAGCAACAGGGGTTTCTTCACCACCTTGAGGAGCTTGAGGAGTGGCAAGAGTCTCTTCACCACCTTGAAGAGCTTGAGGAGTGACAGGAGTCTCTTCACTACCTTGAGGAGCAGCAGGAGTCTAAGGAGTGGCAGAAGCCTTACCACCCTGAGGAGCAAAAGGAGTCTGAGGAGTAGCAAGAGTCTCTTCACCACCCAGAGGAGTGGCAAGAGCCCTATCCTTATTACTTGAGTCACTCAACATATTGATCTCTGATTCGCTCGACATATTCATCTCTCACTTTGAATAAAAACTGGAAAAAAATGTCTTTTTGTTTAAGGATAGAGAAAAATAATATAGATCCCATTCCCTACTCAATATCATTTTTAAGACTGAAGTAAGAATGGAAAAGAGATAAAGAAAAATTATTACTATAACTAATAACACTATGAAGAAATGATCACTCACCTTTTAAGTCTAGGATTTTAGCTTTCGCTGACTTCCGAATAGAGAAGTAGAACTTCAGAACCGAAAAAAATGTGTAAGAATAAATGACACTTTCAATTGTATTTATATCAATCCATGATTCCATATTTACTAAATTTCGTGGGATTTTTAAATGGTATATTAAAAATTTGGTGAATATCGCGTGCTTATACAATGTTACGTTGTAATTTTCAAGGAGAAATGTGTCCTCAAATTTAAATATTTTTTAATGTTATTGGTGAAATAGGTCCTCATAAGCAACTATTTATAAATTTTAATTGGTGAAATGGGTTTTCACAAGCAACTATTTGTAAATTTTAATTGGCGAAATGGGTCCTGATCTAATGTTTTGATTGAGGGTAAAAAATGGGTTTTGAAGGGGCCTAGAACCCTTTACAAGAGAAGATAGTTGAAACTTAATATAATATCAGTAAGCATAAATCAGCCGAACAACAACAAGATACAAGAAAGATAACTCATAACCACCAACAACCCAACAATAGCCACTAACAGATAGTCAAGACATCACAGGCTACAAAATACACACAAGCATGGGCCCGAAGCCTAGATACAACCTAGTTTTATCCAGGACCAGAAACTCCACCCAAGTTTTGACTGAAATGAAAACCACTTGAAACAATTAGGCATCAAACCAACACAGCAACAACCAACCATCTGCTTAGAAACAACAGACCATAACCCATCAAAAGAAAATTTAATGGTAAAGGCCATCATTAAAGCCAACCTCCTAATAAAAAACACCAGCACACAAGAATAGAGAAACCCCTTGAAGCTTCAAAATGCACCATAGACCAACTCCAAATCCACCTCAAGAGGAATGGGTTCCCCTCTATAGAAGAGGATACTATGAAAACCCAAAAAACCTAGAGCACACTTCTTCAACAACCTCATCCTCCACCTCGATAGGAGAAACTTCCACCTCAATAGGAACACCGCTAGAGGAAACCAAAGAAGAGGACAACCATCCACATCCAACACACCCACCTCCAACTCAAAAGGAAGTGACTCCTGACCATCAAGAGTTGTCTTGGCCTCAACAAAATACATAGTGCATAGGAAATGAAAGAGAGTCAAAGCTCTAGAAGAATGGGGAGCCACACCATCTTTTACTTGAGCATACAGGAGCTCTAAGAGAATTGTTGGAAACCAAAGGGCCACCATAGCATCGTTTAGCATAAAAACTTCTGGGTGTTCAGGAAAAGCGTGAAAACAAACCCAACCATCAACCAAAGAACCACCACAAGCTTGGAGCAATACCATATACAACAAGAAACCTTTTTCCAACACAATACTCGACACCAACAACTCCTCCAAGTAGAAGCAGCGAAAACCCAACAAAGAAATTCCACAAAGGAAACAAACCCCAAAAGATGAATAATCTTCACAACCCAAAGGGGGTTCATGATAGGGCACCAATCTAGACACAGAAGCTGGAACTGAATATAGAGAAAACAACGATAGGCCTCAAGAACCAACTCCATCGAAAGAAGCTAAGGAAAGAAAACCCCCAACCAAACCAACAAAATACCAAGGAGAAGGAACCAGCCAACCAAAATAGAGAAACAAAAGCTAACCCAAGAGAATGGGGTTCCAAGCAAAAGCTGCCAATGAGAAGAGACTAGGTAAGGCCCAAAGGCATGCCTTACCCCCAAAACTAGAGCTGAAGAGAGAAAGACTTGAAGAGGTGCAACTCCACAAGAAAAAGATACCAAAATGATAAAGAACCAACTCTACCATCACCCCAAAAGCCAAAGCAAAAACAACAAGTCACTAGTAGAGAAAAGCCATGGCACACAAGCCTAAATGACAAAAAGCCACAATAGTAGCCCACCAAAGAAGATCAACCCCCAATCCCTCATGCACTACTAAAACTACACATAGAACATGAAGATCACTCTTTAATGTCCACTAGTAGAGATAAGGCAGTCGTAGAGCAAGGGAAAGAGGAAGATCCCCTGAAAAGGAAATAGCAGGGTCAACACAGACAACCCCAATGCCACTAGAAAGAAAAAAGGACACAAATCAGATTGAAGAAGCCACCAGCAACTCCTCTAAAGGACACCACACTACCAACCAGAATGCATCAACATCAACAACAATAACCATGTCATTAGCATTGACATCCTCATCTTCATCATCCCCATTCGCCTCCTCAGTCGAACCCACCATAGAACTCAAAATCGCACTCCCTCCTGAACTCCCGCCTGAACTCCTGTTGATAGCTCCTCAATCCTAATACAATGTTGTTTTAATAGTATTGGTGAATATGTCGGTGTTTATTAAATGCTTTCGAGATTCCAAGCAAAAATATTAGTTGGTCTAATTGAAATGCGTAGTTTTAAAATGGAAAATTTGTCGCTTAAATATGCCTCATAAAAAAACTCATTAGAAACTGGACATGCATTGGACCTATAGTTCGTAAAATCTGGGCAATTTGGACACCCTATTGGGTGCAAGAAATTTTCCAATTTTGACTTGGCTGATTCTTAGAATTCACTAATTGGTGAAGATTCGCCACTAAAGTTTTCCCTGTGGAGAAGCACATGGTTTTGACTATGATGAATCATTCTATGAGTGCCTTGAAATATTGAAGATTGCATCCAAATATTTTCTAGTTGTTATTGATGAATGTGTGTGGTAAATTGTAATGTGTTTCTAAACTATTTTTTTGGGTATTCATTTAATTGAAGGAAGGTTCAATGATATGGTTGCACGTTGTAGGTTTATAACAGAATTGGTATGAAATTAGGGAATGCTATATAACATTTAAGCTACTACATAGATCTACCATAATAGACTAAAAATATTGTCAATCATGAAGCAGTTATAGATCTATCTATATTATTAGGTATATCTCGCAAATTACCATTTTTGTATTTATCCTAACTATTACTATTAATGAATATAAATTTATGACTACTAGATTTTCTTGTATATTCATGGAGGACTATTTAGATTCTCCTTGTAAGGACAACATTTTGGAAATGTTTGATCCTCTTTTCACTCTTCAGATAATGTTATTTTCTTGGAATCATTTTTTTCTTTCTAATTCTGTTACATGCTTTGAACTAACAAGAACATAGGCTGGCCTTAATAGATGATTTTATTTTAGATGATGCTTTAAGAGATAGTCGTAGACAATAAAAATTGTCCTATGCCTGACACTTCTAAATTCTCCATCATTTCCCCTTTTGTCTTTGATAATTTTGATTATTTAATTATTTTTTAAATTCATAAGTCTTCTATTAATTAAATAATTCTTAATTATTTAATTAATTTTTTTCTATCTTTATTCTTCCTTGATTAATCAAGTAAATTTTATTTATTTAATTAGTCACTAATTAAGTCTATTTCTTTCTAAAATTAAATAAATTCTTATTTATTTAATTAGTCACTAATCAAGTCTATTTCTTTCTAAAATTAAATAAATTCTTATTTATTTATTTTTTATCCACTTTCCACTATAATTAAATAATTGTTTTCAATTATTTAATTATTCATTGGCTTCTTCTCTCCTAAATTAAATAAGTTTTAATTAATTAATTTATATTATTTTTTTAATTTGGTCCACCCTAATTTTGAATTAAATCATTATTTAATTCAAAAGGTCATCTTTATCACATGCTTGTATAATTAAATAATATCTTTATTATCTAATTATTCATTGATCTAGATTAAATAAATTTTATTACTTAATTTCTCCTCTCACCTCTTTGTTTGTGTCAATCTTATCTTCCACATCAAATCTTATATCTTGACATCTCATTTAATCCTAGCACTTGATTGTATTATCTAATAATTCAATTTTGGCCATTAATCCTTATCATTGCCCTAATTTTTCCCTAGCCCTATTTTATACTATAACTTTCAATCTTGGCCATTGATTAAGACATCTTATTGACATCCAATTTCAACCATCAATCCAAATCACATATTTCCTATAAATCAACCCTCTCATAAGCCATTTGGGGGGTTTATTCGTCAAATATCCTTATGTTGCCAAAATCATTCTTGAATTATTCATCCATTTCTATCTATCATCTCTATCTCAATGTTATGATGTTTAATTGAGCAACCAACATATCAAATCAATTGACCAATTTATCCATTATTGCGTCTATTTGAGGTATTGAAGATTTGGATTAGGTAATGCATGTTATTGTTTTATCATTTTTTATTTTATCCAAACTTTTCATATACAATGGTCTTATTTTTTTTCTTTGGTGAGTGTCAAATGTTTTCCAAGGTTTAACTAAAAATATGATAAACAAAGTTTTGTATTTAATCATCTTATATGCATCTTTTAAACAAAAAAAATTGAGGTTTATTTGCAAATTAATGAATCTCGTTTATTCAGATTGAATTTGATTTTTTTTAATATATAATAACATTTTGTATATCATTTTTAAATAGAAAAAAATAAGGTTTATTTGCAAATTCATGAATTTGTTTCTTCATATTGAATTTGATAATTCAATCTTGTAATATACAGTATGCCTTGCATGTCCTTTATAAATAGAAAAAATATAGGTTTGTTTGTAAATTCATGCCTCTTCAGATTGAATTTTGTTCTTTTAATATATAGTTCATACCACCAATAAGCAATGTTTGTTTGCAAATTCATGAATATTGTTTTGTTAGATTGATTTGATTCTTATGATGCATGAAAAAAAAAAAATCCCTTTTTATATCTTTAATGAGCCAATAGTCATTTCTATAGCCTTATTCGTGGTCTTATATGGTGAATGTATTTGTTATTTTGGTTGAATTCATTTTTTCTTCTTCAAACTTGTATGTAGGTGTTACATTGTTTTGTTTATCTCTAACCTTCATTAAATATGGGAAACATATATCAAATCAATTGTTACCCTAGGTTGTTCTCATCCCTCGTTGTATCTATTTTTGTGGATAGTTATAACTAGGATATGTCTTGTCTATCTTTTTCTAATAGAAAAAATCAAGGTTTATATGTAAATTTATGAAATGTGAGAAAAATATGGAAAAATCACTTGTTAACATATGTCTCATTGTACATCCCTCGTTGTATCCATTTTTGTGGATATAACTAGGGTATGTCTTTTTAAACAGAAAAAATCTAGGTTTATTTATAAATTCATGAATGTTGTCTCTTCATATTGAATTTGGTTCTTTTAATTTATAAATAGACCAATCTTCTTTGGCACTACTTTTTTTTTAAGCAGCCAATAAGCAAAGTGCATTGCAACATTTCATCATTGACCCTATTGATAGATTGAAGGTAGAGTAGAGACAAAGAGAATACAAAGAAACACTAAATAGAAGAGGAACTCAACTAATCTGAGTGTTTCTAAAGTCGGGCTCCTACATTTCATTTATAGATCAGACATCATTAAATCCATTTTACACTGTAGATTGTTGTTAGTTGCAGTATTTAATGAGGACATGTGAGATAGACACA
Organism: Sequoia sempervirens; assembly: GCA_007258455.2. Lineage (NCBI taxonomy): Eukaryota > Viridiplantae > Streptophyta > Pinopsida > Cupressales > Cupressaceae > Sequoia > Sequoia sempervirens. The sequence goes on along the minus strand of VDFB02000008.1, from coordinate 49,118,624 downwards.
ACGTGAACAATATGATTAAGGTGGGGCAGTGGAAGTCAGCACAATACAATGCTCGATGATTCTAGATGGTCCTATAGGTTAGCCAGTTGTTTTGTGTCGACTATATTTAATTTACTACTATCATCCCCCCATAAATTAATTATGCTAATTGTTCTAAATGTCCCACCATAATAGAAGAGATGGGTCCCGACTTAAAGCCTTGTTAGGTACCCATTTACATTCAATTATTTATTACTATAATTGGATTTGTCACGTATTTACTACATTCACTTGTTGGTTCCGCCCCATAATGTTTATTTAGAGAGGACAGGAATGTCCTTGAGTTGTAACAAATCTCTAAGTTTGACAAATTTTACAATAGGTAATACTTTTTTAAATATATCAGCAACTTGATCTTTTGTTCCACAAAATTGTAGCTCTATCACTCAACTTTCAATCAGGTTACAAATAAAATGAGATGCACTTCAATATGCTTAGATTTGGCATGATATACAGGATTTTTTGCTAGCTTAATAGTGCTTTGATTATCACAAAATATTATAGTAGGAGAGTCTTATGAATGGTATGTGTCTTCAAGTAGTTGTTTAAGCCACAATGCTTCTTGAGATGCCTTGAATGAACCAATATATTCAGCCTCTGTTGATGATAGGGACACTGTTGCTTGCTTCTTGATGCTCCATGAAATTGGTCCTGACCCAAGATGAAACATATATCTGGAAGTTGATTTTCTATCATCAATGTCACCTGCATAATCAAAATCTATATATCCAACTAGAATAGGCTCTCCTCCATATTTGCATTCAATTCCAAGTTGATAAGTGCCTTTAATATATTTTAATATTCTCTTGACTGCTTTCTAGGGATAACTTTAAGAAACCCCCCCCTCAGTGAAGGTGTAAAATCCTGGCGAATCTTTCCTTTTATTTGAAAAAATATATTAATTTTCCTGGCGAATCTATGCACATTATTAAAAAAATTGAAAAATCTTAGCGAATCTTAATGAATAATTGGTAAAAATAATAATCATAGTGGTGAATCCTAGTGAATAATCACTAAAAAGATTAATTACAATGGAAAATCTCTCCTTTTAAAATTTTCTAATGATTGTTGATTTACAATAGTGATGTAAAATCATGAAATGAAATTGTGCCACGTGTTGACACATCACTCATCCATCGCATTTGACTATCAAACCAAACTGTCAGTCGTTCCTTGTGGTCTCCACCAATACATACGTACACCACTTATGCAATTCTGAAGAATCAAGATGGGAATCTACAATATTTGCAACAAGTCTCCCAAAAAAGACGTAAATATTTAACTCCCAACCTCCAAGTGGTCCCCACATCCATCGACATCCAAGTCACTATTGTACGCAGTCATCACTATCCACACAGACTAGTCCCACCATCCATCAGCTTGTCACCCAGTCAGAGAAACCACTGACTTCACAACCTCTAGTCAGAGGTTAGGAAACTCCATGATGTCACGACAACAAAGAAGATCAACCAGTCGGGAAGTTAAGAAACTTCTGAATACTGCGACAAGGTTCCAAGGTTAGAGAAGTTAGTGATCCCTCGACAAAAACATTGTCGCCCTGTTTCAAACTTCCAGATCCCCGCGACATAGGTTACAAGGTTCAAGTTTTGGGTGATAGGCCGACAATGAAGACCATTGGTTAGCTTTTTAATCGAATGGCTGTAGGTTGATTCCATGACCTAATACATATGTGCCCTTTAAAAGGCTTGTTGAGACCCAAAATTTGTTTTGGGCCACATGATTAGGTTTAGGCCAACTGCATATGCAATATCTGGTCTAGTTATGGTAAGATACAAAAGACTCCCAACAATTTGTTGATACAATTTTCCATCCACCTTTTGAGTAGAGTTAGTACTCAATTTTAATCCTACTTCACATGGTGTATTAGATGGTTTACAATCAATCATATTAAATCTTTTTAATACATCAAGAGCATATTTAGTTTGAGAAAGCATGATCCTTTCTTCTTCTTGCCATACTTTCATGCTCAAAAAGTAGTGCATCAACCCTAGATTAGTTATTTCAAAAGCTTGTTTGAGTTGAGCCTTAGTTTACTTCAATATTGTGTGTGTGATTTCCTGTAATAATCAAGTCATCCACATATAATACAATAATAACAACTTTATCATCACTATGTTTTACATACACATCTGGATCAACTTTACTTCTTTTAAATCTTGCATCTATAAAGTACTCATTTATTTTTGAGTACCATGCCCTTGGAGCTTGCTTAAGACCATATAATTATTTTTTTAATCTACACTAGACGTTCTTCACCACTTTTAACAAATCCTGGTGGTTGTTGCATGTAAATTTCTTCCTTTAGATCACCATGTAGAAATTCATTTTTTACATACATTTGAAATATTTTCCAACCAAATTTTGTAGCTAGAGTAACTATTGTACGAATTGAAGTCATTTTTGCATCTGGAGCAAAGGTTTCAGTATAATCGATACCTTCTATTTTTGAGAAGCCTCTAGCTACTAGCCTTTCTTTGTGTTTTTCAATAGCTCCATCTAATGTGAACTTTGTTCTATAGTTCCACTTGCAACCAACCACATTTTTTCCTTTTGGAAGTGTTGTCAATTCCCATGTTCCATTTTTCATTAAAGAGTTGTACTCATGTTGCATAGCTGCTTCCCATTCATCTTTTCCTTTTTCTTATTCATATGTACTTAGAGTGTCAACCTACATCACCCTAGTCATAAGAGCATAGTTAGCAAACATATTTCTAGGTCCTTCTTGGTAGATTTCTTGGATGCTTCTAGTCTTTTGTGTGCCTTCATCATCACTTTCACTTGATGCTTCAACTTGTGTTCCTTCTCCTCTTGCAGAAGATTGCACACCTTGATTTGGATCATTAGTAGACTTGTCTTCATCAATCAAGATTGGAAAGTAAGATAATGTAGGATAATGTTCACTCTCAATATCTTCATCAAACCAAACTTTCCTTTTGATATGATTTTCATTTATTTTTAGGATTATATAACCTATATCCTTTTGACTTGTCACTATACCCAACCATAATGCACTTGTCACTTTTCCTTTCAAGCTTATTCCTCTTTTCATCAAGAATGTGGGCATATGCATTACATCCAAAGACTCTAAAATGAGATACTATAGGCTTTCTACCACTCCATGCCTCTTTTGATGTTATATTCAAAACTGCCTTAGTAGGTGTTCTATTCAAAATATAAACTATAGTACAAATTACTTCAGCCCAAAATTTAGCTTCTATATTTCTAGAGTGAAGCCTACATCTAGCCATTTCTATTATAGTTCTATTTTTTTCTTTCTGCAACTCCATTTTGTTGGGGTGAGTAGGAGATGGTTGATTCTTTCTTTATACCATGTTGTTTACAAAAATCTAAGAAAGCTTTGTTCATATATTCCATTCATCTATCTGTTCTTATTATCTTTATAGATCTTCCACTTTGATTTTTTAGTTAATTCCTTAAACTCTTTAAACTTATCAAACACTTCATCCTTCCCTTTTAGAAAACATACCCAAATTATTCTAGTATAATCATCAATAAAGGTGAGGAAATACCTTGGTCCTACAAGTGATGGTATTCTAAAAGGACCCATTACATCACTATGAACAAAATGTAAAGGGGTTTTTGTTCTCCATGATTTACCTTGTGGGAAACTTTCCACATGTTGTTTTCCCATAGTACATCCTTTGCACACCTTGTGACTTGATGATATTTTTGGAAGCTCATGCACCGTATATAGTTTCTCCATGAGCTTGAGACTTTGATAATTGATATGTCCCATGCATTCATGCCATAACCTGCTCATATTATCATATTTGGCAATAGCACACATATTCTCATCTCCACCTTTGGAAAGAAATTCTTGAAATTTATATAATCCATTCTCCATTTTACCAATTGCAATCACTTAATAATTATTGTTTACATCCTTGATTAAACATTTGTTATTGTAGAACTCTATTTTATATCCTTGGCTTGCAATTTGAGATATGAAAAGAAGATTTGTTGTCAAATCAAGAACTAGCTTCACATTTTTAAACATCCCATTATCAACTTGAACATTTCCTATCCCTTTGAATTCTAAAGCACTATTATTTCCCAAATATATTTTTTATGCATTTCTCTCATTTAATGATTCAAATTGTTCCTTATTGTGAGACATATGTTATGTAGCACCAGAATCAATAACCCATTCATCCTTAAAAGAATTGTTTCCTTTAAGTGCAACACAAAAAGCATTTCTTATGGAATCAAAAGATTTTGTAAACTTGTTCGTCTTCTTTTCTATATCTCTATTTCTCTTGTAACATTCATTTGTGTTATGACCCATTTTCCCATAATAATTACATTTACATTTTCTTTTATTATAATCCTTAGATGGGACATTTTTATTTTCATACTTCCAATTCCCTTCTTTAGACTGAATATCTTGTGACTTTTTGTAATTTTGTTTTTCCTTCATTATGAGTGCTTGAGACTCATCATGTAAAGATTATTTTTCTTTAATTTGGCATTTTTCTTCTTGCACTAGCTTAGCACATAACTCTTCAAATTTAATACTTTGTAACTTATCTGCAGTATCTAGTCCCCTTATGAATGATTGATAAGATCCTGGAAGAATTTGTAATATTATTTGCACAAAATATTTATCATCTACATTCTTTCCAAGAGAAACAAGCTTATTTTTCTTTTCTTTTAATTTACTTAGATGAGGAACTAACTTCTGTGAACTTGATAACTTCATATTATATAACTTTTTGGTGAGAGATAGGATCCATACATCACCTGAATTTTGATATGTATTTTTCAAAATATCCCATACTTTAACTCCACTTCTTTCATTACGAACTTTTGGAAGGATTACCTTTGAAAGCGTGAGCTTGACTAATGTTGCTTCCTTTTTGTCCCTTGTATCCCAATCTTCTTGGTCTTTTCCAGGATTTGTTGGTCTTTGTTCTTTGGGCCAGTAACAATCTCATAAAAAATTTGAAGTGTTAAAGGAATCTCTATATGAGATACCCAATCATAATAATTTTTTCCATTTAATTTAACTGTGAGCAAAGGAATTCCAATAGAAACCATTCCCTCTTTTTCAAAAGAAAATTGAAATAATTTTCCAACAAATTGAAATAATTTTCCAACAAAACTTAATGCATGAATGAAAATCTCTCACCAAATTTCTAGAATTGATATTGTTTTTTCTTCAACCAAATTTCAACTTGCAAGATTCAAAAAAATCCACTCTGCAGAATCACAGATTTGCCCAAGATTTAAAGAATCTCTAATGCCATATTGATAGATTGAAGGTAGAGCAGAGACATAGAGAATACAAACATACACTAAATAGAAGAGGAACTCGGCAAATCTGAGCGCTGCTAAAGCCAGGCTCATGCGTTTCATTTATAGATCAGACAACATTAAATCCATTTTACACTGTAGCTTGTTGTTCGCTATAGTATTTAATGAGGACAAGTGAGACAGACACAACGTGAACAATGTGATTGAGGTGGGGCGGTGGAAGTCAGCACAATGTGGTGCTCGATGATTCTAGATGGTCCGGGAGGTTGGTTGGTTGGTCTGTCCCGACCATAATTAATTTACTTCTAACAGACCCACTGTTGTATTGAAGCATTCCCTAGCAACGTTATGCATGATTTTTTGAAATCAACATATAGAAGAAAGCCTTGGTGTAGGCGAAGAGTGAGCTAAACAATAGCCATAGCAAAACCTACGGTAAAACATGACACATTTTGAACATGTTTCTCAAACATTTGTCCTCTTTCTATGCTTCCACATTTTGCATACTTCTGTATAGTTTAGATGCTTAGTCTATGCTACCACATTTTGATTGACAATGCGCAGTTTCCCAAAACTGAAACTACCCTGCCAGCATTAGGCAGGAACTACGCTGCACTGCAGCTCTTGTTTCTCTATGAAATTCGATAGTTAACTATATCACCAGGTGCTCCTTTAAAATCTACATCATATTCCCTAAAGAAGTGTCACTAATAAACGAAGAAAATTATAGTACTTCCCATCTTTGATAAAAGAATTGATGTGAACAGAGAGGTCAAGAGGTCAATTCCATGAAATAGAGGGGCAGAAAAGGACCTATTACTAGCATTTGGAATAAAATTGTAAATCTCTATTTTAATTCTCTGCAAAATTTTTGATTAAATATCTTTTATTGGCTTGGTGGCCCTTGTTTTTTTTTGTCAAAGCAAGTCTTGAAATCCTCAAGATTTTATTTGCAGTTCATACATTGGCTTGGAGGTTTATCTGAGAATGTTGCAGATGAATCCAGACATTTTGTATTGAGTAAATCAGATTGAAGGAAATCACTAAACAATGGATTGTATACTGAGTTAGATCCATCAAGTACTTTATTTTTCCTTTATTTCTTTATAGCGTATCATACATCTGTTGGTTGAATTTTTCTGTGAAGGTTCTTGTCAATTATTCTGATCATTTTTGGAAAACTAATCAGATTTCTTTTATCTTATAAGAAATGCTTAAAAATTGTATAGATAGTTCATTTTCAATTAAGGTGTTTTCTCTATGTTTCATCAAGTTTTCAAGATGACGAGGATGGTAGGGGATAGGGATATATATATTTTTCAATGTATAGAATTTTTTGAAATGATAATATTGTTAAGACATTCACATATGCATAAGATATCTTTGATATACAATATTAAAATTGAATTGAGAGTTCACATGAAAATCAAACAAATTAACGAATGTCAAAATTTAAAATTTCATTGCTCTCATAATTCCTCGTTAATGTGCATATGATATATACCACATGTATAACATCTCTACATAGTATGTACCCATAAAATTATTTTTCTAACTATAATGACTTGCCATAGGTGGTCTAAAATGGAGCAAGGGATACAAGTTATATAATTTTTAAAAGGTGGTTATTTAACCTTATTTTTGGAATTTAGAAATTTGATCAAGATTCATTTTCTCTCCTATGGTTTTATTATTCTAGACTCATGAGTTGGTCAACTTCAAAGAATAAATGGTATTCTATTCTTATCAATATGTTTAGATTTAGAGCTTTTTTATGTAGATATACACTAGTTACCAAAGGCTAGTTAATCCTAATGATGAAAATATTACACATAATCACATACAGTCAATCTATTCCTATGAGTGACAAATGATCAACAAGATTATTTTTCATACCTAATTGATTGCTTATTTTATTTTCTTTGTTAAATATTATTTATTTATTTTAAATTGTTTAATTTAAATTAAAAAATTATGAATTTTACTTTTTTTTTTCTTGTTACCACACGAGGCTCATAATTCAAAGCCTTGATAATATGTTTGAAGCTCGAAATGCCTACTTGCCTCCACTATTGATTTGTAGGTTTGACAACCTTTTGGAAGAGAATTTTAAAATTTAGGATTCTAGTATAATCCTATGCTATAGTGGATTACCACCTTATAAGCTTGCAATTCATTGAAATGCAATTTTATTTTCTATGGTTGACTCCTCTCAATGCTAACAAAATCAAGTATTTATAAAAAATGTCTTACATACACTTAATACTAAGAAAATCAAGTATTATCAAGTATTAATGGAAACATATTGCATATGTTGTAGATAAGAAAAATAGTGTTCCAATTTTTAATATTACCAATCTAGTTTAAAATATTGACTCTACTTACTTAAAAAACATTGTTTCATCCTATGTTTTAATAGGATGATGAAAAGTAGGAAGCTATTAAGCATAAAGCAATTGTAAATTAATTTAAAATAATCCAAAAAACCCCTACATTTCCAATAGATACAATATTTTTTCTATTCATATATTCATATCACCCAATATAACATAATAGATTCACAGAGCTAAAACATCTTTCTGCCTAAACATTTGGTGTTATATTTGATGAGACTCCATACATTAACTTGCTCATGTCACAACATTGTAGTGAATTTGAGTTCACAGTGGGTAGTTGAGTCCAAAGAGATTTGGGGGTTTGTTCATTATCTCATCAATGACATATTGTCTATTTGTGTCTTCCTTTTTTTGACAAAAGTTTAATATCAAATTAGTTAGCAGAAAGGTGGCAAATGTTCAGTCCTTGCCTCCTGATAACCCTGCGCCTAAAATTTAGTTAGTACTTGCGATTGTTTTGTTGAACTTAATAAACATTATAATAGAAGAGAAGGAAACTTGCAAATTCCTTAGGCAAAAAATAAGCATTTTTTTCTAAAGATAGTCCATGTTTTGGGTATCAAAATTAATGTTTTTCTTTATGCTAAAAAATTGGATCAATAGAAAAAAAATAAAAAAATAGTAACAATAAAGTTAACTATTGTGGAATAAATATGAAGAATAACAAAAAAAAATCAATTGATCACTAAGAGACATAGTAATAGGAATCACAAATCCAAACAAGTATTGTAGTTAACATTTACAAAATCACTAGAGTGTCTACTCATATCCAAAATAGGGAAATCTAGGTCATTTCTAGTATCAACCTTACTGCTATTACAATTAAGAGCTAATCTAACCAAAAAATCAACAACCTAATTTATTTTCCTTAAGTATGCTTCCAATTAACAAAATTATAACCATGAATTAGGATGTTGATGTCTATCCTACATTGGTTTAGTTGCAAAGTTCTACTTGAAATGAAAGGAGGACTTTATTTTAAATGATCAACCAAGATTTTAGAGTCAAATTCTAGAATTATACGCATAAATTGACTTTGCTTAGCACACAAACAAGCTTGGTGAATGGCCATATCCTCCTTAAAATTATTAGAACCATCACCAAGGCTACTTGCAAACTAGAACTTGGATATCATTATAACCACAACAAACATTTTCTACAAGTGCCAACATTTCTAAGGTTGTCTTTTGAAGGAGTAGATCAATATTAATTTCAAGCAAGCTTGAAAGAAGGAATTCCCATTGTGTAACTTCATAATCCTAAAGGTTTTTATTAGAAGAGACAAAAAAGACAGATAAGGTATAGGAATAGCAAGCCTCATTAGAAATCTAAATTCCCACCAAGAACTAAATGGATAAACTTGAATACAAACTTGATATGTTTCTTTTATATTTTCATTAATCTACCAAAATGTTACTTATATTCCGTGCTTCATCATTATTTATTTTTCAATCACACCAAATATTCTTGCAACTAAAATAAGGACCATATTATACATAATGGATTACGGAATTTTAGCTTCAAAGAAGGTCTCACCTAATTTACAGGGGAGTCTTCAATAGACTCAAAATTACTCCATTAAATTTTTAACAAACATACCATAAATGATTTAAAAAGGTTGAAAAAGAGAAAACTCAAAGAAGATTTATACCATACTCATCATATTGGAAGCAAATAATACATCCATTTAAATCCACAACTCTTTGTTGAATAGTATCCTAATGAATAAATTTACATAAATCTATGAGCCATTATTAATCATTAATCTTAGGGCATAATTTATAAAGTTAGATCCATTTCCAAAGCTTAGATCTCTTACCTTTCAATATATCTTTCAAAAGAGTTATATAACTACCTTGCATGTTGTAAGTACCAAAACCTTTCAAACCTCATTCAAAGAAATATTAATCTTCACCTAAAGAGACCTTATGGGATGTTCAAATATTACTAAATAATCAATAAAAAGGGAGAATTGATGTCCTATACAAATATTTTTTAGGTTTCCATTTCCCAATATTTACACAATCCTACATGACAACATAATAAAAATAAAAAATATAAATTTAGCCAACATTGATACATCTATATTTTAATCATATGATATCAGGAAATTCTATGCAAAGAGGGCTATGTTGGTCCCATACATCATCCTAGAAAATAGAATGGTCTCTCTTCCCCATAATCTAGAAAAATGGTCAAATTTAATTATATTACTACCCAATTTTATAGTTTACCATAGCTAGGAACTTATGTCAAAATTATACATCATAGGGATGAAACAGTGATTCTCCATTTTCTTGTACTTAAGATTAGTAATTGTCCTTCATGTTACATGTTTCTCAACAAATAATCTCAAATATAATTTGGAAGCAAGAGATATATTATTAGGGAGGGATTATTCACACCTAAGCCACCTCTCTCTTTAGGTTGATAGATAATAAAAAAAAACCAATTCTTTTTCTATGAATTTTCATCCCAAATAAAGTTTACCATCTTATAGTCCAAATCATAAATATATTTTTGAGATCTAAGATCCATAAATGTATAAAAAAAGAGATCTTGAATCATATCCTTAAGAATGATTCTATGACTACTCAAGGAGAGGTATTTGTGTGTCTGGTTACTAATAAAATATTGGATAGAATCTTATGTTACATTATTATCTTTTTTCTCAAGACATGAAGGGAAATAGGGATATCCTAATATTTGAAAGGAGAAAAAGAAACCTAGAAATGAACAATATTATTAATTCATTATATAAGATGAGGGCTAGTATGGAAAGTGAAAAATTGAGAATTCTATTTATGTTCAAGGGTTGACATGATGTAATAATATAAATATCAAGAGCTCGCCTAAAAGCAATATCTTCCTCAAGAGTGGAATTACCCATGAAATAAGTTTCATCCACAAAATAAAAATGGGAAACTGGATCCATACCCTACATAATGTGAAGATAAAAATATAGTTAGAACACTTTATGTTCTTTAAAAACCTACCAGTTATTTTTTATGGAATGAGAAAGAGACAAAGAGAGAGAGGATAACCCTTATGTATACCTCTTTCAAACTAAAAGATACTAGAATTTGAGTTATTTTTAATGAAAGAAAGTGGAGAGGCACAACATTCCATGACCCATTGAATCCAAATATTATCAAAACCAAAGGGATGTAAAATATCATTCAAAATTTTCCAATTGACTCTATCACAAGCCTTAGAAAGATCATTTTTCATGAACATTAAACCTTTCTTGTTAATATGCATGGAATAAATGGATTCTAAGACAATAACGATAATATCAATGATTTGATAACCTTGAACAAATTCCCCAATTAACGAGAATGGTATAACAACTATTTCAAAATTTCAGTAGTACTTTTAGAAAAAATACTATATATATAATATAACAAATAGTTATGTATCAAACATTAGCAAAATGAGATACATGATATTTCTTAGGAATCAAAACTGAAAAATACTTATTAAGGGATTTTAATGATTTTTTATATACACAATTGCTTAGAATCTTCCAACATGTCAGCTTTAACAATATGGGTATGTGTAGGATCATGATAGGCCATAAAGTGGCAATATGTAAGTGATATGATAGCCCATGTGGCTGACAACCCTTTTTTACCCAAAATTGATGAAACGAAAAGGGTTTTTAAAGGAGATTCTCAACTTTCCACCAATATAAATTATGCTTTACTTTGAATTTAATAAATTATTATTATTCATTTTCTATTTGAATTACGACTAAAGTCTTGATTGATAGGTTGGTTGAAAAACATCTATAGCTTTCAAATGGTATCATATTTTTTGAATCTGAAACATGCATCACGTTCTATGCTTTGCATACTATAGGATTAAAGAAAAATATATTGAATTTCATGATGTTTTGACCAAGTCAAGGTGGTCATGCATACGAGTTTTTTATATTTTTTAAAATTTGTAATAAAAAATTCATAATTAATTATTTGCTTGGAAACAAATTACAAAAAAATATGCATCACATTGGGACATGAGTTCTCTACCTATATCTAAAATATTATAAAAAAATATTATCATTTTATTTTGGTTAGGGTGGTCAGACAAACAACTACTTATTTTTCCCCTGAAATTTAAGTACTACTTGAAATTTCAAATTTGTACCAAATAGATTTAAAAAAAAAAAAAAATCTAGAAGTTTTGAAACTACATTCAATTTGATATAGATTCTATTCCTACATATTTTTGAAATAATTTAGAGAACTTATTCAAATTTTTATGTCAAGTTTCCTAGCTCTGATTTTTTTGAATTTTTTGCCACTTAAGGGCCTGTTTTTTCCATGATGATCCTACACATACCCATATCCTAAAAAATATTGAAATAAATCAAAAGGAAAACCATCAAGACCTAGTTTTTTATCTTCTTTCATCATGAAAATAACTATCCCTTGTTCATCCATGAAAATGGGCCATTGAGGAACAAATTATAAAGAGGGAAGACAAGTCTAGAAATACAAATCAAACTGATACATCGATTATGAGTAGAATAGTGGGGCTTTGAAAAACTAATGAGAATGATAAAAAAATTATAATTGAATATGTTGAATGGATTCAATCCTAGACCCATCCTCTCATTAAATCTCTTGAAAAGAATTAACATGTTTCTATGAGTTGAAAATGATTTTTACTATCACATTTCTTATTTGTTGACAATAATGATGCTCTTTTATTAAATGTATGAGATGTAAAGAAAAAATAATCTCTAAAATTGATTTATAAATTTGAAAGTATAGGGAAGATCAAATACTTTTAATTTTGTTTGTATTTAATGAATAAATCAAAATTATCAATAATAAATGAAATTTAGAAAGAAAAAAAGTTTGTTTTAAAGTATAGATGTATATTTCCTTTTTGGGCAGTGTAACTGTTATGAATTTAAAAATATAGATGAGGAATTAGGAATATATAATAGAATTATATTGGGATTTATTTTATCATCTATAGGGTCATGTTTTATAGCCAATATTTTCCTTCATTGGTGAGATTATTTGAGGTGATGTAGGTTATTTTTCTTCTTCCATGGTCTTTTCAATATGGTTTCCTTTGTATTTGAATTCTTATTTTTGAATTAGATGTGCTTAGAAGAATAGTGAGGCATGCTTGAATATGAGAGGAGGAACACTTGTCTTGGTTATATTTAATTCCAAGTTAGAGAATAATAACTAATGTGATAACTTATCAATCTATTCAAGTATGTAGTTTCAATTCAATCGTCATTAACCCAGATATTATGAGTATTAGTTCACAAGAATCCATCTCTTATGAAATAAATGTAGAATAGAAAGAAATAGACTGAATCAGAGTACACCTAGAGGTCTGATGAAGATTCTAGAATCTTTGGAATGTTGTTTGGAATCAAAGAAAATTAATAGTGGGGTATGTGTAGGATCATCATGGAAAAAGTAGGTCCTTAAGTGGCAAAAAATTTAGATGACAAAACTAGGAGACTCATTTGCAAAAAATTATGACAAAACTTAGATTTCCAGCCTTAAGGTGGGACTCATTTGCCACTGGTGGTGAACTAGTCCTCTCCCAAAATTTTGAGAAATTAGGAGACAACTCTACAACACCAGATCTGAGAATGCCTGCTTGTTGGGTTGTCAAAGTCAATTCTGCAAGAAACAAATATAATACCTTCTCTAAGCTTGAAATATGGTTGATTTGACTTGAAGAACCTAGTTGAATTGTTGACCACTCTTCAACACATAAATGCTTGTTAAATCTACATACAAAGGTCTATAAACACACATGCAAAAGGGGAAAAATGGTTGAGGGTTAGCAAATAGGGGTTTGCCTTGGTCAAACCCCACTTTGGTAATCAAACCCTTAATGAAATAATGAAATGAAAGAGAATGATAAACAAATAACATGTAAATGCTATCAACTTACCAAACCTTTGTTGAGAAAAATTTGAAGATGTGTTAATGGATGCTCCAAAATGCTTGATTTATGCTTGATTTGATGTTGTACAAGGTTCTTGAATGCTTGAGTGAATGAGTGAATAAGTGAATTTGATGAATTGATGTTGATAGGTGTTGAAACGGATGTAAAAAATATTATTTATACATTTTTGTGCCTTAGTAACCCATTGATACCTCATCATAAGCTAACATCAATTGATTTTGAATAAAAAATCAAAAGGATTTTTGAAATATTTTGAATTTAGAACCAAGGGGAACTCATTCACCACCCATGGCAAATGGGTCCCACCTAGGACCTGAAAATGCATGTCAAGAATTAAGTCATATTTAATAGTATTTGTCGGACTTACATTCAAAAATATAACTAATTAAGCCATATAAGGGCATAAAGGGGTCATATAAAGGATACGAAAGGTATATATAGTGAAACTATGCCTAGAGAAGCATGAATTCTTGTTATAAGACTTTACAACACTTCAAAATAGGACTTGATTAGTGATGAAAATGTGGTTTTTAGGTGAATTGTAATGAATAGAGACTAGAAGAGTGTAGTGTTAGGGTTACAGGGCAAATATCTAACAATTAAATGCAGATTTGATCAATAAAATAGAGAAATAAAACACACACAAAAATTAACACCGAGAATTTAACGTGGTTCACCCAATTCCGGGCTACATCCACAAAACTACAGCCAACCAATGATTTTATTATCCAGTGCAAAAATTATTACAATCTTGCGAATAATCACTTTTTTCTACATACTGTAACCCCCATCCCAACTCCTTATAACAAGCCCTTTAGAAGCTTCCAGAATTAGGGTCTTACAAAGTCAATTTTTTTCTTTTTCGGCAACTTTTCCTTTTTTATTGATGACACAAAAAAAATGGCAAAAAAGAAAATTCTCAGGGGCTACCACCCCCAAACCCTCGCCTAGGGCCCAGCTTGGGCCTAGAACCTAGAGAGGATACATGTTAGGTGTACAGTATAGGATGATCAATTGCCACATACCAAAAATCTCCCACTTGGAGACTGATCAGGCTCCACACCAACACAATCTCCCACTTGGAGATTGATCCTAGACGACACTGTTGTGCTTACAACTCCCACTAGAAATAAGTACCTTGGACCCTGATGCTCTGTTATACCTGAATTCAACATTGAAGTCCAACTGAAGTTGAAGAGGAGCTCAACTTCTCCCTTGTAACCACCTTTGTAAATATATATGTTGGAGCGATATTTGTATCTTTTCTAGCTTGACCTATCCATCCTCCAACACAAACCAAATGAAATGATATCTCAACTATATATGTTTGGTTGTAGAGTGCAAGGCATAATTCTTTGCAAGATGTATAGCACTTTGGCTATTTGTAAACAAGTAATTTTCAGCCTATTATTTTCTCATCTCTTCCATGAAAAGTTTTAGCCATACCATCTCCTTTTCTGCCTCTATTACATCAACATACTCTTCCTCTGTGGTGGATAAAGCAACCACCTTTTGCAACTGATAAATCAAACTCATTGTTGTCCCACCAACTGTAAATACATAACCTATGGTACACCCCCTGGTATCTATATCTCCTATTAAATATGAGTCAACATAACCTTTTAAATTAATATTAGAGCCCCCAAAACATAAACATTTATTGGATGTACCTCTCAAATACTTGAGAATCTATTTTACTGCATTCCAATGCTCAACACCAGGATGAATCATATACTTTCTAACAACTCCTACAACATGTGCAATATCTGGTCATGTGCATACCATGGTATACATTAAACTACCTACAGCTGAAGCATATGGTACCTTGGACATTTTTTCTTCCTCCTCTTGTGTCTTTGGACACATATCCTTAGTCAGTTTTAACATGACTAGGAAAAGGTGTGTTGACAACTTTTGCATTCTCCATTTGAAATCTTTGCAACACCTTTTCAATATAATCAACCTGAGATAAAAACAATTTTCTTTTTTTCCTATCTCTTGTAATCTTCATGCCAAGGATTTGCTTTGTTGCCCCCAAATCATTCATAGAAAATGAACTTGACAAATGTTGTTTTAACTCCCTTATGTGATCCATGTTAGATCCTGCTACAAGCATATCATCAACATATAAACATAAAATAATGTAGCTATTATCATCAAGCCTCTTAAAATAAACACAATGGTTTGATTACACCGACTATAGCCTTGCTCAACCATAAAACTATGAAATTTAATATACCATTGCCGAGGTTCTTGCTTCAAGCCATATAAAATTTTCTTCAATCTGCACACCAATTTCTCCTAAACTTTGACCTCAAATCCTTGTGGTTGTTCCATGTATATTTCCTCTTCCAAATCACCATGGAAAAAGGTTTTTGTAACATCAAGTTGTTCTAAATACAAGTCTTCAGCAGCCACAATACTTAAAACAGTATGAATAGAAGCCATTTTAACAATGGGAGAAAATACTTCATCAAAATTAATACCCTTTTTCTGTGCAAATCCCTTTAATGTTAATCTGGCTTTAAATCTATTCTTTCCTCCATCCTCCTCTTTTAGCCTATAAACCCATTTGTTTGGTGAAGCCTTTTTACCTGCAGGCAACATGCATAATTCCCAAGTTTGATTTTTCAATAAGGAGTCCATTTCTTCTTCCATTCCATGCTCCCATTGAACCTTGGTATCCACCTATATAGCTTCATCATAACAATCTAGTTCAACAACATGAGTTAATAAAATAGAATACAAAGAGGGAGAAAATATTTTTGGAGGTCTACTTATCCTTGAAGATCATCTAACATTCACTAGAGTTTTTGGTATTTATTGTTGTTGTTGTTGCAGAGCATGAGGAACCATTGGAACATCATTGTTTGTTGTATCATCCAATACTACATAATCATTTTATTTATTCTCATGCTACTGCAACTGATCTTTGTACAACACTTTCTCATTGAATATGACATCCCTGCTTCTCACAATTTTTTTATTTTCAAAATCCCAAATCCTATAACCAAATTTATCAATGACATATCCAACAAATATACATTTCTTTGATTTTGCATCAAGCTTAGTTGTATTTTCATAATCTACATGTGCAAATGCTTCACAACTGAAGGTCTTGAAAAAAGAATAACTCACCTTCTTACCTGTCCATGCTTTCTTTGGAATACCACAACCCAAAGGATTAGAATGAGCTCTATTGATTAAATAAACAACATCATTTACAACCTTTTCCCACATATTTAAAGGAAACCTAGCATGCAATCTCATGGTCCACACACACTCTAAATTATTGTTTTGTTCATGCACTTAGCCACTCCATTTTCTTGTGGAGTCATTGGAACCATTTTCTTCCTATGAATACCATTAGAGGAACAATATTCTTCAAACTCTTTGCTATAATACTCACCACCATTATCAGATTTGAGACATTTTAACTTTTTACCTATCTCATTCTCAACCAAGCTTCTCCATTTCTTAAAAGTTTCAAATACATCATATTTTTTCCTAAGGAAATAAATCCATACCTTCCTTGTTGCATCATCAATAAAAGTGACATAGTACCAAGAGCCACCAAGAGAAGATACTTGAGTTGGTCCCCATACATCCATATGCACAAGCTCCAATTTCTCATCATTCTTTTATGTCCCATCTTTGAGAAAACTAACTCTCTTTTATTTTTCATACACACAAATTTCACAGAAATCCATATTAACACATTTCAAACCTAGTAAAACATTCTCTGAATGAAATACTTTCATACCTTTTGCACTCATATTCCCAAGTCTATTATGCCACAGTGTTGATTTAGAATCCATAGCAACTGTTTGATTTGCTGCCTATTGAACTGTAGCAACTATTTCTGAACATTGATTTTTATTTGCAATAACTAAAGTAGAAGGAACAATATGACTTGTACAAAGATATAAGGTTCCTATTTTCACACCTTTTGCTACCAATAAGGAACCTTTTATAACCTTCCAATTTTTATCACTAAATGTAACAACACCACCTTCATCATCTAGTTACCCTACTGAAATTAAATTTCTTTTTAACTTTGGAATGTGCCTTACCTCATGTAGTAGCCAATGATTCCCATTCTATAGCTTAATCTTGATTCTTCCCTTTCCAACAATTTGACAGGGTTTGTTATCTCCCAAATAAACCAACCCAAAATCTCCTATTTAACTTCTATGGGGTGTAGCATGAAATGAAGCCCCTGAATCTAACACCCAAGTATCATCAACATTATCAAGGGAAAGAATCAAAGCATGCTCATCAGATTTATTACTTACCATATTTTCCTCTTTATTTCCTTCTTTTTTGTCTCCTTTATTTTTTCGAGACCAACAATCTTTCTTTAAATGACCCAATTTACCACAGTACCATCAATTCCTCTTGTCTCTAGATTGGGACCTTTTGTCCTTTGATTTTCCTCATGACTTCCCATGACTTCTAGAATTTTTTCTTCTCTCCTTTGTTCTACCCCTACTTTTTGCATTCAAAATACTCTGTGATGTGGATGTTCTACCTAAGCTTTTCCTATGAATTTCCTCACTCAAAATAACACCAACAACATCATCAAACTTCAATGTATTCAAACCAGAAACATAATTACTAACAACCATGACCAAGCTATTCCAACTTTCAAGCAAAGAACACAGAATCAAAAGAGCCCTAACTTCTTCATTAAAGTTCACATTTACAAAAGTTAATTGACTGGTAACTGTTTTAAACTCATTTAAATGATCAGCAATTGACCCACCTTCTTCCATTTTCATATTAAATAAACGCTTCATAAGAAATACCTTATTCGAAGTAGAAGGATTTTCATATAACTTTCACAAGGTTTCCATCAACTTTTGAGTTATCTTTGTTGTTGTAATATTGAATGCCACTGATTGTGCCAGGCATAAACGAATGGATTCCAATGCCTTTCTGTCCAAAAGATTCCATTCCTCATCACTCATTCATGTTAGTTTCTTGGATGTTCCTTCCAATAACCTCCATAAATCTTCTAATAGAGATAATCCTCCATCTACATCTTCCATAACTAATAGTTCTACCCATTGAATTTATCTACCTTTAATTTACCCTCGTCCGCCATTGCTCCCACTTAACCATGAGACTCCCTCTCAATCGTGAGACCTTCCTGTAGATGATAATGAAACACAACCTACTCTGATACCACTTGTTAGGGTTAGAAGGAAGATATCTAACAATTGAATACAAATTTATTCAATAAAATAGAGGAATAAAACACATAGAAAAATTAACATAGAGAATGTAACATGGTTCACCCAATCCGGGCTAGATCCACAAAACCACAGCCAACCAATGATTTTATTATCTAGTGCAAAACTTATTACAATCTTGCAAATAATCACTTTTTTCTACATATTGTAACCCCCATCCCAATCCCTTATAACAAGCTCTTTAGAAGCTTCCAAAATTAGGGTTTTACAAAGCCAATTTTTTTTCTTTTGAACGGTGATTTTTCTTTTTTCACTAACGACGTGAAAAAAATGGCAAAAAAAAAAATTCTCAGGGGCTACTACCCTCGAACCCCCGCTTGAGGCTTGGCCCGACCCCAGACCCCGGTGAGGATACATGCTAGGTGTACAGTATAGCATGATTAGTCACCACATACCAACAATCACCCACTTGGAGATTGATCAAACTCTACATCAATAAAATCTCCCACTTGGAGACTGATCCTGGATGATATTGCTACACTTATAGCTCCCACTGGAAATAAGTACCTTGGACCATGTTGCTCTATTATACCTGAATTCAACCTTGAAGGCCAACCGAAGCTGAAGAGGAGCTCAACTTCTCCCTTTTCACTACCTTCATAAACATATCTACTAGATTGACATCTGTATGTATCTTTTCCTGGTTGACTTGTGCATCCTCCAACATTGACCGAATGAAATGATATCTCAACTGTATGTGTTTGGTTTTAGAGTGCAAGGAAGAATTCTTTGCAAGATGTTTAACACTTTGGCTATATGTAAACAAGTAATTTTCAGTCTATTGTTTTCCCAGCTCTTCCATGAAAATTTTCAGCCATATCATCTTCTTTGTCACCTCTGTTGCAATAACATACTCTACCTCTGTGGTGGATAAAGCAACCACCTTTTGCAACCGAGAAATCCAACTCACTATTGTCCCACCAACTATAAATACATAATGTGTGGTACTCCGCTTGGTATCTATATTCCCTACTAAATCTTAGTCAACATAGCCTTTTAAATCAATATTAGAGCCCCCAAAACATAAACATTCATTGGATGTTCCTCTCAAATACCTGAAAAATACATTTTACCGCATTCCAATGCTCAACACTGGGATGACTCATATACCTGCTAACAACTCCTACAACATGTGCAATAAATGGTCTTGTGCATACCATGACATACATTAATCTACCTATAGTTGAAGCATATTGTACCTTGGACATTTTTTCTTCCTCCTCTTATGTCTTTGGACATATATCCTTAGTCAATTTAACATGACTGGGCAAAGGTGTGCTGACAACTTTTGCATTCTCGATATGAAATCTCTGCTACACCGTTTCATCATAATCAGCCTGAGATAAAAATAATTTTCTATTTTTCCTATCTCTTGTAATCTTCATACCAAGGATTTTCTTTACTACCCCCAAATCCTTCATAGCAAATGAACTTGATAACTGTTGTTTTAACTCCCATATGTGATCCATATTAGATCCTGCTACAAGCATATCACCAACATGTAGAAATGTTTTACAACACTTCACAACACCTTCACAAGATGCCATTATTTGAATTTTAGGGACCTAAATTTGCATGTTCAAACCATATTACATCATTAAATTAGAGAAAAATAGACCAAACATCATGAAATAGGGCCTAAAAGACCATGAAAATGACAAGGGGTCATTTTTCTATGGTGCAATGAGTCCTTTAACTGGCACCCATTTTGAATTCAATTCTTGGCAGGATTTTATTCTCCTAGATTTGATGTCAGCTTGTAGTGTTGTAATTTAAAAAAAAAATACATAAATAAGTATAAATACAAGGTTATTTTACATAGTTTCATACTAGAATTTCATAAGAAAACAATAGAACTTTGAAAAGAGCATTCAAGAACATTCAAGATCATTTCAAGAGCATTCAAACAAAAATTTCAAGAAGATTCTTGTAGCAATTCAAGATCCATCATCATGTCAAAGGCAGAAAGCATCAAGCATGTTGTTGAGCTAGTGTTGTGATGTAGCATTTATGATCCAAGTTAAGCATTGTTCCACATCTAATTCAAGATCAAGATCTACAATTTTTATAGCCTCTTTATGTTAGATTGTAGATTTACATTTGAAGACATCATTCAAGGTATCATTGTTTCATCATAAGGTTTAATTATCTAAACCGGGTTTGACAAAGGAAAACCCATATTTCCTAACAAAACAAAACTTTTTCTCTCTTTATGTGATTACAGGTTTATAGGTTGAAGAAAAAGTGGATTTGAAGCCCTCAAAACTACCAAATGATAAAGTTGCAAAGATTGTTAAAGTTGTCATGAAAATTTGTCAAGGCTCACAAAAAATCAGATCTAGAGCAAGATATCCAACTTATCTGAATGAAACTAGTGGGAAAGTTCTTTTTTAATCCATCTTTAAAGGATCACAAAGTTTTGCTTCAAAATTATGCTCTTGGACACTTTACAACAAAATGGGACACTTTGCAATAGTCTGGGTGTATGAGTCCCAGTACTACCTTTTTACCAGATGGAATCTCTTAAAACGGGGTATCTTAAGTACTATCATATGGTTTAGAACATAGAGCACACCCACTTCCAATAATTCCACTCAAGGATAACCCTAGTGATCTTAATGCAAAAGAGAAAGAGAACTTGCAATAGGGTTGTGCTAGGGGCTGAATATAAACAAATAATGGGTTCACCACCAAGTTTAAACTTGGAAAAGACAATGAAATGCAAAACCCTAACATGATGTAAACTTGATTTAAATGTCCTTGAAATGCAAGTAAAGAAAAAAAAAAGATGCAAGATAGAAGAATCTAGAAATGACTGGAAGCACCTATGAAACACTAAAAATTCTACCTTTAGTGCTAAGAGGGACTCATTCACCAAGCTAGGTGAATCAGTGAAAAATCTAGAAAACCATGTGGGAACATGAATCTACCAAATGGGTATCCAAATCTACAAAAATATGAATTTTTATTGGAACTGGGACTCATTTTCCAAAAGTGGTGAATAAGTCTAGTTAGGATTTTCTAAAGCTTCAAAGTTTGTTCCTGCTCTTTTATGTTTTCTCTATCCTTCGTGATTGGTTTCTGGATCCAAAACCCTAATTTGCAACCTATAGGTGATCTTGAATGTTCTTCAAGGCTTGATGACACCTTTGAGAACTTTGAATGATTTGAAAACTCTTCTCCAATCTTGCTCCCTAGGAAATTTGCAACCTAGACCTACAAATCACACACTAAGGAGAGGGAAAATGTTTTTAGCTTAGTGGATAGTGGTTTTCCTTGGTCAATCCCCGTTTTGGTAATCAAACCTTGAAATAGAATGAAATAGAAATGGAGAATGATGAATAAATAAAGTAAGATGTTACAACTCACCAAACCATAGCAATAAGATGTTGTAATGGCTCCAATGGATGTAGACCTTGAATCTTGCTCGAAGGTGATAGATCTTGCAATAAGATGTTGTAAACATGTATGCAATGGCTCCAGTGGATGTAGACCTTGACTCTTGCTTGAAGGTGACAGACCTTGAATGAAATGCTTACTTGAATTATACAATCCTACAAAAATTTTTTTTAGGGTTAGAAGGTAGATATCTAACAATTAAATGTAGATTTGATCAATAAAATAGAGAAATAAAACACACACAAAATTATAGCAAAAATAAGACAACACAAAGAATTTAACGTGGTTCACCCAATCCAAGCTACATCTACAAAACCACATCCATTCAATGATTTTATTATCCAGTGTAAAACATATCACAATCTCACTAATAATACCCTACTACAACCCCCATCCAAACCGCTTATAACAAGCTCTTTAGAAGCTTCCAGAATTAGGATTTTACAAAGTCAATTTTTTTCTTTTTTTGGTGATGATGCAAAAAAAATGGGAATTCATTTTTTCTTAGGGGCTGCTGCCCCTGAACCCCACCTAGGGCCCAGCTCGACCCCAGACTCTAGTGAGGATACATGAAGAGTATACAGTTTAGCATGATCAATCGCCACATACCAACAAAATTGTTAGCTCCAAAACAAACATGATTCATGAAATCCTTGATGATAATTGACACTTGAATGTTGCTACAAAGTGCTTGATAATCTACTCTTGAATGCTCTTGTGAACTCAAGTTTTCTATAAGAATGCTCATTCAACTTGATAGGTGTAAAATGAATGAAATAAACTTGTAATTATACTCAATTATGCAAGAATTCTTGAAATTACAACACTACAAGTTGACATCTAATCTAGGAGGATAAAATCCTACCAAAATTTTGAATTAATTTTAATTTTGGACCACATGGGACTCATTCACCCAAGGTGGCGAATGAGTCCCACCAGGCCTAATTTTTGGGACCATTTAAAAAATGTTTAGAAATGTGTGAAGCTAGGTTTGAGACCAAAAAATATATGTAGGACTCATTCGCCTAAGGCAGCAAATGAGTTCAAAATCACTAAATCTGGGCCATTCAAGCCTAAAACACTTAAATTATAATTGGGTACTAATCTTTGTTGAGATTACCCTTGAAAAGATGCAATAAATGAGGCTTGTGGATGCAAAATAGGGCCAATTAAAGCATAAGAAAGCCCAATTATTAATGAAAAGCCTAGAAAAGTGTGAAAGTGTGATACAACACTTTACAACACTTTAAATAAGGAATTTTTGAGGTTTAAAAGAGGTTTATTAGTTTTAGTTATTTGATAAAACCTTAGAAAAGTGTGAAAGTGTGTTACAACACTTCACAACACTTTAGCAAGGTAACATTTAAATTCATTAGTTCACAAGGGCCCAAGACCTAATGCAAATGTGTAAAACACATTGCAACACTAAATCAAGGCACTATTAAGCTTAATTCACAAGGAGGGCCCAAAGAAGCAAGGAAAAGTAGAAGGGATACTTTTTCTGTTGCCACACTAGTTTTTAAAATATTTTGACCAATCACTTGGGGGTTACAGATCTTTTCCAAAAACCCTATACTAAGACTAAATTTCCCAACCTACTGTATGAGTCCCAACAAGCATCAAATGATAGAATTCCAGGGTTTCAGAGTTTTTTTTTATCACATCTTTCTTTCAAGTGCCCCTCTATCCTTTTTTAGATTATTGTTTTGATTTTTAGTTTCATATCTTGAGTTGCATAGTCAAGTCTTGCATATCATTTACATTTATTTTCTTTTCAAGCCCTAGCTTGGTGGTGAACCCCCTTTTAGTCTTTAATCACACCCTAGGACACCTTATTGCAGATCTCTTCCTCCCATTTTCATCCCTTGATTGATATCTCTAAGGTATTCTTTAATGAAACTTGTAGGAACTTGGTTGTTCTATATACTAAAACAAACAAATTAACATAATTTTCTTCATTTCATATTTAAAATGTATGATATAAAATGCAAATGAAGAACAATTAAATCTGATAGTTACAACAATCAAAAGGAAGATATGGAAAGGGAAAAAAAATGTGTACCTTTCACCAAAAGTCCCCTTTTGAAGCTCACTGTGGACTCATTCACCCTATGGCAAATGGGTCCTAGTTAGGGTTCCTCAAAAAGGCTTTTTGGGTTCTCTTCTACTAGGTCTGCACTCACAAATTCTAGGTGTTCACTATCAAATAGCTAGAAATAAAATTTGTAAAGGATTTTATGTGATTTGACAAATTTTCTTACAACTTTGATAACCTTGTAGCTTTCTTCAAATTTTCTATTCAAATGATCTATAACCTAAATTCTACAATCACATCAAAGAGAGAAAAAATGTTGTTTTGTTAGGGAATGGGGGTTTTCCTTGATCAAGCCCTATTTTGGTAATTAAACCTTGAAATGAAATGGAAAAGCATGAAGGAATGATGAATGAACAATAATATGTCACAACTCACCAAACCTTATTTGAAACCTTTGATAACAAATCTACAAACTAGAATGAAGTGGCCTCGATGAATACAGATCTTGATCATGAAACTTGATTAGAGATAATGTCCTTGAATACTTGCATAGATGTTGAAGACTACATCACCATATTATCTCAAGCAACATGCATGATGCAACAAGTATTTGACATGATAAAAGGAATCTTGATTGCTACAATAATCTTCAATAATTATTTCCTTGAATTCCTTGAAAATTCTCTTAAATTGCTCTTATGAATGCTCTAGCTTGATCTCATGAATTCACATAAAATTTCTAAGATGAAACATAATAAAATAAACTTATATTTATATGTATCTTAAAGTTAATTCTATAAATTCAAATATCACAAGTTGACATTGAATTGTAGATTTGAAATCATTAAAATACCACCAAAAACATATTTTAAAGGGGCGTCCTAGGTCTAAGTGAGGACCCATTCACCATAGGGTGAGTGGGTCCTAGGTCACTTACCTGGGACACATATTTCTCAATGTTAAGCATTATAATAAATTAGTGTCCTAGGTCTAAATGAGGACCCATTCACCCTATTACGAATGTGTAAGGAAACTTTCAACCATCTAATGACAATTTCCACATAACCCAAAAGAGATTAATGCAAATAAGTGCTCAAAATCCACATGCAAGGGAATATACAACATACCTATCAAAGATGACACAAGATATACCCTGGGAAAGCCCTGAAGAGGGAAAAACCCAACCTCTAAAAGCATCTATACTCCACCATATTAATCAACCATGAAGAAAATACAAGAGTTACAATGAACTTTTATGAAGCATCAAGCTCTCCAATGCATTCCCATGTGTCCAAGCATGAATCCACACATCCCATGAGATGCTTAAAAAATGCACTCCTCAAGAAGACTAAATAATGACAGACAAACCACTCAGCTTTGAACCTAAACCACTACACATATTTTTTTCTTTTATAGACACAACATCACACAAAATACAACTAGTGGTAAGGTATACCACAAAACCATATGGATACAAAACAACTAACCCTTTACTTAATATTGGGTACTAATACATCACAATATTTAATATTTCCCCAATATTAAATTATTATCACATGTCTCCCAAACATTAAATAATAATACAATGTTACAATACAACATAATGGACCCTAGAAATAATTACCTAGTGTGATTATTCACACCACCAAGGTGCATCACAACTAAATAATTATTTAATTACATTATAATAAATTATTTTATGTAATGGTGTACAACACCATATCCCAACATTTTCCCACTTGTTGTATGCATTGCATAAGGGATCAATACATGAAATACATCATCATAGCCATACATGAAACTGCATGAATCTCTAACATGCTCTCGTGCTCCATCAAGATACTTGCAATAAGAAAAAATTGACCACCATCTCAAGAAAGAACTCCTATCATCCTCCAACATGGAAGGAAAGTAACATACCAAGGTGAAGATACACTAATCCACGAGCACAAGTACCAGATCGAAGTGATAACAAAGGATCTAACCAAGTTGTTATCATCTAAAAAAACCACATGATCGAAAATAGCATCCACAACACATTCTAATACATCTAACCATCAATACCTCCAAGTTATCAACACATTAGTAAACTCATGCCAAGAAGATATGCAACCTATAAACTGCAAGCACAAGCCCCCTATATCAAACTTGTTAAAGTACATACATATCCAGGAACTCCCACTGCATAGAAAATGTCAAATCATATCATTTCTATCAATCAACACTATATATCAAGGTGTGATAATTAAATCAAATCATGAAGTACCAAGAACAATAACAATGATAAACACATGCAACCCAAAGAGCCACATAATCTCTCAAAACATGTTGCCACAATCCTCCCCAAATGAACATCTAGAAAAAAACCATGAAGAAGAGAAACCTATAAACAATAATGTCCTCCTATTAATACCTCAAAAGTGTATTTTTGTGTCAAGTATGATCTCCTAAACAACCCCAAATGAAAATCCTCAATAACATGGACATACACTCAGCCTCATAGATCAAGTGCAACATATGAATCAATATAAGAATACCAAACTAGATGTAATTCTCTCTAATCAAGAAGATCAAGCTCATAGTAACCATCCCCAATACTAGAAATCATCCCATAATCCATCTCCTAACAACCTTCATCAAAGAATGATATCATAAATTCGAATGCACAAGGTGATAACCATGCCATAACATCCCTCAAAATGAATCCTGCAGAACTAACTATCCATTGTTTAAGATCAATATCTATGAAACATAAAGCATTATAAACTCATGCTAACCAATCCTCAAATGAGTATCCATAATCAACCATCATGAATCAACTCAATCCCATGAGAAATCAAAGCACGAAACATAACACATTTGAAAGATATAATGGGAAAATAACTTTCAAATCATAAACTACCAAGTAAAACAAGAGTGGGGAATGAGAATGCTCCTCCAGGATAACCAAGACATTATGACTCACTCCAAGAAAAATATCTTCTATTGGTCCAACATGAACTCACATCCACACCAGGTGAAACCTCTTCGGTCTTCTTGCTGAAACCTCCAAAGAGTAACCATCTCAAGTAAATGTCTCTAATCACAAGAGAACTCCAACCATCACCTAAGTCCCCAAGTATCCATGAGTACCTATAACCAATCAATCCTTGCCAAACTCCAAATGCAACATAGCACCATCATTAAGTAATCATGAAAATGACCAATGTACCCAATACAAAGAGAACCACACACGATCAATGTCAAAGCTCCAATCATGAATTAGGAACATAAATATGACATCATAATCTAACCATCTCCTCCTAGGAGATCACATGCACTGATGTAAACATCCTAGTTTCAAGAGAACATGTATCATTCCAAACTCTAAACCAGTATCAAGAGTAAAACATGACATAATAGCAAACACTCTAAACCAAGAAAACATATCATCAATCACATGAAGATAACCATACCCAATGATTCATTCATGTTATTTCCAACAACTCCCACTAAACTGTGATACGAGCTACACATGGAATCATGATAGCCATCCTCTCCATGAAGATCATCTAGGTTTTCACACACTCAACTACAATATCAATAACACACGAGTGAAACAAAGATCTCCAAGCCAAGAAGAAACATACAACCAACAAAAAAACTATCATAAGCATATCCATCACCACCAATCCATCACTGTAAAAATCTTCGAATGAAATTATATAATGAATGAATGTAACAAGCTATCATGCCCTTATTTTTGTATATATCCCAGGGTGATTGTTAGTTTAGATTTGGCTTAATGGGTGTTGCAGAGATTACTTGGACATTTGGATAGTTGGGAGGGTGTAATTTGGATCTTTTCACTTCATTTTAGTTATACATCATTTAGTCATCTATTGTTTCTTCATAGGTTCTAGGGTTGTTCCAGTTTGTGAGTTTTCTAGTGTTCTTCGACATCAGGTCTTTTGTTACTTTATCACGATTCCACCTTGAGCCAATCAGTGACTCTTATATGGTTTCAATAGTAAACATAATTATATTTCCTTGAATGTTAGAATTGGGATTCCAGTGTTACTCCATAGTGTTCTTCCAATGCTTCTTTGTAGTAGGTTATCTCATTGTAGGGGGTTTTTGTCCCATTGGGTTTTCTCCTCTACCTCATTCATTGCATATGTACATGGATACCTCATTAGGCCTTGTAGTTGGGACCCATTCCGCATTCATTTTGCTTCCTTTATTAACTGTGTAGTTTCTTCGTAAGTTGATCTCAAGGGGGGTGTTGTTGTAAATAATTCATTATTTGATAATTAATTAATCATCAATTAACTATTAGAGGCTTTTTTACTTTAGTTCACTTAAGCTAAACTTAGGATTTTCTTTTTAATCTTTAGTTTGATTCTTTTATTAGTTTGGACTAAAGTTAGGAAAAATTATCTCATTGCATGAGATTAGAACAATTTTCACTATCTTTTCAAACCACGTGTAGGGTTTCCTTGTGCAATTATTTTATAAAGCTTCCACGTTCATTTGAAATAATCATCCATGTTATTTTCATCAATACAATTCTTAGGCTATTGAGCAAAATCTAGTTTTTTATCTTCTCTATTGTGATAGCTAATTGCTTGTAGGTGTTTCATGGGAGTTGTTGATTGAATCTTCAATTGTAACAAAATCTATGGACTATTTTTCTAATCATTCTTAAGGGAGCACACAAAATTTTAATGTTGCAAGGGATTAATTGATTCTTAATATCATGAGGGATTAATTGATAACCACACCTCAAAGGATAAATATAATCAACACCACCACAACTAAAGGAGTATGTAAATAAGTCAAATCTCACAAAATGTCTATGAAAATGATAAGGTGATTACCCCCCTTAAAATTTCAACATACTTTCTCTATTTGTATTATAAGGAAACAAGAGATCAAGATGGGATCACAACAAATAATACACACCTCTGAAAACAAGTTATTCTTTCCCCCAAGTGTAAAGGTAAGAACAACCATACAAAATACTATCATGTTGTTGGCGTGGGAAATATGGTTGCAACTAAGATTTTACCACCATGAATGGTGTTGAGAAAACACCTAAATCTATAAATGGCACATAGTAAGGAGAAACACCATAGAAGATATATCATTATTGTTTAGAGTGATTAGGTACATCAACACATGGAATAGAACCACAATCATTAATTTTTTGTATTTTATTATTCAAGGCTTGACATTTGTTGGTGGAATGACCATACACTTGATGATATGCACAAAAAAGAGTTATTTCTATAAAACTTATTTTGTGTTTGAAATATAAGAAAAAGTAGGTGGGGGTTTGACACCAAAATGAGATCAAAATGATGAACCCTCTTATTCTTCTATATTTCATTCAATATAATGGTTATGATATGTAAATGAATAACAAAAATCAAACCTAACTGATATAGCAATCAAAAGACAAGTTTTAAGAGGGTCAAATGTTGTGTACATGTTGCAAAAAGTGCTTTCTTGGACCTCACTAAGGACTCATTCGTCCTATGGAAAATGGGTCCTGGTTAGGGCTCTGGAAAATATGTTTCTAGGTTCTATTCTTCAATGCATGCACTCCTAGTTTCCAGTTGGTCACTGCCGAAAAGCTAGAAATAAAACTTGTAGCCTAGTTTCCATGATTTGAAAAAATTTCTTGCAACTTTGACAACTTTGCAACTTTCTTCAATCTTTCTCTTCAAATGATGAACCTAAAACCTTTAATCACATATCAAATAAGAGAAAAATTTTGCTTTGTTATGGAATAGGGGTTTTCCTTGGTCACATCCCATTTTGGTAATTAAATCTTGAAATGAATGAAATCATGAAAGGAATGATGAATGAAAAAATGCAATGTCACAACTCACCACACCTCAATTGAACCTTGGATTGTAGATCTGTAAACTAGCATGAAGTAGCATTAATGAGTGTGGATATTGATCTTGAACTTGATGTGAAAGAATGCTTGAATTGGATCTTGAATGCTACATCAACACATTATCTCAACAACATGCGTGATGCACTAAATCTTTGACATGATGATATGACTCTTGATTGCTGGAATAATCTTCTACAAATTTTCTCTTGAATGCCTTAAAAATTACTCTTGAATGCTCTTGATATCATAAACTTGCTATTAGGACTTTCTCATAAAGTTTCTTAGATGAAACAATGTGAGATAACCTTTTATTTATACGTATCTTACCCTTAATTCTAAAAATTCAAAGATCATTAAATACTACCAAAAACATATTTCAAGGAGGGGTCCTAGGTCTAAGTGAGGAACCACTCACCATGTGGCCAATGGGTCCTAGGTCACTCACCTAGGAAAGAATTCAGGGAATGTTAAATGTTATGTGAAAATAGGGTCCTGCAACCTAGTTATGACTCATTCTCCATGTGCTGAATTAATCCTAAGTTACATACCAAGGACACACACTTTCCAAAATTAAGTGTTGTGTAATGTCATTTAAGAATGCCAAGTTTTATGCCTTGAAATTTGCAATTTATTAGGCTTGGATTTGAATTAAAAAGGCTAATTAAGAAAAACTAACCTCAATTAATTAATAAATCCCTACATTAGTGTGAAAGTGTAATGATACTCTTTGCAACACCCTAAATATGGATCTATTAAATCCATTATATTAAAAAGGGCCCTAAACTTAATGTAAATGTGTAAAACACATTACAACACTAAATCAAAGAAACATTAAGCCCATTTTATTATTAATTGCTCCAAAATTAAGGAAAAAGTGATACATTTTCCATTACTACAGTGTTTTAGGAGGAAGACTAATCAAGTGGATTTGAAAAGCCTTGAAAAAATATCCTCTTTCTACGATAAAGGTGTAGGAGACATGTTTCTCTCTTGTGAAGGAAATCTTGCTCACTTACCACATGATGTTTTAAATATAGTAGATGATGGAGAAGGTAGGAAACCTAAAATCCTTTTTGAAAGGTACATTATAGACTCCACATGATCCTTATCTATCAACTTTTAGAAATAATTTTATATCAAAGCCCATAACACTTTCTCATTCAAATTAAGAAGTATTATCTAAATGCTAATGAGAATAATTGTTCCACTCACAAGAATGAAAATTCATTTTAAGTTTTCTAAAGTTAGGAATCACTAACACATGAGGGATGAAAGCTAAAGAACCCCTAACACCATAATGGGATGATGTTTTTTGATTTGTTGATCTGTAGAACAAGATTGAAACAATTAAACACAAGACTCCTTAGGCTTGGATTGTGAGATTTTGTACTCTCGCATAAAGGAGGGTGTAAAATCTAATGAGCCACAATCATCACCAAGGTATGTAATTGAAGATGAAGTATTATTTTGATCATTAATTGTATGAGATGCTACCATATTTGACACTTCAAGATTTGATGGTGAGATTTTAGACTCCCAATTTAAATGATGTGTAAAATCTAATGATCCCCTCATCACCCAAGAGTTCATTCATAGTATCATATCCTTGGAAAGTAATGGACCAAATTTTGAAGATGAAATCAAAGTACTAAGAGAGTTGGAAGTGCTATGTTTAGCTTCAATTGAAAAATTATCACTTTTTTATTTGCTTTAACTGTATATATCTTGTTGTTATATGGATACTTCATCTCATGGTGAAGGGTAGATGGGACTCCCTTAATGGAATATATCCATGGTCTACTAAGAAGAAGATTGTATGAGAGATTATTTGGTATGACATAGAAAGGGGTAGGAAAGTTTGTGGGCCCTACCTTAATAGGTAATGTTATTATCCCCAATGGATTCCTACCAATGTTATCAAAGGCACAAATAGCAAGATTACTAGGTTGTATAAGTGTATTATCTATACTAAGCTTATCTAGAATATCAATGCTACACAAATTAAGACCTAATCCATTGTCAACAAGTATATATCTAACCCTAGTTTTATTAATGAAAACATATATCATTAAAGCTTCAAGTTTATTTTGGGCCTCAAGTAGAGGTAATTCATTTTGAGGAAAGGTAACATCTATATTTTTTTATTGAATACAATCAAACAAGGTTGTTACATCATTCAATTTGATAGAATGTGATATATATATATATATATATATATATATATATATATATATATATATATATATATATATATATATATATATATATATATATATATATATATATATATATATATATATATATATATATATTTGATAAAACATCTTAGAGAATCGTGTGGTATGTGGGTGATATTTGAATCAAATCCCAAAGGGAGATCTTAGCTAGAGTATTACTAACTGTCTCAACAAGATCATATTATTTACCTCTATGTTCAGAGAGGCTAGGTGGCGGTGGAAGATATGGTTGGGTTAATGGAATGCATGTTGGAATTTGTTTAGGTTGTTTATTATTTCTAGTGTTATATGTGTGAGGAAATGCATGATAACTTGGTTTCTTCAGCGCATAATAGTGGTTTACAATTTTTGGCCAAACTGGACACTGAAATTATTATTTTTAACTGAATCTTCACATTCGGGCACCTATAGCGGCTAAACTGTGAGGAATTTGAAGATGGTGAAAACTAGAGTCTCATCAAATTTTGTATGTAGATTCTAAAAATATTTTTTTCAAAAATTTTTGAATCAAATTGCACTTATTTTTCCATCTCCCACGAAAATTTTTTTTTTAGAAAACAACATTTTTAAAAAGTGATGCACAAGTATAATGCATAACTTTTTTCATGAAGGATAAAATTCTAATTCTTTCAAATTTAGATTTTTAACTCTGCTATCTAGTGCTTCCACTTGGTTAGATATTTTTTATTGAATATTTTTTCCTTAATCAAGTTTCAAAGTTAAACAAATTACAATTCAGACACAGCGCGACCGTATAACGTAACTTTTTTTGTATATGTCAAAATTTTATTTTTATTTTTTTTGTTGGATCAAGGACTACAATATCTGGTGCACTCATATTTTTCAATTTTTTTTTTGATAATCTTCTATTTTTCCACATGTGAAGAACAAAGAAATTCATTTTTGATGAAAAACCTATGTTTAATAAAACTTGAAAAACAAATACATAACAAAACCAAAACATATTAAAATTATATTCATTGGATAGCTTGTTCTGAGGAATACCATATCATTTGAAATAAATTTTAAATGAATTCATTTGATCCCCCAAAAGCTAAATCAAAAGTGATTTTTTATCAGCATTTTGATAGGTGTAAAGGAGACGCATTTATAGGTATGGTTTAAAACTAGCGAGGTTCTATCCAAGGGGGTTTGATCTAAGGTGATTTGATCAAACCCTCTTTAATTGGAATCCTTAAAATAGAACTTTTTAAGGCTTAAATCATTATATTTTCTAAAAATATGTTATTTCAGCTAAAATCCGTTCCTCTCAGGATATGGTGATGAGGTTTGGGAGGTCCTACAATGAGAGGTGGTTTAGGAGGTTCAATAATTAGAGGAATTTTAGGAGTTCAAATATTTAAATGTGGGTTCATAATTTCATCTTGCTGGAAATCTTCTATCAATGGTGCACCTAATTTCAATTTTGAACCTTCATCTATATAAGCCATCTTACTATCATTTAAAAATGTATCAATGACCATATCTTGTGCCACAATATCTTCGATTGGGAGAGGTATTGGGAGGGAGACAAAAATGATTATCATGATTCTAAATGATTGAGTTCTTTTGTACAAAGATACCCTCACAAGTAGGAGAGGTTTTGGGAGAAGAATAAACATGATTGTCAATGATTGCATCCTCTTGCACTAAAACAATCTCACAAGTAGAGGATATGTTGGGAGAAGAATAAAGACTAGGTGATGTTGTGTTAATAATTGTGTCAATGATTTTATTTTGTTCATTTATAAATTTTTCATAGGTAGAAAAATTATAGGTAGCCAAGCCATACTTTAATATATCAAAACCACATATTTGAAAATAAAACACATTGTTATTTTCCCTATGGATCAAATAAGTGATGCATAGTAAAATTAATCTTGTTTCAAAATATGAACCAAAAAAGGAACTAAATCTGGATAAAGAACACTTATAGAGATTTTCATAGGAAATTTTAGCCTAAACTAACTAGACATGGGGACAATGCACCCTAAAATATACAAGTCTTCTTACAAAATTTATGATTTAGAAATAATCAATAGTGTCTAAGGGTCTCAGGTTATAGATGTTCAAGTCTAGGGGTAAACAAAATTCTAGAAATGCATTAAAAACTAGTTTATCTATATGAAGCACATGTATGCACACAATTTTATATTTTTAGAGAAGTTTAATATGTCTAAATGACAACTTTTAGAAATTAAAATATGGTAATTGATTGATTTTTTTTTTAAAATACAAAAAAGTAATGATTTTGATCTTTTGAAATAAAAGTACTATTCATTTTTTTAATTTTCAATGTTTTCCACTAAAATATGTATGCATAAATGATAAAGTAATATCACAATTAAATTTCTCAATGAAATAACTTAGTTCTAAGCCCAAAACAAGGAAAATAATATCTAAAAGTATGTTATTAAACTCAAAATATTATTTTATTTTATTTTTAATGTATGATGATCAAAGAATGTAAGTACATAGTTTTGAAAGTGAAATAATTTTAAATCAACAGCAAGATCTTCAAATAACCTAGGTTTTGAGTCAATTTTAGAATTTATGCAATCACATTATAAAATTACAAGTGTAGGATACGTTGGGTTCACCAAAATATTACGTAGGAAAAGTGATCCTAGATCTAATAAGATTAACTAGGATTATCTCCTTTTCACTTGACTAAGCATTTAAACATAAACCAACTAGGGTTTTATGATTGACTTGTTGCTATAAGGGAGAGTCAACCTCCTAGGGTTTATGTTGTTTTTGAGTTATGAGGATAATGAATTTGATGTGCGTTTTAACAAGCCTAATAGATATAAAACCCTAGATCTAAAAATTTAATTTAGCAGATAAACAAAAACATAAAGTTACAAAATTGACTTTGATTTGAGAAAAGACAACAATAAGGAAATTGTACTATGAATTTGAGCTTTGATTTGATTCTAATACCCAAAGATAAAAAACATTTTTAATAGACATGTATAAAAACCACTTTTTAAATAGTCACTTTTTTAGGACCATACCACACAAGTGTAGGGACACCATAATTTGACATAAATAAAAGTATTTTTCTAATTTATTTTGGGGAAAGATGTGTATTATAATGAAGATTGATGAGGATATTTTTTTATAATTTATTTTTAAATATTTATTTATTAATTATTTTTTTATTGGTTGTAATTGGTTTTTAAAAGCCTTGTGGATAGACACCATAACTTGACCTGAAATTATCATTTTTTAAATTTATTTTTATTTATTGTGTAAATAATTATTTATAGATTGATGCAATATAATTTTTTTAACAAAAAAATTAACAAATTAAAATTTATTATAAAAATATGAAATCTTGACATTTGAAGTTTATAGACCAAGTTCCTCACAAATGAATTAAAAAATAGAAAAAAAATCCAATCATATTTGAAAGCTAGACATTGTCATCTATAATAGGTTTTAATTTCATAAATCAATAAAAAAACCTCATCAGCCATATTGCCAAAGTTAGTTTTTTCTCTTGACATTGTGTTGACCTTGTACTTGTAGGTCCAAGGCTAAGGGTTGGGTTACCATACCTTTTTTGAGCCTAAATCCAAATGAAAATCATGTATTGTCAGTTTCAAACATTTTGGAATAAATACCCACTTTAAAATGGGTATACATTCTAAAAAATGAATGGGTACTTGTTTTAAAGCTAAAATCTGACACTTCCCTTGAATGTGGAGCCAACTTCTTACACTTACCCAATTATTTCCTTCTAATTGACCCCCCTCTCTAAAATTAATTTCTAATGTTCAAAATGAGAGGAAAATATGAATACACGCATTTTAATTAATCTTTTTGGGGAGGGACAAACCTCAAGTCATTTTTAAGTTATAAAATGTTGCCAATGAATATTTCAAACATTCAAATATTTTCTTTTTTTTTCTAGAGTGCCCCACACCCATCAACAATACTTTTTGGCTCTACTTCTAGGGATTATTGGTATTTAAATATATTTTATTGATTTTTCCCCAAAATGAGAAAATTATTAATAGTAATTAATGTTAAGAGCAAAATGGGGTGTCAAGGTAATGTGAAATTTTCAAGGGTGACAATTTTTGATGTTATAGATTGATTTCTAGCAAGTTTATTAAACTATGATAAGGAATTATACCCTTCTAAGTGTCATCAGACAACCTTATGGAGCTATTTTGTAACTCAATATGGATTGTTATCAAATAATTTAAGAATCGGTTATTCGGGAATTCAAGAAAATGGTAGTCCAAGAAATTGGGAATTCAAATTGAAGCTACACTCTTTTGAGGGTCATGAGCCATCTTGATGGAGTTCCATTTGATTCAAGATTTGGTTCTTCAACTAAATATGTCATGAATTTGTATTTATGTAATCAACAAGTTTTGTTATGTAAGCCATAGTGGGGGGTCCATTTGCAAGATGAAATTCAAGTTTTTAGGGGTACATTTAAGGAAAAATGTAACAAGGGGGAATGCTAGCATCATATTATATTGTCTAGTAGTTGTGGTGATGCATGTAGCTAGTTATTCAGTTACATGTATATAAAGTATACCAATTATTTCTCCTATATAAATATTGTTTGGGTTTATCAAATAATAATTAATCTAGTATTCATCTTCAAGATATATCATCAAGATAGCATGGAAGTGCTTATTAATGGGCCACCTTGGACATTCCCATCATTATCTACTTTTCCATAAAGATAAAGTGTATGATTCTATTTTACATAAGGCTAAATTTTTTCTTGATTTTATTTTCTTCCTACTCGGGGTAGCAATTTCTCATCGAGAGTTTCAAATTATCTTTCCTAAACAATGACAGTGGAGGTGAATCTAGTATTTGATTATACTATTATTGTTACTCACTATTTATTTCACTCAAGATTCATGATAATGCATTAGTGGTATTATATAGCTTCTTAATCAATATATATTAATTAAATACATGATATTTCATTGTCCATGATAAATATATAAATTTTAAATATTTTTCTATCTATTTAATATTACATAAATCAATATATTAGTGATAGTATAAGAGTGACATTATGAAATGATAGTCTACATCTTAGAATAATGTATAGATCATTTATTAATTTAATAATTTTATTCCATAAATGGTCATGATGGACGGTTTCTGTCATTCCTACTTTGGGCCATTTTTGAATTCCTCTTGATCCCCTTACTATTGTTGTCGTTCCCCTAAGGCGGGCCTATCTATTCCTTCACTTTGGGGCTACAACTTGGTAGTGCACATTTCGACTCCTCTTATAGCTTGCCACTAGTTGTTGAGGCTCATTTTTCTCCTGTGGTTGAGTTGCAGGGTTTTGCGGGTTGCATGGGCTTTGTTGAAACATCGAGGCTTGTGGATGGGTCATGTGAGGGTTCTTCTGCAACAAAGAGAGTTGTCAAGACTTCCTTTGTGGATGTAGTGTGGAATAATATTGTTGGGTTGGGCTCTGTACAACCTTTATGGTGTGCTAACACTACCCCTATTATCTCTCTGGGAAATGAAGTCTATGATAATATTGATGCTTATTCAAATACTACCCTTATCTGTAATTTTTTCCATTGGGTGCCTCCCCTCTCTGAGTTGCATCTCTAGATTTCCAACCACTAGTATTCGTTGGTGGAAGGTAGGATGGAGATTTATCCTTCTACTAGAGGGTTTTTTGTAGTTGGCTTCTACTCTTCCAAAGATAGACAAGAAATTTTAGATCATGGATTGTGGGAATGGGACTCTCATCCCCTATCCATGAGGCCTTGGGTTCATACCTTCAACCCCTTGAAGGAGCCCACTAATATTTTTCCTATTTGGGTGAAATTGTCGTATCTCCCCTTATAGTTTTGGTGTTGCTCTACTTTTCAGGACATTAGGAATGTTGTAGCTAGATTCTTGAAAGTTGACATTGCTTCCAAGAATTTTACTCACACCTCCTTTGCAAGGATTTTGGTGGAAATTGATTTATATCAGGCTTTACCTAGAGAGGCGGTGCAACTCCAAGTTAATGGTTGGTCCTTATCTCAACTAGTGGATTATGAAGGTAGTACTTTACGTTACAGATTTTTTTTTGCTACTAGATATCTTGCTCATGATTGTTCTCGTGGAGCTCATTCTGTTTCCTCCTCCACCTTGTGGAGGAATGCTCTTAATGAGCATTTAACAATTTTCCTTGATGTTGATTCTTCTTATGATAGTGAGGAGCCCCCTTCTCCTTTTGTGAAGAAGTTTACTACTATTGATAGTGCTACTCCTCCAGTGGCTTCACTTGTGCTAGTTTAGAATTTGGTTGCTTCACATGATGTGTGTGTTGCTTCCCCTGATAAGGATGTTCCATCTAATGTGTGCACTGCCTCCTCAGAGGCCCTTACCTCTTCAACTCCTATTGTTGATGGTTTTGTCTCTCTGGTGGCTTCTACAGTTCTGATTCAACACTTGGTTGTTCCGTCTGTGGTGAGTGATGCATCCCAGGATACTCCTGATTTTATTTTTAATTTAGTTTTGATACTTCCTAGATGGTTGTGCAAAGGAAAAAGAAATGTACTTCTAAAAAAACCTCTAATGAGTTGCCTTTGAAGGAAAATTTGTTGGTTTCAAGCTTTGGTGCTTAAAATATTTCTCTATGTTTGGCTGTCTCTATTTTGTTTGGTGGCTTTGTTCTTGTCACCAGTCTATTTTATCCTTTTGTTCATGACTAGTTGTTGTGTATGGCCAGTCTATTTTTTTGGGTTGTTCTATCTAGTTATAGGATTTGATTGTATTCTCCTTTGTTGTATAAGGGATAAAGGCCCTTTCAAAATCCCTACTTACTCAATAAAAAACAATTTTATTCCATAAGCTCACAAAACATAACTATAAACATTACTACCCTCATCTTAAATACCATCCACATAATATATTTGATTATTAGATTCCTTTTCCTATATAACAATCATTATTAAAGGGAAGGAAGTGAAGTGTGATACAAGTCATTATCAATGGACTATAATAACTATAACCTTAAATAAAAACTCATATATGACAATGTAAGGTGTTTCCATGGACATACTCTATAAGTAACCTATGTGATTAGTCAAGGCATCTATTAACGAATAAATATCACAAAATAGGGTATGCTAGAAATTTTTGTATCACCATATAATGCATAAAAAAATTAACTTATTACATTATAATGCCTAATATCCTTACCAATTATAGTCATAAATACTTAAATTCTAAGCTTATGCTAGTTTATAATTTTAGCTTCAATCATAGTATTCTGCAATCAATTATTATTTGATTGTGTGCTTAATGAAAATGAAACAATTTAAAAAAAAAAAATTAAACAATTTTGAATAAAAAATTATATTTTTCCAACAGCATTATATTTTTTTAAAATTTTAGATAATTTCTTAACTTATATATTTACCTAATACATAGATGATTTTCCTACCAAAATATTTTGTTCTAATATATCTATAATTCACTAGAAAAAACCAACAATGTTGATAAATTTAAAAAAATACCATCAAGGCTTTTCAAAATAGGAAAAAAGTTATCATAAATATTAGATATAAATCCAAGCTTTATATGACTTTCTAATATTTTATTTATTTTTAAGTGGGGTTTGTTAAATGTATAACTGATTGAAGGGCATGGGTGAATATGTTGGATGAGTTCAAACCCATGTCTTTTATATTACACTAGTTCTTAATTTTTTTTCCATGAAGGCTCCATAATCATTGTTACCAATTCAATGTTCAAACCTTTATGTCCAAATGAAAAATCATGATGGATTATTGTGTATGTCAACTAAATTTCCACAAAAGAAATTTTATTTTTTTTGAAATGCATATGCATATTGTAAAAGGATATAATCTATAATGTGTATGTATTATGGCTCATAAGTGCTATAATACATAAATATTACAATGCATATGTATTTTATGTTAAATTATTTTAAGCTTCAAAATAATGCAAGGTGTAATCATGTATATATGTTACTAATTCTATAATTAAATTTTGAAATTAAATATTTATAACAATGATGGTTGCATCTCTATTTTATGTCTTCAATTATTTATTTTAATATTAAATAGAAAATGGAAAATTAATTATCAACAACTTTATATGTTTTGTGATAAAATTTCATGAAAACACACCAAAATATTTAGCCACTTTTAGCTATCTAGGCATGCACTCTATAACTTTTGAATAGATTAAGGTATTTACAATTATTGTTATTATTATTATTTTAACAACGTCTTCATATTCATAATATATTTGTTTTTACCCACCAAAGATTATTGTAATGTCTCTTGGCGTAATAATAATTAATGAAGGATTTTTCTAACCTTTATATTTTCAGAAGTTAGGAATATATTACTAATAATTAAATTGGAACCTAAAAGAACTATAGTTCCATGTGAAATTATTTAATTATTCATTTGGAGTATTGGCCGATTTAATTATCTCATGATAAAAAATATTTAAATTCCTAAATTATTCTAAATGCCTCAGTCTTCATTAAAGCCAAAATGGATGGATTATACAAATGAAAATCAGTTTTATTTGAGGCATCGTGTGTTTCCAAAATGGAAATAAAATCTTTCAAGGAAGGAAAACGCCTGCTTTTTTCAAGAAGGATTTGGCAACTTTGGTTGATAAAAAGATTGGAATTGAAGGGAAGAGGTATTCAGAAAATCATTTGTTTTTGGTAATTTGGTGAAAGACATCCCAAGGCGAAACCCGTGGTTGTTTTGAGTGGGACGAAAACACAGAAAGGAGTACCCCAGGCATGACACTTCCTGAAGATAGTGTGCTGGGCGAAATAAACCTCAGTTCCTGAAGTCTGTAATAACTCAGAAGTACCCGTTCTAGCTGTAAAAGTCTAGAACCAATAAATGACTATTTCTAGGCTAAATAAAATTATCTGAAGTTCTACATATTAGTTAGATTTATTGGCTTTGATTCATTATATATTGGCATTGTTATATCAGAAGTTAGACTATCAAATCGTTGTTTCCAGAGTTATATGCACTATATTTTTATAATCAGATCATATAAATATATATTTACTGTTGAAATCACATGGTACATTACTAATCACCCAAATAACATGAGGAACCCTTTCTTAATTTTGATTCAATCACTTTCTAGACCAATAAAAATCAATTATATGATAGCCATATGTGAATTAGTATCATTTTGAATCAATTTATACATGGGCACACACTAATGAAGCACCACTACTTAGCATTTCTTGATTTATATCAAATCTTAGCACTCAGTGTACATTCCAATCAACAACCTTGTATTAATCTATACTCCACTTTAACTACTCCAATTAACACTAACCTAGACCCAAATTTTGAATAAGGGCTAGTAAATAACCATCTCAAGTCCATAAGAGCCCCAAAGCCTTATGTATATAATTTCAATTTCCCTTAGTAAATATAAAAATAATTAAGCATGCTTGATATATAGCATGACTGTATTAACCCTACTAGGAGATGCATCAACCAAAATGTAGTGCCTCTCGTGTTATTGAACTCCCATGATACCTTTATGTGCATGTGGTTGTTGCTGTTCAAATATTGCTTATGTTTGATGTATACTCGTGATTACGTTGGTAATTGTTTCATATATTTGACTTATATGTCTTGCTTGGATGCACATGATATTGTTTTATGATGTTAAGGATATAATGATGTCTTGCTTGGATGCACATGATATTGTTTTATGATGTTAAGGATATAATGATGCATGGTGTTCATCTTTAACTGATTATGCTATACTATGTGGTTATGATGTGGTTTAAGGATTTGACAAGGAAGTGTCCATGTCTGTGTCTGTCATTTGTCAGTACTTCGTCCCGTTAGGGTATTGTACTAGTTTATGTTGATTGTTTCAAGTCGTAAATCTTGATGTGTTTACTGTGTTGTTTGATGTGTATCATTATTGGCAATTGAGGTGTTTCTAGTATCAGGCATAGTCATTGCTGTGTTCATTTGGTCCTTGTTTTGAGTTTCATAGTTTATTTTTATAATATGAGTTTAATTATAGTAATAGATTAAATTATTAAATTATTAAGGGAATCTTAATAATTAAAAATATTGAATTAATATTAAATTATTAAATTATTAAGGGAATCTTAATAATTAAATGAAATACAAATTTGTATTTTAAATAATGGATATTTGAAGTTTAAATTTAAATTTAAATCATTTGATAAATTTTAATTTAAACTATTTTAAGGGATGCAATGAAATATCAATCTAAAGTAAAGTTCGAACAAAATAAAATAATAAATAATAATTATGTGTATACATATGGATATTTAAATAATTGAAAAAAAAAATCACCGTCCAGAGATTTATTTTATTTTATTTATTTCGAGAGTTAATTAAGTACGATGTGGCATCTGTTAAAATAACAATTAAAAAAAAAGAAGGGGTGGATGAAATTGTTTCATAACGTAAACAAGATTAGAGAGGTAGATTTCTTGATTTACTAAATTCCTACAAGTGTTAAACAAGGTAAATAATAGGTGCCGGGTGTAATATTGAAAACTGTGTTAATGGACACCTGTACCTTGCTCATCGAGATTGGAAAGAATGTCCTATTTTTTTTTAAAAAAAAGAGAAAACGGGAGAGGGGAGTTACGAAAAAAATAGAGAGGTAAGAGAAAATTTACATTTACAGAGAGAAGATTTTGTCACGACTGTTAAATCCAGGTTAGTCAATTTGAGTTTTAATCGTTGAACT
Source organism: Sequoia sempervirens (assembly GCA_007258455.2). Lineage (NCBI taxonomy): Eukaryota > Viridiplantae > Streptophyta > Pinopsida > Cupressales > Cupressaceae > Sequoia > Sequoia sempervirens. The sequence continues at coordinate 49,075,380 of VDFB02000008.1, read as the reverse complement.
CCATATTTTTAAACTTTAAAAGTTTATGTTCTTAATGCAATTATTTTTTTTTTACCACTGAATTAACCCTGCCTAGATTTCAAGGGGTTTCCTTCTTTCACCGTAAAATAAATTGCTACTTCTGTTTTGGCTGTATTTGATGAATGTGTCCCCGTATTTCTCCAATATTTGTGCAATAAATAAATATATATATGGTCATGTTTAGGTTAAAGATTCATGGAGATTACTGTAGGGTAAATTGATAATCTCTCTATTTCCATTTTCAGCTACTTCTGTTTTGGCTGTATTTGATGAATGTGTCCCCGTATTTCTCCAATATTTGTGCAATAAATAAATATATATATGGTCATGTTTAGGTTAAAGATTCATGGAGATTACTCTAGGGTAAATTGATAATCTCTCTTTTTCCATTTTCAGCTACTTCTATTTTTGCTGTATTTGATGAATGTGGCCCCGTATTTCTCCAATATTTGTGCAATAAATAAATATATATATATGGTCATGTTTAGGTTAAAAATTCATGCAGATTACTCTAGGGTAAATTGATAATCTCTCTTTTTCCATTTTCAATCCGTTTTACCTGTAGCACTTAAACAAATAGGAAGTTAAAGGTTTAAATGACCTCCTCGATTTATTGCTTTTACCTGTGGCATTTGAGTTTTTCTCTGTTGATATATAATCTTCCTGATAGTTGTCAATTTGTCTCGCCTGCTGTACTTGAGAATAGAATATGGCAAAGGCTTAAATAATCTCTTTGGTTCCACTGTTGTCCTATCACAACAACAACACTTGAATCTAGGAGGCTGTAGAAGTTTAAATAATCTCCCAAAAACGTCTTCTTTGTACTTATCCAGCAATCATTGCATTTCTGGATATCACATTTCTTTTAGGCATTCTGCCAGTAGTTAATGCCCTTCTCCATGCTATGCTTATTGTCTACCAAAATTGTTTTGTTTTTATCGTGCAAATATTCTTTTTTTTTTTTTATCCTCCTTTCCATATTTAATGGAAATCATCCTTTTCTTTAAGAAAACCATGCATTCACCTTAGAGTTTGTTAAAAATCTATGCGCTTAAAAAAAAATGATAGAGTAAAAGAAAGAGGGGGATTTAATAAAAGGCAGTTTATCGAACCAATAGTTAAGGGGATTTAAGGAGGAAATTAAGTATACTTAAAATTATTTTATTAAATAAAATTTTAAGAGTAAGGGGAAGGACTTGATTAATATATATATATTTTACATATAATGTTTATGTTCATATAAATATATATCAGTTGAAAAAAAAAATATCACTCATATATCTGTATATAGGTGTATGTTTATTTCTGGGTATGAAAATATAATTACCGAACCTTGATTTAATTTTGTTTTATAATGGAAGTATTGATAGGAAAATAATCAGGTAATATAACTTGGTAATTTTATTTTTTTATTTTTCCGGATGAGCCAGTAAAGAACTTCTATAGCAAAATTTAATTCCTTATGCTTAGTTAAGTTATTTATATTAATATTCAACTTAGATAAATGAATTTATTAGCTTATATTAATATTCACGTCCTTTGTTAAATTGAATTTGTCAATCGGTGAATATTAATATTCATATTGATAATTTTAAACTTGATAAACATATGATCATTTGAGTTAATAGGTAGTTATTATTCACTATTAAGGTAAATTACAAATTCACTTTCTTGCAATTCTCAAGGTAAATTATCATCATGAATTTCCGTCTATTGAGTTGTATCTTTATCTCAAATTTCTTTAGATTAAAGTGTTAGTAGGAAACTAAATATCAGATTAATTTTTATCCACTGGATATAAATATTATTTAATGTGAAGTAGGTTGTTTGAATTATCTTGTAAGTTGCTGTAAATAGTCATTTATCTTTTTAGTTTATTTAAAATTTGATTTATTTAAAATTAGATCTATATAAAACGTGTTTTATTAGATATGGGCAATTTCATTACCCTATAAGTTACTATAATGGTAATTTATCTTTGTAGTAAATTTAAAATTTGATTTATTTAAAATATGGGTAATTTCATTACCCTATAAGTTACTGTAATGGTAATTTATCTTTGTAGTAAATTTAAAATTTAATTTATTTAAAATATGGGTAATTTCATTACCCTATAAGTTACTGTAATGGCAATTTATCTTTGTAGTAAATTTAAAATTTGATTTATTTAAAATATGGGTAGTTTCATTACCCTGTGTGATTACTGTAATGGTAATTTATCTTTGTAGTATATTTAAAAATTGATTTATTTAAAATTAGAATTATTTAAAACTTGTTTTATTAAATATGGGTAATTTCATTATCTAGTAAGTTACTGTAATAGTAATTTATTTATTTTAGTATATTTAAAACTAGACTTGTTTCAAGTGCATTTAAAATTAGATTTAATTTCAAGTGCATTTAAAATTAAAATTAGATTTAATTACAAGCTTACTTAAAATTAAATTTATTTTGTTACTTTTAGATTTGTGACTGAAACCGTATATGGTAGATTTTAAATTAAAATTTATTTAGTTTGAAGTCAACAAAGGTAAATGTCATACTTTTAATTAAATTTAAATTGCAGTAAAAATCAGGTTACATTCGAATTAAATTTATTATTTTAAAATAACATATATATATATATAGGTTAAGTTTTAATCAATTTGAAGTAAACAAAAGTACAGGCTATGAATTTTAAATCAAAAGAAAACTGATGTTTTGAATACTATAGGTTTTTCCCAAGTGCTTGTCTATTTAAAATATATTATAAAGGAAATTCTTTTAATCATAGTGGATTATTTAATTATTTATTACATTATCTTTAATAAGTTTGGATGATGTTCACGTTCAAATGAATGGGTATGTATAGTCCTATTGAACATGTTTGAATATTTATTTTGGTTATACTTTAAGTGCTCGTTGGAATTGATTTCTTATGCATACTAGTGGTTCCCTGTTGATCATACTTTCCTCTTGCTTTATTTCACTTTCGAGGTAATCTTTATGTATAGACATGTTTTGGATAAGTTGGGAACTCGTAATTGCTTAAGCCACTCCCATTTGATAAGTTATGGGTGGTAGGTTGTTAGGTTTCCAAAGGCGATGGGAAACCTATTTTGTGTGGAATCTTCCCATTATTAGACCTTTGCGTTCCATTGATCGTATTTCTATTTTGAGTTCGTGGGTGTACCATGTTCCATGATTTTCCTTGCCTTTGGTTATGATTATGAGCAAGATGGTTCATGCCTTGCACGTGTATTTGTTTGGTGGCTTTTATGCATTGGTACACCCTTGTTGTTGTGAGTCTAGTTTCGAAACTGTTTGAAAGAGTCTCCTAATCAAGCAATGTTGTACTCGTTGCATGTTGTTTTATGTCAGTGTTATAGTGTTATGCGTATGAAGAAAGTCGAGTCGTTCATTGGAAACTAATGGTTAT
>VDFB02000008.1:49044781-49071841 GCA_007258455.2 Sequoia sempervirens | reverse complement strand
AACTATGATTTGAATTGCAATAAATGATGTATCGTTTTCCATGCTTGTGATCATTAATAGTAGCGTGTCATCACTATGTGTTCTTGGTTGTTTAGTCTCTTCCATTTGATAAAAGTTTATGATTTGTAATGACCGTTTCGTGTACCTCAGAGGACGTGAATGATTTAGTAAATGCATAATTGTTTTTCGTGTAATGTGTGCACACATTCATCATATGCAATGTTCTGCAATGTTTCACTTTCAAAAAAAAAAATTGTACAGTGTTTGTTGTCCTTTGGGGTTCACATGGCGGGGCATTAGACAAAACCTAGTTTTTATCTAAAAGTATTGAAAACACTAATACATAAAGTGTTAAAGGTCTACAACCCTTCAAGGCTATCCAAACACCAAAGCTATCATTAATTCAAAAATGATAGATTTAATAAAATCTAGTGTATGAATATTTCAAGTATATGAGATGTTAATGCCTCATTAAGTTTAACCAATTTCACCAAACCAAAATCTAGGTGTGAGAATCTCACTAAACATTGACAAATAATAAGCTCAATTTTGTTGAATTTTAAAGAAATATAATTGTACCCCTGGTGGATGCAAGAATGAACTAAATTTGGGTCAAGCATATTTTTGTCCCACAAGATTAAAGTTGGGGAATTAGAAAAAGGTCCTTGGGGAAACATAACACTCAAGAAATTAAATATGGTCAAAAGGTATAAAATTAAGCTACCATACGAGATAAAGTAGAGATCATCGCCAACATAGAAATAAATAATTAATAGATAGAAACTAGACACAATTAGGCATAAGCATAAGAATTGAGTACTAAATTAGAAATGTCATATTTATTATCTTTTCTAGGGCAAAAAATCTAATATAATGAGAAAAAATAGTGCAATGAAAGATTTGGGAACAATATAGGACACACCATGTATAGATAACACTCACTTATATACTTTGAGATTAATTCACCATATGAAATCTATCTCATTTGTATGTGAAATGAAGAAAAATAAAGGTGAACCAAAATGGAAAAAAGTGATTCACCTATTTCTCTTTAGTTTCATTCAATATGTGTGTTATAATATGCAAATGAGTAACCCAACTAATAGTAAAAAGGAAGATTTGGAGAGATTCAAATGCTATGTACCTATTGCAAAAATTTCTTTTTCAAACCGCACTAAGGACTCATTCGCCCTATGGCGAATGGGTCTTCGCTAGGGCTCTAGAAAATTAGTTTCTAGGTTTTGTTCCTCTCAGTCTGCACTCCTAGATTCTAGTCAGTCATTGTTAGAAAGCTAGAAATAAAACCCATAGCTTAGTTTCCGTGATTTGATAACTTTTCTTTCAACTTTGACAACTTTGCAACTTTCTCCAATTTTTCTCACCAAGAGATCTTCAACCTAAAACTTGAAATCACACATCAAAGGAGAGAAAAATGTAGTTTTTTAGGGAATAAGGGGTTTTCCTTGGTCAAACCTAGTTTTGGTAATTAAACTTTGAAATGAATAAAAGAATGAGAGGAATGATGAATAAACAAATGCAATGTCACTTGACTCACTTATCCCTATTTGAACATTGGATAAATCTGCAATCTAGCATGAAGTAACCTCAATGAATATAGATCTTGATCATGCAACATGATTAGAAATAATGCATTTGATTCTTGATCTAGATCTTGAACACTACATCAACATATTAGCTCAACAACATGCATGATGCAATACACCTTTGACATTATGAAATGAAGATCTTGATTGTTGCAATAATCTTCTACAAATCTACCCTCGAATGCCTTAGAAATGCTCCTAAATGCTCTATCAATGCTCTCTTGAATGCTCTAGGTGATTCTAGGTGAAACATAATGAAATAACCTCTTATTTATACAATTTTATCATTAATTCCTGGAATTCAAATTTCACAAGCCAACATTGAATTATAGATTTGAAATCATTAAAATGCCACCAAAAACATATTTCAAGGAGAGGTCCTATGTCTAAGAGAGGACATATTCACCATACGGCGAATGGGTCCTAGGTCACCTACCTAGGACACACATCTTCCAAAGTTAAGTGTTCTGTAATAGCATTTATGAATGTCGAGTTTTATCTCTCAAAATTTGCATTTAATTAGGCTTGGATTTGAATTGAAGGGGTAAATTAACCTCAATTAATTAATAAAGCCCTAAATTAGTGTGAAAGTGTAAAGATACACTTTACAACACCCTAAATAGGGAATAATTAAGTCCATTCTATTAAAAAGGGCCCTAAACTTAATGTGAATATGAAAAACATATTACAACACTAAATTAAGGAAACATTAGGCTCATTTATTATTAATTATTTCCAAATTGTGGAAAAAGGGATAATTTTTTTGAAACTACAGTTTTTCCCCACTTTAGTGAGAGTATGACCCCATGTTAAACTCACACTAAATTAGACATTCAAGACACTTATGTATGCAACAATGAAAAAGATACACAATTATACAACATCAAAGAACAAGAGGATCAATCCTAGATTGTCCAAAGTGATGTGCAACACATCTAAGCCATTAGTTTTACACTCACTCAAGGTAGCAGAACTTCAAGTTGTCCACTAGGTGAGTCTTCCAATAAAGTCGCTTAGTGAGAAAGTCATGCCTCTTGTTAGCTTCTCACCATACAATGAGAAATTCATGCATCTGTGTCAACTTCTCATTGTACTAACCATGCAAAAGCTATCCATCTGATAAATTCAATAAGGTGCCACAAAATGAAACAAAAAGGGGTGGAAAATGAGAGAATCATATTAGGCTCCCATACCATATCAAAGAAATCCTATTGATAACTTCAATAAGGCACCACAATGAAAAGCAAGACTCCATAGGCAAGCAAGGTGTGTTTTGTTAGGTGGCCTTGAATTTAGGGTTTGAGCTTCACAAGGTCAACAAGTTGTGTTATGCCAAACACTTATGAACATTATTTTTTTTTTTTTTTGTTCAAGGGGATCTTGCTTCGTTCGTGTAAGGTCTTGTTCTTAGGGATCATCATGCCTAATGTCTCCAAGAGAGGACAAGTCAAGAGTAAAAGATTCACATCTTAGGGAATGTATTGCATCGCATCAGTGGCCAAATTATAATTTCATGGCTGATCTAAAGGTAACCCAGGTATTGTAGTGATAGGTGGTTTGATTAGATACCATAAGGGGAAATGTATAGAAGCATATGAAAAAATTCTAGGAATAACTATCGGTAATGAAGTAGAAGCGATTGTTGCTTGGAGGGGGGATAATGAGACTAAAAGAACTAGGGTTTAATGATGTCATCTTCGAAAGTGACTCAAAATTGATAATTGAGTCACTTAAAGGTAAGGCGGAGGCCCCCTATAAGGTTAATAGTATGATTGAGGACTCAAAAGGAATGAAAAATTAATTTGGCCATTATACTCTACAACACACTTTTGGAGAAGGAAACAAAGTTGTGGATGTTGCTTCAAATGTTGGTCTCTCCAAATTCTAATGGCTATTTTGGAACTTTGTAAATCTTTCTCAACACATAAAGGAGTCAATTTTAGAGGACTATTTAAGAAGTACAAAATTTAACTATATTGATGGGTATGGTGTCTCAAATTACACACTAGATGGAGATTAAAGATGGCCCTGGCATATTTAAGATAAGTTTTATCCTCTACCAAATTTTCTTGAATTTGTATTTTCTAGCTCAGATGATGATGGGTATGTAAAGAGGGATAGGCTAGTGAAAATTAAGGTAGACTTAATGATGTCAACATTAATAAAGTATCTTCCCTCATGTTACTTTATTTTATGGTTGGATCTTAAGATTTATTTGTGAGCTAAGGAAAGTGATAGTGAAAAGACTGATTTTAAATCAAAACCCTCCTAAAGAGACTTTGTTTTTGAAAACGACAAATTATGATGAAAAGGATGGCTTTAACAAATAAATCCTTCCAAAATTAATATTTTAAAGTGTAATCATTTTTAGGTGATTCAATTTAAATTCAAGAAAGGCCTTGGCATGACTAATTATTTAAATAATATTGTTACAAAAGTCATGAGTATTAAATTTTTTGTGCTCTTGAGATTGTGAATTACTTTTAAGGAGGCCTATTGCATGATTTTGATTTCACCTTTTGATAAGTGTCACTTCACTTATTTCCCAAATTGTAGAGTTATTTTAAAATATTTAATTAATTTAATATTAGATTGTATCCCTCACATGTGTTCTAAGTGGTAGCTAAAGATTTCTAGGATCTAGCTTATAATACAATCGACCTTGAATCATGATAAATGTATCATTAATAATATTGGTCGATCTTTCCAGATGTCTAGAGATAAAGGTCTAGTTTTTTAGAGATTTTGTGGGATTTGAAAATCTATTTTATTTTTTGTGAGTTTTATCACAACTAGTGTCAGGTTTGATCTTATGAGAATTTTATTGAAGATTTTGAGGTGAAAGGGCAACAAATTTCTACCAGTGATAGAATTAACATGGGGGGCCAAAAAAGAGGTCTGATCCACTGTCTTGTGTCCCTCTATATCAAAATGTGGATCTCCAGAAGCTCTTGAAAGAGGCAAGTATGACCCCCTTTTTTATGGCGATGAATGAATTTAATGATAACTTAACTTCCAAGTTCTACAACTCTTGGAGGGAGGATAGGGTTAGGATAGGTAGTATCACAAGTTCGTTGTGACTCCAAGCTTAATAGTGGAAGTGAATGGTTTGGAATGTTGTTGTCTAAGAGTGGAAAAGGTGAGCAATGGAAACTATCAAGGCTTCATTGATAGATTTTTGCAAGTAGAGAAGTTGTAGAGATATCAAAATGGGCATGGTTTTGAAAGGCTCCCGACACCTTATGAACTGGTAAGTGTATACATAACGAAGTATTTAACATTAGAAGGAATATACCCTACAGTTCATGGGTACCATTTTCCATTTCTTAATCACACAAGGAAGAAATAATTTAGAATGAATATTCCTTTTTTTGCTTTCATCTTTCAAACAATGCAAGGCCAAAGGTGCTTTGTGTCCCCTTCACCAAGTTTTTATTCAAAGGCTATATATTCATGTTTTGGTTCTTACACCTCTACCCGGCCCTTCGAGTATTAATTTTCCCCAACAAGCTGAAGCTTTGGATAGCTAGACCCACCCCCATCCAAATCTTAGCTCCAACAAGAAACTAATTTTGGTCAATCCCTTAGCTAAGGCTTAATTGAATACTAACCCCCTCTTCATATTTCTCCACTTGAACCTTTTGAGGACAAACCAAAGTGTACCCTTCTCTATCATGCAAAGAATCCCCTAGCTAAAAAATCCACTACAAAAGGCCTATTAACCAAAGAGGAACCTGTTGATTTGGGCTCTAAAGGTAAGAAAACCTTGGGCAACCCATCTAGTGTCAAACATAAGGGCCAAGGTAGTATTGAATCAAGAACTGTAAAACATGTTACTATTGAAATCCAAGATGAGGGGAAGGAAGACCATCTATAATATTCAAGTAGTGGGAAAGGTGAAAGGAGGTATATTGGACTTGCAGGGCAATGTGCTAAAGGAAAACTGTTATGTTTTGAAGAACAAGAAGATGAAACCTCATATGAGGAGGAGCCCTTGGATTTAAGCAAGAAATAATTGGAGGTTGTTCTCGGCGAGGACCTTGACAAGGAATCTATCAGCAATGAGGAAGATGACGAGGAGGAGGACCCTAGCTAGGTGGAATTGAAGGACTCAAAGGAAGATGAAGAAGATGGTGCTTGATAAATTAATAAAGAAAATGAAGAGGATAATATGCAAACAATGACTAACCCTAAGTATGAAAGTGCGCTAGATAATAGGTTTTTGGAGTATTACAATACCCAATTTTTTATTATACAATAAAAAGTGGATAGGTTGGACAAGGCTTTTAACAGACTAATCTCCATCACACATGGAATTATGAATAAGGCTATCTTTGGAACCGTTAACAGATTGGCTAAGGTTAGAATGTGACAAAGGAGAATGGAATCTTCTCAAGACATGGATAAGCCTGTTGAGGATAATGCTACTGAAGGAAAGGATACCTGGAGTGAGGAGTTGGACCATTTAAAGATAAAGTGAGACCTGATCAATGGTCTTAAGAATTAGCATGGGTTTGGAGTTTCCTTGTTTTGGGGTCTGCGTGCCTATTTCTTCTTTTTTCCTACGTGCCCCTAGGTTTGGTAACATTTTCTATAGCTTGATATTTTCTATGGACAGTTTTATGGTTTCTTTTTTATGCTCTATTGGGTGGTTCAGTGGCCTAATGTTGTTTTTCTCTCTAGGCTGGTCCATTTGTTTTGTTGTGTCCATTTTGGTGGTTCTAAACTGTTGGACGTGAGGCTTATTTTTTGATGTTTTTTTGTATGGGATCAAAACTAATATGCCAATTTTGGCATATGACTCTTAGTACAGTCATTTTCCCAATTTTTGAAGATTCAGATCCACCACTGCCAGATTCCTGCTTTCACCTAGAAACCCTAATCTAGGTCTAATATGCTTAGCTTGGCGTATGAGTCCCAATGTGCCCTAAATTCAACATTTTCAGCATTTTAGAGTTTATTCCTAGTTCCTATAGGTTTCTAGGTGCACCTCTCTAATTCCTCAGTTTACTATTCTACTTTGCATTGGTTTCTAGGTCATTTATTCAAGGTTTTTATAGCATTAATTTTCATCATTACATTTTGCATGTTACTTGTCTTTCCAAGCCCTAGCTTGGTGGTGAACCCTCTTGTAGTCTTTAATCAAACTCTAGGACAACCTTTTGCAGATCTCTTTCCTTCATCCTATCCTTGGATTGAGATCTCTAGGGTTTCCTTGAGTGAAACTTGAGTGAAATAGGAAGAGGTCCATATCCCCTTCTGATAAAGACATCCACACCTATTTTATTTGTTTCATCTATTATAAGAAAAGGAAATCAATTTATTTAATTGAACAAAACAACTATCCCTATTTAAGTATTGCACTATGATATTATGAACACTTTTTGTAATACGACAATAATGTGTTCCACTCCACCATATTTCAATATTACTACTCTCAATTCACCACACTAATAATATTACATTAAAATATAATCATGGTGTCATAATGAGTGTGTACTATAACATACACAATATTATCGATAATTGTGCCAATCAAGAGAACTCTTATCATGTTTCCACTAAAAACTACAATATCAAAATAATTTATATTTTCTCATAAACTTTCATATGTCTCATATGAATAAAATACACATATCAATTTTATATTATCTTGCAACATAGAAAGATCTCCTCATTAATCACATCTAGATTCTGGTAGAAAGAAAATGACATTTTAAAATATCTAAGCACATGTCAATCAAGAGAACTGTTATCATGCTTCAATAACTAACTACAATATCAAAATAATTTATATTTCACATAAACTTTCATATTCCTCATATGAATATAACACACATATCAATTCTATATTATCTTGCACCGTAAGGAGATATCTGCATTAATCACACCTACATACTGGAGAAAGAAAATAACATTCTAAAATGTCTAAACACGTGCCTCATAAGCATTATAGAGTACAGTTAAACAATAACACATATTTTTCCAATTAGTGTCATATTAAATAGCATGAGCTTCCTACTGTGACCCTCTCAATCCCCTTTTTAGCTATGTAAGTGAATTAACTCAGAATTAATTACTATATAGAAACAGAAAATGTGGAGTGTACTTATCTTTAGGAACAGGGTTGAAGGTTTTTTTAATGTAGGTGCTGAAGTCTTCATCTTGTTATCAAGCTAATCCCTTAGCCCATGATCAAGGCAGGACACCTGTATCTCTCGCCCATGCTGTCTCAAACTACACATCCAGACAGAGAGATTCACCAACCAAATGCTTGCTAGCTAATAACAGTAACCTTATAGGAGATCCAGAAGTGTTGGGAGATTTTTCTCTGGAGGCTATAGGTCCAAAAGGATTACAACACCACCTATTAGAAAACTGTATAAAAAAACAGAGAACAATTTACACTTAGAAAACCTACAACTACTTGTACATTCGTAATATTAACCTGCAACTTGATCACGACGCTTCCCTGGCCTTTCTATTGGTCCAAAAGGAGATGGCCCTCTAAAACCCAAAGTAACCCTAGATCTTCAACACAACAATGAAAAGGAATGGGGTAAATGTTCCTTCTTTTGAAATCATAACAAACTTGACAGAAGTTTTGCTGGTGATCTCCTTGACTGGTAGCTATTGGTACCCAATTGCAGATACCAATTGCAGAATCCTTCATTGTAACTGGGGAGATCGTGAGGTGGTATACGGGATTCAGGCTTACGCTGTTGAGCCTACAATATGTGAGGCTGCATTCTTTGCAGACTAATGTACCTTGCAGTGGGTAAAAGAGGTGCAGCAGCGCTGGGGAATGGTACTCTGGAAGGGAAGAAACCTGCTGAGGACATTGATGAGGTTAATACCCTGCATCCAAAGGGTTTCGGTAGAGGTGGTAACAAAGAGGGCGAAAAGGAAATTGGCATAGTCGGTGCCCTATTAAATGGAGTTGTATAGCCTGCTGATACAACTCCATTTCTGATCATACTTATGTTAGGTATAAGATTCGGGACTTGGGAGATGTCTTCACCATATCTCTGCTTATTGAAAACTCTTGAATGAGTGGTTTGGACATTGGACTGAAATGACACGTCTCTTGCACTCCAGGTAAAATTCCATATGCCCCAAAATGAATCTTTTGAATATCTTGTATGCCAACTTTTCTTTGATATTCCTGTTGCACATTCAAGTTTTCTGAATGAGATTGAACAGCTGCAGACAAATCTGCACCACCATTCTTGCTTTCAGCAACACCCGAACTGTATTCCACCTTGGGCTCTACAACAGTATCATCAAAATCTATTTTTACCGCTGCATATCTGGACTGGAGAATACGTTGACGTCTTAGCAATGTTAACTTTAAATTTCCATCAGATACCATTCGTTCGACTGGTGAATCATTTCCAGATCCTTCATTGCTGCCTCTTTCAGAAGGCCAATCTACTGGGGAGATGGGAGATAACAAAACATTGTTTTCAATACCATCAGAATCTGCATTATTTTTAAATTAGCAGTGCATTTTCTTACGAAAGCTTTCCTCTCCTTCTTGGACTTTTTTAAACAGACCCAAAAGTGGCAATCCTTTTCCTTGCTTGGATTATGCTGCTTGAGAATGATGCTGAAATTAGTGCTCTCATTGAGAGGAAGCTTCTGCCATTTTTGGACATTCCCAAATGTCTTTTTATAGACAAAAACCGCTGATAACTGGTTGGCAGGAATTCCAATTTTCTGGCTCATCTGACCCTGAAAGTGCTTAAATGTGAGAGCAGAATGCACCCCAACATAACCTTTCTCATGATCATGTTTACCATCAAAGAAAAGGACTGGGTAAGGTGTTGAAGAGTTCTCCATTATCCAGATTCAGTATCTCTCAATGCTGTCTACCTCCAAGAACTTGAAGAGACCCTAAATTGCCAGTGAGTTCTGTTTATAAATTACAGTCTATCAAATTTATAAGTTACATTCTATAAAATATTACTTTTCTATTACGTGTTATTCTATTTTTAGTTCTGCATGCTTTGTGCATGTAAATCTTATATTTAGTTTTTTATCAGTCTCAAGACGTGAGAGCTAATTAATGCTTGTCTTTTTATATATAGTTGAATTAGTCAATAAAATTATAAGCAAGTGCTAGCCAAATTACCTTTTATATTTTATTAGTTCTGGGAACTATAGCGGAGGCTTCGTTGTTAAACAGTCCTTAATTTAATAAGCAAAGGAGCATGTTTCTTATGTAAAATTATTCATGCAACATTTTTGTCTGCCTGCGATTGGTGCCGTGTTTCTATCTGAACATTGTCAGAGGCTATTGCAGGGTCTCGAGGCAAGAGAGCGCACAAAAATCTATTTGAATATGGCCTGGTATGCTGTGAAGTGCGCGAATTGCATAGTTTACCCTACTCGTCCAACTTATTGCCTCTGCTCAGTTTACTCCGTTCATCCAACATATTGCCTCTGCTTTTCGCAACTGTTAGAATCATGCCCTGCAATTATAGAATTAGTATAATCATTATATCTAAGTTTCTAATATGACAGAACATATTTTGCTATGATTTTTTGAAAATAAATATCAAAAGAGAATTATTCACAAAATAATCTACATAGTTTCTAAAAGATTAGGGGATTTTTTTTGCGTAGTTGTGTATCTTTAATTTATTGATGATAATGGTAATCTCTACAGACTGGAACAGAATATTGGTTTTCAAAAGCACCAGTCAAAACATCTTAGTAGTATCTCAATTCAAGATACCTAGGTCCACTCTCCACTGGTTAGTAAAGTAAACAAAGATAATTCATAATTTTTTTTTCTACTTGCAAAGAATTCTCTCAAGGTTACTATTGATAAAAATTTGAAAGTAGTTCCACAGTTTCCCATTTCTCTCTTTTTGACTGCTGGAAACATTCTGCACTCCATGAAAGGCAGAACGGTTCAAGAAACCAGACATGCAAAATCGTACTGGTGGTTTTTAGTTTGAGAGGAAAATTGTTTCACAATTCATTACAAAAAGTTGGTTTCAAAAGTTGTTCCTTTTTTCTTTTCTTATTTCATCTATTTTATGTTCGGGCATTAGATTAGGCTTCACTATTTGCAATGCTAAATGGCTGAAACTAATCATATTTTATTAATAACAGGAAAACAGAAAAGTTGCATGCATTGTCGTCGGATAGAATCTCTTAGGGTTTTTGTTGCCACCGTGCTTACACAAATACAGAAATTGACTACTGATTATGTTTTGATGGATGCACATTTACTGTTACAGTGCTTTAGTTTTGTCATAAAGTACAATTATGCGGGCAAATGTTGCCCAAATGTCGTGGTAGCTGACTTTACATATGCCAAGTGCATTTGCCTAGAGTTTCGAAAGGCTTTCCTATACAAGCACACTCAGTAATAGCGATGTGTTAGCCTTTCCCGTACAAATTTGGTGACATTCGATTAACTGCAACTGGCGAGAGTCAAGTCAAACTCCATAGCTTCATCTAGCATGTTTTTTTTGTCTTTGGCATGGGTGGGGTTTTGGAATAATCACCATAATCAAGAGTACAAAACACCAAGGAACTGTTTAAAAGTCCTTTTTGGTTGAATATGCATATGTCAAGTCAAATTGAGAGCAATCCGTACCTATACCAAAACACAATAGACTACAATTATGTGGGCAAATATTGTTAAGTACCTGCCAATGGCATTTGCCGTAGAGTTTTCATAGGGTTTTCTATAGATGCACACTCAGTAATGGCAATATGTTAGCCTGTGCAACAAATGGTCATCCTCACTGAAATAAGAAAAATGACAATTTCATCAAACTTTTACATTGCATTTTGATAAGGCTTTGTTTGGACTGCTTATGTGTTTTGTCCCTGAGTCCCAATCAGATAAATGAACAATCCATTTTCTCGATTGGATTTGATAGCAACCAGAGAATTGATTAGATATGATCAAAATGGCAATTTCTCATTTTGTTAAGAATTTGAAAACTATATATCAACACACTCAAACTATATATTCATACCTTCCCTGTTGTGTATGCAAGCCGAGTGGATCGTTTTGTTTTTTGCCACATGCATTTGTTTGATCTCCAGGGATTAATCAACTCATTACATTATCGGTCTTTAACATCCTATTCTCCTGTTCTCAATTGCCTCAGCTCAAATTCAGTTTGGATATATGCACCTTTTGCTTCCACATTCTTACTATTGTTCCATTAAACCGTGAGTATGCAAATTCATTGGCTTAGGGTTTGTTGTTTTATTAGTTCCTTTTAAAAACTTAATTCCTGATCTCTGGTATGTTTCTTTTCAGAGGTGAATAGGCTAGTGGCTCAGGCTTTAAGCTACAGGTCTGAGATTCCATGTTGGTTGCCTGGTGCTCTTGTAGATGTAGAAGGCTAATAAATTTCTATTCTCTTTGCTTTTAGTTTTTAATTTATTCTTTATGAAATACTGACCTGTTTTCCGTTGCTTCTTTCTCGTGCAAACCTTGGTGGTTATTGCCATTTTCATTTAATTATGTGGAACACTGCCTGTTGCATTTAGTGCTTTCAGATTTTCATAGGTTTTATGTATTTTGAATTGAATATATGGACAACTGTATAAATTATATATTTTTGCCAACATTTTTGGTCTAACTTATAGACCCCTCTTCAATGATGTCTAGAAATATGTGCTTGAGATTATCCAACCTCGTTCTTGATTCACTTGAAAACCTCAGCTTACAAAATTATGTCATTACAGATCAGAAAATTGGAGTTGCTGATAGTTATTCTAGTATTTACAATGGATGTCTGCTTCTTTCTGGAGCTTGGAAATGTAAAGGCCAATTCCACAGAGGTCTTGAAAGGGATGCTAGTTCCTCAATTAAAGGGAAGTGGGGCAGCTGGTCTTGCAATCTCTCTGTTTGTTTCCCTTGTTATGCCGTAAGTTACAGTGCATTTTCCCTTCTAAACCATATTGAAAAATTCTGAGATCCTTCAAACTAAATATGTAGTGTATCTGATGCCCAGGCACAACTTATATCTCCATTCAGCTTTGGTCCTTTCAAGGAAAACTCCTGCTTCTAGAATCAATGTAAGTTTATTCATGTATTGAGGTGATGAAAAAGGAGATTTATAAGCTCCTGATTAATCAGCTACCTATTCCCGTAATTGTTAATGGCAGTCAGCTTGCAGATATTTCTTTATAGAGAGTGCATTTGCTTTGTTTTTGGTATTTCTGATCAATGTATCGATCATTTCTGTGACTGGAGCTGCTTGTTCGATGTCTAATTTATCTAGTGAACTTGTAGATGAATGTGCGAATATGGACATAAAGAATCCATCTTTTTCTTGAAAGTAAGCCCACTTTGATTCTGTTAACTAAAAAATTCTAAACAGAATACTAAGCAAAACCCACCACAACCTCTTTCAGATCCTTGCAAATCTGATCTAACTTTTGTTCTCACATTTCAGACAGTAGCAGGCAAATGGAGTTCTAAACTATATGCATTGGTGTTGCTGGCGTCAGGGCAAAGTTCAACTATGACCGGAACATTCACAGCTCAGTATGTGATGCAGGTGAAAACAATTTATAAGCAGCATGACATATTTAGTTACAGTCTTCTCCACTCTCTGTCCATATAGCTGTGTATATTCCTAATCCTTACTCTAAGAATTGACAATTCCAACAAAACAGGGCTTTCTCCAATTAAAAATGAAGACATGGACGCAAAATCTAGTAACACAGTGCATTGCAGTTATTCCAAGCCTGGTGGTGGCTATCATTAGTGGGAGTTCGGGTGCAAGAAAACTAATTATCATTGCCTCTGTATGTTATATGTGATTATCAGTAATAGTACCCATACTTAACATTGTTTTGCTTTACTTTCATATGGTTTGTGTAGATGATCTTATCACTAATTATCATTGCCTCTGTATGTTATATGTGATTATCAGTAATAGTACCCATACTTCAATGCTTTAGCTTTTCAGGAACTAACATTGTTTTGCTTTTCTTTCATATCGTTTGTGTAGATGATCTCATCTTTTGAATTACCATTTGCTCTGATACCCTTGTTGAAGTTTACCTGCAGCAAGATAAAGATGGGACCTCAAAAAATCTCCATTATAGTAAGTGACAATATACTGTTTCAATTATTCTGGATAGAATCATTTTGAGATATTTTAGATTCATGTTTCGGATCATATCACACTATCCCTAATTTATTTCTTGTCTTGATGAAGGACTGAAATTGAAGACTGTCTTGAGTTAGACCCAGAGTTAGGCCTGGTGGAAAATATGTTCACTAAGGGTTCTTCTTTCCATGGTATGTTTCACTTCTTGTCATAGTGTTGAACTTGAACTTAGGAATATTTTTACCATTCTCTGTATATTTGTATGAAAATAAATACTTTGTTTGTCATAGGCATGAAACAACAGTTGGGATTCCAAGTTTATGCTATTGTTTTCCCTTCCTTTTTAGGTATGGAGCAGCATGGTTTTGACTATGATGAATCATTCTATGAGTGCCTTGAAATATTGACGATTGCATCCAAAGATTTTCCAGTTGTTATTGATGAATGTGTGGGGCAAACTGTAATGTGTTTCTCAACTTTTTTTCGGGTATTCATTTAATTGAAGGCAGGTTCAATGATATGGTTGCACGTTGTAGGTTTATAACAGAATCGGTATGAAATTAGGGCATGCTATATAACATTTAAGCTACTGCATAGATCTGTCGCAGCAGACTAAAAATATTGTCAATCATGAAGCAGTTATAGATCTATCTATATTATTAGGTATATCCTGCGAATTGCCATTTTTGTATTTATCCTACCTATTACTATTAATGAATATAAACTTATGACTGCTGAATTTTCTTGTATATTCATGAAGGAATATTTAGATTCTCCTTTTAAGGACAACAGTTTGGAAATGTCTGATCCTATTTTTGGTCTTCAGATAATGTTATATGCTTGGAATCATTTTTTTTTCTAATTCTGTTACATGCTTTGAACTAACAAGAACATAGGCTGGCCTTAAGAGATGATCTTATTTTAGACGACGCTTTAAGAGATGGTCTTATTTTTTTCCTTTGGTGAGTGCCAAATGTTTTCCAAGGTTTAACTAAAAATATGCTAAACAAAGGTTTGTATTTAATCAAGTCTTGTATGTAATTTTTAAACAGAAAAAAGAGGTTTATTTGCAAATTCATGAATCTTGTTTCTTCAGATTGAATTTGATTTTTTTTAATATATAATAACGTTTTGTATATCATTTTTAAACCAAAAAAATCAAGGTTTACTTGCAAATTCATGAATCCGTAATTCAATCTTGTAATATGCAGTATGCTTTGCAAGTTCTTCATAAACAGAAAAAATCTAGGTTTATTTGTAAATTCATGCCACTTCAGATTGAATTTTGTTCTTTTAATGTATAGTTCAGACCAATTTACTCTGCTTTTGTTTTTAACCAGCCAATAAGCAAGGTTTGTTTGCAAATTCATGAATGTCGTTTTGTCAGATTAATTTGATTCTGATGATGCATAAAAACAAATTGATTTCCTCTGTTATGTCTTTAACGAGCCAATAGTCATTTCTGTAGCCTTATTCATGGTCTTCTATGGTGAATGTATTTGCTATATTGGTTGAATTCATTTTTGCTTCTTGAGACTTATGTAGGTGTTACATTGTTATGTATGATGTAACTTCATTGTGCCATCAAATCTCTAACCTTCATCAAATATGGGAAACATATAGCAAATCACTTGTTACCCTAGGTTGTTGCCATCCCTCGTTGTATCTGTTTTTGTGGATAGTTATAACTAGGATATGTCTTGTATGTCTTTTTCTAATAGAAAAAATCAAGGTTTATATGTAAATTTATGAAATATGGGAAAAATATGGAAAAATCATTTGTTAACATATGTCTCGTTGTACATCCCTCGTCGTATCTATTTTTGTTGATATAACCGGGGTATTTCTTGTATGTCCTTTTTAAACAGAAAAAATCCAGGTGTATTTGTAAATTCATGAATGTTGTCTCTTCGCATTGAATTTGGTTCTTTTAATTTATAATAGACCAATTTGCTCTTGCACTGCTTTTGTTTTTTATGCAGCCAATAAGCAACGTGCATTGCAACATTCCATGATCGACCCACTGCTGTATCGAAGCATTCCCTAGCAACATTATGCATGATTTTTTGAAATCACCATATAGGTGAAAGCCTTGGTGTAGGCGAAGTGTGAGCTAAACAATAGCCATAGCAAAACCTACGGTAAAACAGGACACATTTTGAACATGTTTCTCAAACATCTGTCCTCTTTCTATGCTTCCACATTTTGCATACATCTGTACAGTTTAGATGCTTAGTCTATGCTACCAAATTTTTATTGAGAATGCGCAGTTTCCCAAAACTGAAACTACCCTGCCAGCATTAGGCAGGAACTGCGCTGCACTGCAGCTCTTGTTTCTCTACGAAATTCGACAGTTTACTATATCACCGGGTGTCCCTTTAAAATCTGCATCAGATTCCCTAAAGGAGTGTCATTCTCTGGATGTCCCAGTAAATTTTGCATCAGGATCCCTAAGAAACGAAGAAAATTATTATACTTCCCATCTTTGATTAAAGAAGTGATGTGAACAGAGAGGTCAAGAGGTTAATTCCATGAAACAGAAGGGCAGAAAAGGATCTATTCTGAGCGGATTAGAATAAAATTGTAAATATCTATTTTAATTCTGTGCAAAATTTTCGATTAAATATCTTTCATTGGCTTGATGGCCCTTTTTTATTTTATTTTTTTTGGTCGATGCTAGCCTTGAAATCCTCAAGATTTTCTTTGCAGTTCATGCATTGTAGGCTTGGAGGTTTATCTGAGAATGTTGCAGATGAACCCAGGCATTTTGTATTGTGTAAATCAGATTGAAGGAAATCACTAAACAATGGTTTGTATGCTGAGTTAGATCCATCAAGTACTTTAGCTTTCCTTTATTTCTTTATAGCGTATCATACATCTGTTGGTTGAATTTTTCTGTGAAGGATTTATTTTATCTTATAAGAAATTCTAAAACATTGTATAGATAGTTCATTTTCAATTAAGGTGTTTTCTCTATGTTTCATCAAGTTTTCAAGGTGAAGAGGATGGTAGGGGATGGGGATATATATATATAAATGTATAGAATATTTGGAAAATGATAATATTGTTAAGACATTCATATATGTATAAGAGATCTTTGATACACAACAGTAAAATTAAATTGAGAATTCACATGAAAATCAAACAAATTAACAAATGTCAAAATTTAAAATTTAATTGCTTTCATAATTCCTTGCTAATGTGCATATGATATATACCACATGTATAACTTCTCTACATAGTATGTACCCATAAAATCAAGTATTTATAAAAACGTCTTACAAACACTCAATACTAACAAAATCAAGTATTATCAAGTATTAATGGAAACATCTTGCATATGCAGTAGATAAAAAAATAGTGTTCCAATTTTTAACATTACCAATCTAGTTAAAAATATTGACTCTGCTTACCTAAAAGACATTGTTACAAAAGAAGATTACGATCTTAATCATTATATTAAAAGAAATAATACATCTATTTGAACTTGATAGATTTTTTAAATATTATCCTAATGAATAAATTTACATAAATCTATGATCCACATGTAAATATTAATATTAGGCCATAATTTATGATGTTAGACCCCATTTCCAAAGCTTAGATCTCTTAACTTCCAAAATATATTTCAAAAGAGTTTTATAACTACCTTGCATGGTGTAAATACCAAAACCTTTCAAACCTCATTCAATGAAATCGTAATTGCCACCTAAAGAGACCTTTTGGGATGTTCAAATATAACTAAATAATCAATAAAAAGAGAGAATTGGTGTCATAGACAAATATTTTTTAGGTTTCCATTTCCCAATCTTCACAAGATCCTACATAACTACAAAATAAAAAAATAAAATCTAAATCGATCCAACATTGATACATCTATATTTTAATCATAAGATATCGAGAAATTCTATGCAAAAAGGGCTATGTTTGTCCCATGCATCATCCTAGAAAAGGGAAAGGCCTCTCTTCCCCATAATCTAGAAAATGGTCAAACTTAACTAGACTACTGCCTAATTTTATAGTTTACCATATCTAGGAACTTATGTCAAAATTTTACATCGTAGTGATGAAAGAGTGATTCTCCATTTTTATGCACTTCATATTAGTAATTGTCCTTCATGTGATAGGTTTATCAGCATACCATCTAAAATATATTATAGAACCAAGAGATATATTATTAAGGAGGGAATATTCACGCCTAAGCCACCTCTCTCTTTAGGTTGACAGATTAAAAAGTACCTACTCTTTTTCTACGAATTTTCATCTAAAATAAAGTTTTTCATCTTATAGTACAAATCATAAATGATATATTTTTGAGCTATAAGATCCATAGATGTATAAAAGAAGAGATATTGAATCATATCCTTAAGAATGATTCTATGGCTAGTCAAGGAGAGGTATTTGTGGTATTTGTGTGTCTAGTTACTAATAAAATATTGAATAGAATCTTACATGATATTATTGTCTTTTTTCTCAAGATATGAAGGGAAATATGGATATCCTAATATTTGAAAGGAGAAAAAGCAACCTAGAAATGAAGAATATTAGAAATTCATTTTTTAAGATGAGAGCTAGTATGGAAAGTAAAAATTTGAGACTTTTGTTCACGTTCAAGAGTTGACATGATGCACTAAAGTAAATATCAAGATCTCACCTAAAAGCAATAGCTTCCTCAAGATTGGAATTACCCATGAAATAAGTTTCATCAAAAAAAAAAAATGGGAAAGTTGATCCATACCCTACATAATTGAAAGATATAAATGGAGTTAGAACACTTTATGTGCTTTAAAAGCGTAACACTTATTTTTTAGGGAACAACCAAATGATAGAGAGAGAGAGGATAACCCTTATGTAGGCCTCTTTGAAATTAAAAGATAATAGAATGTGAGTTATTTGTAACCAAAGAAAGCGTAGAGGTACAGCATGCCATGGCCCATTCCATCCAAATATTATCAAAACCAAATGGATGTATGACATCATTTAAAATTTTCCAATGGACTCTATCACAAGCCTTAAAAAGATATATTTCCATGATCATAAAACCTTTCTTGTTAATATACATACAATAAATGGATTCCTAGACAATAAAAATAATATCAATGAGTATTAAGCCTTGAACAAATTCCCCCATTCAAGAGAATGGTAGAAGGAACTATTTTAAATTCTCAATAGTAGTTTTAGAAAAAATACTATATATAATATTACAAAGAGCTATGTGTCAAACATTAGAGAAATGAGATGCATGATATTTCTTAGGAATCAATAATTGGAAAGTATTTATTAAGGGATTTTAATTATTTTTTATGTATACAATTTCTTAGAATCTTCAAACATGTCATCTTTGAAAATATCCTAAAAAATATTGAAATAAATCGAAAGGAAAACCATCAAGACCTTGATTTTTATCTTCTTTCATCATGAAAATAACTATCTATAGTTCATCCATAGAAATGGGCCCATTGACCCCAACAAATTTTAATGAGGGAAGACAAGTCTTGAAATACAAATCAAAATGGTACATCTATTATGAGTATAAATAGTGGGGCTTGTTGAACACCCAAAATACTAAGAAGGGGGGTGAATCAATATTATTTTAAACCACTTAAGTATTTAAGCATTCTATCCTCATAGCATATTCAACTTGTAGTAATGTATGAAAGAATAAGACAACCAACATCATTACATAACACATGAACACTAAATTTTTACATGGAAAACCCAAAATGAAAAAAGCCACAGTGAGGATTAGCTCACAATATATTATAATTGATTATAGTATATTATAGAAGTGCTCACTACAGGTAGACCCACCATCCAAGTGAACTCACTACCCACTAAAAGAAGAGATATATATAATAGATTATGGCACACAACCAAGTTTTGAACTGTTGCAATTGCATCTAACATATCCATGAATTACAATTCCATTGAAGCTCAAAATATAGACTTTACACACTTTTGTTGGAAGTTAGAAGTTTGTCATTGATGATGCAGTTTGTAAACATGAGAATGAAGTGTATATATATTGTGAGATCTAGTTTTTTCATTGATGTCAACATTGTTAATATCATCCTAGCATAGTATGGAAGTATTTTTGGTAACATATGTATAGTGCAAGTCGGTTTGGAAAGTATGGCTTATCAAGAAATTGGCTAAGTATTTCCTCATACAGTTTTTTGGTTCAGTGCATTATTTTATGGTTTTCACTTCACTACAAGTTGGTATAACCTTTTTCATTTTTAACTATAGTTTTGTATTCACCAAATGCAGCTATATTCAAGATTTTATGGCATTATGTGAATTTTATTGAAAGATATGAAGGACAGTGCTTAGCCTTGTATATCATAGTTACTTTTTTTATAGTATATGAAAGTTGAAGATTCTACATTTCTTCATGGATAATTATTTGAACCATCAATTTTGTGGTGTTCTATGTACTTCTCTTGCACTCTTATGGATTTTCACCTAAAAGGAGAGAGATAGAACACTAAAATTGAGGTGGTTTAATCAAATAAAGGAATATATAATGGAATTATGACTAAATTAAAGGATTCAAATGCAACTAAGTTATGAAATTCATTGATTATTAATGCAGGACTAATGAAATATGCAATTTTTGAAAACATAGTGAGGTATGCAAAAATGAACTAAAAACATGAACTAATGCAAATAGAATTGAATGAGATTTAACATAGTGCACCTAGAAATTGAATGTTGAATTTGGAAGGTTCTGAAAGCTGGTAAAAATCACTATTTCTCACTAGTGGGACTCATTAGCCACTGATGGCGAATCAATCCTCCTATTGGTAAAAACACATAAAATTACTTTTTGACTATCAAGAACTAGATTATGAAAAAAAAAAAAATTCCAACCTAAATGTGTGACTCATTCACCACTGATGGAAAATTAGTCCTCCTCCAAAATTTTGCAAACTCAAGAGTCAAATTTGTAGGTCTAGATCTGCATTGTTCTTCTTGTCAGGTTGATGGAGTCAAATCTATAGAAAATGAGTTGTAGGTTGTATCTAAGCTTGAATTAGGGTTTGGTTGACTTGAATCACTTTGATGAATTATTTACCACCTTTCAACACCTATTTTATTAATAAATTTGCATACAAAAGTCTGCAAAAACACATGCAAAACGGGGAAACTAGTTAACGGTTAGAGAATAGGGATTTGCCTTGGTCAAATCCCACTTTGGTAATCAAACTCTTAATAAAAGAATGAAATGAAATAGGAAAGGAATGATGACTATAAAACATGAAGGTGTCCTAAACTCACCAAAACCTTACTACTGAAGTCTGAAGATATGTCAATGGTTGCTCTAAGATACTTGATAGATACTTGATTGAATGATGCCCAAGAATGTAATGGAATGCTTGAATGAACTAGTGAATGAATTAGGTGAATGCTTGGATGAATTAGATGTAAAATGGGTAGAAAAACACTTATTTATACACACTTATGCCCTAATTACCTAATGATACAACATCACTGGACAACATAAGGTCTTTTTGAATAAAAATTGGAAAGAAGATTTGAATTATTTTGAATTTGGAGCTAAGAGGGACTCATTCGCCACCCATGGCGAATGCATCCCACTCTAGGCTTGTAAGTGGGTGTTAGGAATTAATTTTCATTTAATGTTGTTTGCCAGGTTTATATTAAAAAATACACTTAATTAATTCTTATGAGTGTATAAAGGGGTCAAACAAAGCATAAGAAAGGTGTAAAATGTGATAAAAAAACCTAGAAAAGTGTGAAATCTTGTTACAAGACTTTACAACAATTTAAAATAGGACATGATAAGGGATAAAAAGGTGATTTTTAGATGAATTATAATGAGAAGAGTCTAGAAAAGTGTAGAAATATGTTACAAAACCTTCACAAGGCATCATAATTTTAATATTTAGGACCTAATATGAATGCTTAAGTTACATTGCGACATTAAATCAAAGTAAAATAGATCAAGCATCATAGGAGAAAGACCTTAACAACCATGAAAATGTTAATGATCCCTTTTTCTATGGTACATTTAGCCTCCGCTTTAGTGAGAGGATAAACTTGCTTTAAACTCACACTAAAGTAGCCATGCATGTCGAGAGGGAGGTCCAAATGTACTTATGCTAGCAAAATGAAATGACAATGATCAAGAGGGATGATCAAGCCCCCAAGATGAAGATCCCATGGAAAACTAAACATAAGAACAAAGGAACACACATGAGAAAGAGAGAAAGAGAAGGGAGATGAAAAGGGAAAGGTTGGATCAAGGTTCTATCATTCTTTTAGCTAGTTGTGAATCAGATATAGGTTGTTTGTCCAAAAAAGAAGATGCATACTCACTCTGGAGAGAGAGAACTCATGGCAGTCCACTAGGTGAGAAGGCCCAAAAGGTGAGAAACATACACTAGTTGATATGCACTAACAAACACATAGCTGGCTATGGGGAAAGTTGTTCCATGGAATGGGCTTCCTACTCAACCATATCAAAGTTATACCTCCTAATAACTTTATCAAGGCACCACAAAGGAAAATGTCAATTTGTGCTTCATGAGACAAGCAAAGCTTCATATGCTTAGAACTTGTGAACAAATAGGATGGTACCATAGGCATGCAAGTTGTGTTATGCAAGGTGGCAAAGATGTAAAATGCAAAAATACAAAAATGTAAAATGCAAAATATGTTCAAAGGAGTCTTGTTAAGTTCATGCAAGGTCTTTCACTTAGAGAAAATTGTGCCTAATGTCCCCAAGAGAGGACCAATCAAAGAATAGTATATTCACAGCTTAGCGGATGTAGTGTGTCACATTAGGCTGCTAAGAGGAATGTAATATGCTAAGATAGATTACACTTATGAAGGACATCACAACCAATGTCATCCACAAAGTGACAAACACATCATATGAAGTGTCAAGGCTACACTAAGAACTAAGAATGAAAATGAATAATGCCAATGTATGCCCCCCACATTAAAAGAATTGCTACACACTATTCTATGAGCAATTACTTTAAAGTAGCCTAGGAAAAATGCAAAAAGAAAAACAAGACATGAGATCCAACTTGAAAAGCCCCTATTCCAAGTCATATGTTTCCAAGTAAGGCTACTTCATGGAGACAAGAAAGAAAATAAAAGAAAGGGGAGTTTCCCCTAGGAAGGAACACATCAAACACATAAGGGATCTATAGATTTGGGATCAGTATGTTCATTGTTAAAATGTTTTTATGAAAGAGCTCACAACTGTCATCATTACCCAAAACACATAGAATTGGAAGAATGACACAAAGAGAGTGAAAAAAAAAAAGAAAAACAAAGTCTGTTTTGGGTCAACATGGAAGAGACGTTCCACTCTCAACACTTTGCATCATCCCCAAAAGGAAAAATACAAGCGAAAAGAAAATGAAATGCAAAAGAAAAGGAAAAGCTTTTGGTTCAATATGAAGGATACATTTTGGTTTCAATGTCTTGTGTCATCCCAAAAGGGAAAAACATAAGAAAAACATAAATTAAAAAGGAAAAGGGACTGATTGGGTCAACATGGAAGAGACAAAGGGTATCTCCATGCTTTGTGTCATCCCCGAAAGGAGAACACAAAATGAAAGCCAAAAATAAAATATAAAGTATGACATATAGAAGAATAGAGGTACAAATTGAGGAAGTGCACAAAGAGAAGAGAACATCAAACACACATTATAGGGGAACACAATATGCACATACAATCACACCAAAGAAAAGAAAAAGAAAAGGAAAAGAAATGTAAAAGGCTAGCAAGGTGAATGCAATTCAACCATCTTACAAGTCATCTGCTTCCCAGTCATGTTTAGTGTATTGTGAGGGCGGTTGACTATCCAAAGAGAGAATTGTAAGTGTCAAACTAGGGGAAGTACTAGGTTCTTCACTTGGTGTAGAAGATTTATCATTTAAGATCATTGTAGATGAAAATCAAGAGTTTAAATATTTATGCACTTCTTCATCTATTTTACTGATCTAATTATCATCATCATCATATAGATTTATCATGATGGGAGGACGAAGAGTAATTTCTATTGAAGGATGTATTAGGAGTTGTGGTTGTTGTATTTGATCATTTTGTTGTGATTTTTGTATCATACTATCTTTTTTTGGGTCAAGAGGAGCAAAGTAATCAATTATTACTTCTATCAAAGGTGGAGGTTGATTTTCTTTGTTATTTTCAATTTTCATTTGATGAGCAAGGAGACAACGATGACGCTTATGCTCCCTAGCACCCCGATTTCTTTCAATTTTATTTTGAAGTTGTTGAGGTGTAAGAGTGGGTTGATCTACCATAGGCTCCTTTTTTTCCTAAGGAGGAGGAATGGAAGGAATCGAAGGAGATGGGTCAATCACTTTCTCTTTGGCTTTGTAAACTTTCTGAATGCAAGGAGGTAGGATAGGGTTGTTTTCATTATCTCTTGGGAATTTATATGATGAAGGGGAAGTCTTTATGGTTGGTTGTTCATGAGGTTGTATTTTTTTTCTAGGTTAAAGCTCAGGTTGAAACATTGCCTCATCTATGATAGGAATAGTGGAAGTGGATGAGGACATGTGGCGAAGACACAATTTGGCTATTTGTTTGGCTTTGAACTTTTGATAGTTAATGAAAAAGAAGTCTTTTTGAGGTGTGATAGGTTCCATAGGTTCAGACCAAAAGGCTTATAAGGAAAAATTACCTTTAGAGGACAATGGATTAAAGCCACTATGGTGTATAGTAAATATCTCATTTTCATGCGAAAAACTTCAAACATTTGTGAACCATTGAAGGAAAAACTTTCATCGAGTGAAGCCAAGGATGTCCTAGCCATAGATGAAAATGATCTGATTGTGGAATGATATAAAATGTTACATCCAAAGTTTTGGGTCCTATATGTAATGGGAGTACGATTGATTTGATCGTAGGGCATGTAAAACCAATATGTGTTTTAATCCATGCGGTTAGTTTATCTTAATCATCTTGATAGAGATCATGCAATACTAAAAATTCTTCCATGATCACATTCTCTCCATAGGTAGGATATATTAATATCCCTATGGTAGGCTTATCATATATGCGGCTAGCTATGTAAAGAGGACCATTAGGAAGCTTTTTAAGTATATCATGAGAAGAAAAAGTAATATCAAGAGATTTGTTGATAGGGCCCTTATGAAGGATAACATCTATCATATGCACAAGTTCATCCATAGGATTAACTTGGGTAACATTTGGAGTAATAGTATGTTGTTCATTATTCGTATCAATGTTCATCACATGCGTGTTTGAAGGTTCACTGGATTTAACAAATGAAACACTGTGTTTAGGCATAGGGTTGGTGAAAATTTTTAAATTATGATTGGGGGATGCAGTGGACTTATTGCCTTGATCATTGACACTCGCAATGGAAAAACAACAAGAATCAATGAGGTCTTGAACTAAGTTTCTGAGACGCTTACATTGTTCGGTGTCATGTCCATTTTAGTGATGAAAATGACAATAAGCATTTAGT
The DNA here is from genome assembly GCA_007258455.2 of Sequoia sempervirens. Lineage (NCBI taxonomy): Eukaryota > Viridiplantae > Streptophyta > Pinopsida > Cupressales > Cupressaceae > Sequoia > Sequoia sempervirens. The sequence continues at coordinate 49,046,641 of VDFB02000008.1, read as the reverse complement.
TTAAAGGTGGATGGTAAAGTACTGGTAGTATCAAGGGGTTTAACAGTAGGTAAAGTGATCATCTATTGTTGTAGTAGTTGATTCATTGTGTTATGGAGTGTATCAAGTAAAGGGGTAAATTGTCTCTTCGGGTACCCATAGGTAAAGGGCACAACTGCTTTAACAATGACCACTTGAATATGAACTAGTTGAGTTGGTTGTTGTGGAGGTAGATTGAACTATAAAAAGCCTTTGTTTGGTTTTTTAAAGTTTTGTGTGTTGTTCTAGTTATTTTTTTTAGACTTCTCAACTCAGTTAGAAGTGGAATTTGAATCATGACTAGTAACTAAGTTGTTATAGTCACAAAGGGTCATGCATAAATGCATGAACGAAGGAAATTTCATCATAGTCAACTTATCCTGAAGGTGAGTGTGCAAGTTAATGATAAACATCTTTTGAAGATGTGAATCAAGAATCTTGACATCTATTTGAGCATACAATGATTAATAACGTGAAATGAAATCAATTCCTTTTTCATTTGTATTTTGTTTACATCTCATTAAATCAACCATTATATTTTTGGGAGTCATATGGGCTTGTAAATGACTTATAAAGGCATTGAAAAGTTCATTAAATGATTAGATTGAATGATTGGGTAAGTTTGAGAACCACTCCAATTAAGTGTCCTTTAAGGTCCTACAAAAATTTTTGGCTAATAGTTTTTTGTCAAGGAAAAAATCACTGCACAATGTTGTATAGGAATTAACATGATTATTAGGGTCTCCTTTACCTTTGTACTTCTCAAACCTAGGAAAATCAATTCCTTGTGGCATTTGTGTTCTTAAGATCTCTAGAGATAATGGGATGCTATGGTAATGGTATGTGGGTGGAGCATTTTGACTTTGACTTATGGTGGATATTTGTTGTTGCATGGAAAAAATAGTGTTAAAGAGTTGTGTAATGAGGGGATCGGTGTAAGTGGTATGAGGTGGAAGAGAAGATGGTGATGGAGTGTATGTAATGTTAGGAGAATTGAAGGGGACACTAAGAGGGATGAACGTGGAAGAGGGAACATTCGATGCCACAAAAGAACTAGGAGTGCTAGTCGGAATAGGGAAAGGAGTCACATGACTAACCTATTGCATGGTTGTTGTAACTTAAGGAGTGGTATAGGTAGGTATGGATGATATAGTTGAAGGAGGAAGAAAGTGAGATCGTCCTTGGTTAACCAATATGTTTATTGGTTGGGAAGGGGAAGGGACATTTTTTTTAATATCTCAACAATTCTTTTCATAATTTGTAAGGTGTCATCACTTTAAATTGTTGGTGTAATTAATATTTATTACACTTTACATAAGTTTACTTAGGTAATTATTTAATTCCTAGGTTAATTAGTTGTCATCCTTATCTTGTTGAGCTATCTTGTTGCTCAAGATAAGATTAGGGTTATGCATATCTTTGCTTTTATAAAGAAAATCATTATCATGTAATTATTGAATTCTTGAATAATATTATGTTGCACATTCTTTGGCAACCTCTCTACTTTTTCTGATTTTCTCTTATGTGCAAGGTCTTTTTAGTTTGCAAATCTGATCTTGGTTTCTAACATGGTATAAGAGCCTTGATTTGCAGCCCCTTCTCAGTTTTTTGAGAAAATCATTGTAGGGTTCATTCGGGATTCCTTGAGGGTATCATGCCTTGAGTTCATTCATGAGGTGTTTTGGATTAGATTGGACTTCACCATTAGATTCAGAGTGCTAGAAAAAGTTAAGATTGACTTTTTTTTTTGCAAATTTTGGTTATTGTTTGCCAAGTCTATGATGGTTTCAAGCTAGGAGATTTTTCGCAAGATCTGGGGGTAGCCAAATTTTTGGGGCACTT
>VDFB02000008.1:49008830-49044681 GCA_007258455.2 Sequoia sempervirens | reverse complement strand
TTCTTCCATTCTATTGTGTTTATTTTGCATTTTTAGGTTAGAAATCACAACTTCACAATTTAATCATAGAAGAAAGGGAAAGGTTGACTTTTAATTAAAATAACAATTTAATTAAAAGTGGAGGAAAAGGACAAAATATTAAATAATTAAAATAATTATTTAATAGTGGAGGGAAAGGTGGAAAATAATTAAATAAATAGAATTTATTTAATTATGGAAGAAAAAGCTAATTAATAATAATAATTTAATTATAGACATAAATTAGGAACATGAATAATTAAATAAATAGGAATTTATTTAAGTATAGGGGGAAATGGATTAATTAGTGGTGTAATTAAATAAATATAATTTATTTAATAATCAAAGGGAACTTTAAAAGGAAATGAATTATAATAGAATAAATATGAATTTAGACCATAATCAAATAATTAAAATTATTCAACTATGCAAGAAAGAAGGGACATTGATGAGGAAAATGGTGTTCATAGGCTTAGGACATTTTTTAATGTCTACAACTCTTCTCCATTTTGTTTTGTTTGCTCTCATATTTGTAGTATGCAATGTATTTCAATGAGCTTGATGTTGATAATTGATAGCTTGGTCTCAAGATAGTAAAACTTCCAAGATTGTGGTTTAGGTTGAAATGAAGGAAACAACTTGCTTTTATAGGAAACTCAATCCAAATGAAGGGCTAGGATTAGATGATGAGCTATAACAATCAATGGGCGAGGTTAATTAAGCAAAAAAGAGATAAGGATGGGAAGGATGGACCAAAACTCAAGAAATTAGTTGAGACTTGGAGCTTAGCTAAGAAGAGATTCAAATTAAATAATGATAGCAATTATTTAATTTAAAGGAGGGAAAATGAATAATTAAATAATTATTTAATTATAGAAGAAAGGTGGAGTGTTAAAATATAATTAAATAATTAAAAAATAATTATCTAATAAAAGATGGAGGGAAAATGATAATTAATTAAATAATTCAAACAATTATTCAATGATGGAGAAAAGAAAATGAAAAATAATTAAATAAATAGGATTTATTTAATTATAAAGGGAAAAAGGTAACAAATAATTAAATAATAAAAATTATTATTTAATTAAAGAAAAAAATGGGAATGAATACTTTAATAAAAAAGAATTTATTTAATTATAGAGGGAAAAAGGGAAATTAGTGACACAATTTAGATAAATTGAAATTTATTTAAATTAATCAAGAGAGAAATAAAAATAGAATGAATTAGTTAAATAATTCTTAATTATTTAATTAATAGAAGAATATGACTTTGGAAAATAATTAAATAATTAAAATTATCTAATTATGCAAGAAAGAAGGTGAATTAGTGAGAAAATAATGCTTGTAGGCTTGGGACATTTTTTAGTGTCTATAGGTTATAGCCACTAAATCCAACCAAACAGGAAAAGTACTTCTTACCTCCTAATGAATCAAGTACTTGGTCGATGAAGGGGAGTGGAAAGTGGTCCTTCCTAGTTGTAGCATTTAATTCTCAGTAATCTACACACACTCTCCATTTTCCTCCTTTATTTGGGACAATTACCAGAGGTGACACCCATTGACTATCAGAAATAGGATAGATAAAGCCTGCACCAAGCAATTTTTATAATTCTTATTTAACTATCTTTGATTGCAAGGTTCATTCTCCTTTGGGGTTTCCTTATGGGTTTAAAACCATCATTGATATAAATCCCATGTATGCACAATTATGGGTCTATCCCTTTCATGCCATGATAATCCCATGCAAAGGTTGTTGTGTGAGCTTGCAACACATTCATCAGTGAAGTTTATTGTATAATAGTCAATTGAATGTTAACATTCAATGTTTTACCCGACATTATCTCTAAAGTATTGGATGTTGTTTGAACTAATGAGATGTCAAGTCTTGCTATGTTTGGGATACATTGGTGTGGTAATAAAGTATGAAAAAGTTGGGAAACTAACTTAGATGAACTAGCAAGGATCACATTTTGTAGGGGGTCCTACAAACATGTTAGATAGTCTTGATGTTACAGGTCCCTACCATAGTTATTTTTCATGATGTTTGCTATCAATTCATCTTCATCTTGGTTTTCTAACAAAGGGTTGCATTCAATAGTCATCAATTTTTCCAAGGAGTATTGATCTTCCTCATCTAGGGTAGGCCAAATGGTTTGTTCAAGGTCTACATGTGGCTAGGCTGGTGAGAAAGGACTAATTTTCTAGTCACATTTCTATTAGAAATAATCATATTCCTAGACCTGCGACTTATAAAGGCATCTGATTTTTCCAACCATGGTCTTCCTAAGATGAGGGGATGGCCTGCAAGATTAAATTTAGGCTGTACTACCATAAAATCTGCAAAGTACTCCCATGAATCCAATGTTGTTACCAAGTCTTCAATGATACCCTCAAGTTTAACTATTGATCTTGGTAGAACTTTTTTAAAATTTTGTGTTTCTCAATTTGTTCCTCCCTATTTCTAATCTTTTGGATGATTCATGTGAGTTAGGGTTTATCAAATAGTGTATATGGTTTTTCTTTCCTTTAAAAAACCTAACTTTTTGATCACCTTGATGGCTTGGTCTTTTTCTATGTTGACCAATTGAATCGGTTCTCAATTGATATAGTTACAACTTGAGTCATTATCCTTGTGTCTTGATTTTCCCCCTGTTCCTAGCAATACCATCTGGTCCATCATCCTAAAATTCCTATGGATTATTATTGTTTAAGCTTTTAAATGGTGTTGGGTCAAAAATCCTTCTAAATGATCCTTTACTGAATATTTGGCTGAAGTTCCTAGGTTTGATTCATGCATATTAATTTATTGAGGGATCCCTTGTTCATGTTACCTAGTGGAGTCCCTGATTTAAAAGCAACATATATGCATGCAAAAAATTTCTCACTTAAGTTCTATGATCCACCGCCTCGCCTGCATCACATGGTTACATCTTATTCCATTGCTTACCTCCTTTGCATCACATTTCATATAACATCTACTATCTCCCTTGATGCAAAGTATGATGGCACTTTTGATCTCATCTCAAGGACATTTGTCTAAATCCTATGTCATCACAATGTTTTATTACATCTCAAGTTTAACTCTTGAATACCTATTGCTAAGCGCGATGTGCATGGTTGGTCAATATTTTTCCACATGGCCAGATCCTACTCCATCACATGGTCTCTTTATATTGCATTTGTGGATTCAATAGCTCATGATCAAAATGTGATGTGCAATGGGAGCGAAGAAAGGGAGACAAAAGTGAAGAATATAATTATGGAATATTCCATACAGTTGTCAGCATCTCATTCTATCACATGGTTTCCTTTCATCACATTTTGCTTCTTGTGAAGAATGAAGGAAAGTGTGATATGTGATGAGTCTTTTAGGTTACAACATGTGGCATCATCTAGGTTCATCGCAAGGTTTCAATGCATCACAAATTTGAAGGAAGAAGCTTTAGAGAAAAAATGTGATGTGTGATGAATAGCCAAAAGCAAGGCATATACCAAGGTAAATATTCTCTACCAAATGTCCTCACACTAGCTCATCACAACACTCCAATGTATCACATTTTCATGTTCAATAGGCTTAAGGAAAAACCCGATGTGTGATGGTAGTTGAGTTAAATTGGCGGCAAGGTTCAAATGACAGAGGGTATATGTGGCGACATCTCAGCTCATCATGCATGTCCTTCACATCACATTTTATGTTTCAAATTTTTAAAGAAATAAGTAGTGTGTTGAGGACACATGATGACCATCGATCTTGTTTAAAACAATTAGATCGATGGACAAAATTTAAATGAGATTAGCGGATAACTGACAGATTGTTCCTTCACTTTCACAAGCCATCTCATTGCCATTAAAGGTGTATCTACTCAATTCTAAAGGCAATAAAAGTGCGAATTATGTGATTTTTCATTATCTTAGCAAGAATTTGAAGGAAAAAAAATTTGAAGAGTAGAACGACTAGGGTTTTCAGGTAAGTTGGAATTTCTATCCATCTGTGCATGAGTTTCAGTTGAAAGTGAGGTGAAAAGGGAAATTGTAGCTACATAGGGTTTCTTGAAATTAGGATTGCTGCAATTATCTATTTATAATTTTTGAAAGAAGATCATTAAGCCCTGGTCTAAATTAGGAAAGTATTTGTAGGGTTTCTTCCATAATCTTAAGTAGAAAATTTGCATAGTCCTACAAGGCTATTGAGTAAATTGGAAACCCTAGTATTTGAATTTGAATTGTAAAACCATAGTTCTATTAAAATTACAAAATGAGTCAAGCTAGTGAACCCTCAAAGGTAAAACCCAAGCCCAGATAGATAAAACCTAAAATTGAGAAGCTAAAAATTGAAACATCAGAGGTAAAGTCCAAAACCAAAGTGGTTAAGAAGGATTTTTCAAGATTTATGGAAGATGATCTTATGGAGCTATTCTCAGGAGCTAGGACTATGGGAAAAAGAGCTATAGGTGAGGTAATTTTAACTAATCACCTACAAGATTGAGCGAGAGGTATTGGTGACATCATAGTACCCCAGAGTGGCTAGGATTTGTTCAAATATGTGTACAAGAGATAGACTTTTCCATGTCCATCCTGTAATATATCGACGTGTGACCTTGGAAAACTCATTATTCCAAATATTTTTGTTGAGGTATATTTGATCAAGGAGATTGTGAAATGTTATAATCCTCAAGCTAGGGTCATAAGAAGTGAAAATGGGCTCCATTTTTGGACATAACTAGGAGTCATATTATGAGGAAATTTGGGTTAAACCCCTCTATGACAGTGGCCATTCATTTCAATTCCCTATGCTAGGTGTATGAGAAGGATAAATATGGTTATAGGAATCATGTGCTACCAAGGCATGGAAGAAGAGACATGGGAAAGAAAGGAGTGAGGTTTACCCCAAAGGATTTTGAACCTTTCAATTGTGATGAATTTGAAGAGTATTTCAAGAATAAGTTTTTTACAGTTTGTGCCAAGTATTGGGAAAGAAATATGACTTGAGGATGCATATTGATCTGATGACTATGGCAATGGATATTCAGGACAAAAATTCAAATAGGGGATTTGACTATGCATCTTACATTGCTGAGGAGATCCATAAGCAATTGGTAGACTAGAAGGAGCCCAATGCTCCATTGTATTTTACTCACTATTCTTTGTTAATGCACATGTTGTTGTGGATTGGTCAAAAATCATGGACCAAGTTTATGGAGCTTAGGATGAAGGATGAGAAAGGAAATGATTTTCTTGTGCAATGTTGGACACACATATGGGATCAGAATTATCTTGATTCCAATTACACTACTCTTTGTAATGGGTTAGTGATGGGTATTTTGGATAATTTAGGGGTAAAGCCCATATATAGGATTTCAATAGAAATTAAGGAAATCCTCAAGCCTCTAGAGTTCAAGGCTAACACCAAATTAAATCATAATTTGGGAGATTGGTATCTCCATTCTTCATACACTATGTTCATAGTTTATGGTGCCTTGGTGCAGCCACATCGACTGCCCATTTATGTCCATGAGCCTTCATGGAAATCATGTGGAAAATTGATGCAATGGATAGGAGCACTTTAGAGGTGCAAAGAAGTGATCATTTATTCCTAGGAAATTTTCTTTCTCACATTTTAGGGTCACTTCAAAAGAAGGGTTAGATTATTTTTCATAAATGTTGAAAAATTATAAAATAAATGTTAAAAAGGTGAGGAATTGTGACCCTGAGGGGTTTGTTGATAAAGAGAGAAAGGAGACAAGTAGGTCAGCTTTATACTATCATTTTTTATATACTAAAGATGTGATTAGGAACTTGGCATCATAAATTGAAGTTAATGAAAGAAAAAAGGCATGGATGCATATAGTCAAGGTTGAAGAAGAAAGGATTAAAGTTAATCCTTTATATGTAAGCCCTTATGCACAGATTGAAGATCCATTCCAAAGGGTTATGAATATGTTAGAAGCATACAATCATGGAACATTTTTGAACATGATTAGACATGCTAAGGAAGCAGAAAGAATAAGAAGGGAAGAGTTGGAAGTTAAAGTTCAAAGCTAGCCAACTCAATTAACTGCATAGGGCCCATCTGCCCAATTAATGGAGAATGAGGAGGCAATAGTTTTCAATCCTCTTGTAGATTATTTTTCTGAGATAGGAGAAGGAGGTGAAATGGAAGAACAATTTGTAGAGTATGTGCCAAATGAAGAAGAAGTGTACTAGAGATTCCCCTCCCTTGAAGTGAATGATGTCATGGGTGCTTTTGTTCCTACTACCAAGATTGTAACAAAATTTTATGATGAGAATATTGTTGATGATGATACTATCAAAATCAGAGCTTGTCATGAATTTATGGATGATGAATCCTTTGTCCAGAAAAAGGAATTCAAAGAGTTTGTGATTCAAGTAAAAAGTAATGACATTAAAGAAAGAATTAAGAAGGAAAGGAAGGAGTTGATCCTTCATTACATGAAGAAGTGGAGAAACAAGAAGAGGAAAAAATCATGCAAGAGATTTCTGAGATTACCCTTGTTGATGGCAGGAGGTTACTGAAGAATAGTGGCATTATTTTACTACCTGATTGGGACTTAACTTCTGCAATTGCTCTAGCTTTATATTTGAAGAGAAGTATGACTACAAGGTGTTTGGCTCTAGCTTCAGTCCAAGATTACACACATTAGCAATTTGGTCTATGGGAACAAATATAGGGAAGCCAAGAGTGATTAGGTCAGTTGGTGACATTACTAGAGATGGTGTGATAAAGAGAACCTCTTAAATGACTCCTACACAAGTAGCCAAATTAACTATGCATGTTGTTATGTTGATTGTTCGCACTATCAAAATGTCTCAAGAGAAGTATGATAAGTTGATGGACAAGCATAACAAATTATTGGAATATTATAACAAGTTGAAGGCCACTACTTCTAAAGAGAGACCTATAATGAAATCCCTTCCACCTCCTACTTCCACACAAGAGTTCTCAGCACAAGATAGAGAGACATTGTCTCTTAGGATTCAAAGATTGAAAGAGGAATTGAAAATGGCTAGATAAAATTAGGAAAAGGTAAAGAAGGAAACAAAGAAAGTGGTGATATATATCATTGATGATGTATTGGGACATAGAATAGCACACATACTCCACAAACTTGACAATATATGGAATGTTTATAAACACATTCATGAAGCCTATAAGAGACATTTTGAAATTCATGAGGATTTCCATAATGTATGGAGTAAACAGAGTACAAGGGTTGATGCTTTGAAGGAGATGATGACTAACATGGATAATGATCCTGATGCACCTTCAAACCTGCCACAATTATTGAAATCCATTGGACTACTGGGAGAGATTTTTTCTTTTCAAAGTAAATTGAATTTATAGTTTAAAGGAAAATTAAAGATGTTCAAGGACATGGAAGATAATGGCATGCCTAAAATACTTAGTGAGGTAAGAAAATTAAAATATTTTGCAAATTGGAAGGATGAATTTGGAAATATTATCCCATCTTTATCAACTTTTATCGATAAGGAAAGAAAGGTAGAATATGCACAGTTGAACAATTCTCTGGATAATTTGTTTAAAATGGAGATAAACTTGGACATGTTTATAAAGGAGGCCAGAGCAATAATGGATGCCAAGTATAATGCAAATAATTCAAAAGTGCAGAAGTTATTTGAATTTCAGTGGCAAAGTGAGGAGTACAACACTTGGCTTGAAAAATTACAAATTAAGCCTTCATAATTTGATGGTGTTTGACAGCCTTATTTAATACAATATCCTATCTCTTGAAAGGTAATCTCCAACAATAAAATCAAAATCACCCCAGTCTCTGCGTCGGTCATGACAATGCATAAACAACTCGATAATATGTGAAAATGTTGGTAATCACAATCGACCTTACTACAAGCAAAAGTATCTTTCAATTTATCGATTTGCAATATGATGATCTCAAATCCTAAATCTAACCGATGATAAAGAAATAGCAAAAGATAAGGGTGCAAGAATATGATAAGATCTAAACTATTCCTAAATTGAACAATGCAAATGACAGATATCTGGAATGGACCAACCTCAAACAACCAATTCCTGCTTAACCCACAATGCAATATCACAAGAATGGTGCAATATTCTAAGGTATATAGATTTTGAAATCATAGATATTCATCCACAATCGAACTTAAGCACATATAAATATATGGTCCAGGTTGAATTCACCAGCCTACTACAATTAGATAGTTACTGGGAGTATAGACCAGAGATTGCTACAAACATTCCAAATATGAAATCATAAACATTATTCACCAAACTAAGCTAATTTAATTCTGAACACTAAACCCTAAATCTTCAAGCAATTTGAAAGATAGAACAAAAACCATGCGAGATAAACCAACACAAGAGATTGCACCAGGAAAACCACAATGTCTTCAATTGTATTAGATCACCAAACTATTGCAACAATTCCACTGTTCTGTTTACAATACTTGCTTCAAGAAATTCACAAAATGCTCTAGCTTGACTCTCCTCCAATTCTAATGTCTAATATCTAATGTCCTAACAATAAGGCAGGAATGCCCTTTATAGAAAATTCTCAAGACATGTCGGCACAGCCAAACATTTACAAAATAAGAACAACCGCCAAAACAAGTCGGCCTAGGAAATCAAAATAAGGCATACATTAAATGCCATATATCATCAAGGTCGGCCTAGACACAATCCCCAATGTAGTCTGGTTCAATACATGCCCTATAATAATAGGGAAGCAAAAATCTCAAAATGGCATTAAATACTGCATCCCTTATCCTTGTTCTAGCCCAACAATCCTTGAACCCTCAAAAACACCCCATCTAGCTCGGCAACAGGTGGCAAAGGCAAGATCCTAAGCCTGCATTCTATGGAATCAATCTCCTCTTTTGACTGTTTAACAGTCTTATCCCATTCATCCTTGTTGGCTTGATACTTATCCATTACTGCCAAGTAGGTTGCTGCATCATCTAGCTGGTGGCCAGTTATAACATTCTCAGAATCTGGAGCATAGACTTCATGCCACCACTCTCTTAGTTGTTCCACGCTCAGGTATTTCAGAGCAATCTTTCTCCTGCCAGTCATGACCTCAAAAAATGCAATGCATCCCTCATAGACCCCAGTCAAGTCACCATCTATCTGTTTCTTTCGCTTTTGTATCTTCCTCATGGCCTTTTGCCGAATTTGCAGATCCTCAAACCATTCCCAAGGTTCATTTAGTCTAGAGGAAGGAAGGATCCCATCGATAACCAACTGATCTTTACCATATTCTATGATGACCTTGGATTTTTGCAGTAGAAGGTCAATGTCTTCCTTATCCTGGGATAGCACATATTCTAGCAATTCCTTAGCTCTGACTGCATCTTTCCCAACTGAAAGGATACCCTTGATTGCACTATCCCTACTTGTGTGAACCATTTGAATCTATACCTTGCACAAACACAATAAACATGCAAACAATTAGATCAAACACAAGATTAGAAACCAATGATTCCTCAAGAAATCCATTTGAAATTTGCAAAAGATGAGAAATGAAAATGAAGAACACAAATAAAACAATTAAATCCCATCTAATGCAAGCAAACTCTTGATCTCTTGAGGGAGTTGGTGCAAATAGGTGTGTGGAGATTTGCCCTTTCCCAACTCCTTGAATGCAAATGTTGATTGAAGATGATTGATCCACTTGATGAAGACTTTGAATGTATGCTCCAAGCTTAAAATCTGCAAAAAAACCTAGCTATGATTCAATGAGATGGATGAGAATTGCTAAGTATTTTAGCATGGTAACTTTGCTTGAAATGTGGATGATAAAATGAATGGTGAAGCATTGTATTTATAGAATGATAAGTTGAAGAGATATCCAAATTTGATCAATGTGGGACAAAGATTCAACCAATGATATAATGCCACTTGTCAACATGTGAGAGGATGAAGGTTGAGCAAGTTTTGAGGATTGTGCAAGTTTGAAATTTGAATTTGATGAGATGACATGTTTAGGGGGGATGAAAAATGAGTTAAATGCCAAGTGGGAGACATGTAAGAGACAATGTAAGAGCTTTAAATGCTTTGTTGGATGGACAAGTCCCTTTGGGGGGAGATTTCAAATTTGAGGAATATTCCCACTTAGATGCCTTTTTTGAATGAAAATAGGAATTATTAAATCAAATAAATGATTTACTTGTGCAAGTTGCAAAATCTAGAGGATTTCAATGATTAGGATTAAATTAATCAGGATTTGATTAATTTAAGGACATTTAATGATTTGACAATTTGATTTTAGATTTTGGATTAATTTAAATCAAAAGAGAGGAATATGATAAGAGGCTACAATTAAATAAAGATTTTGATTTATTTAATTAAAAGTGGATGGAAAATTGCATTAAATTAAATAAGGTTTTAATTTTATTTAATTTAATAGATAGATCTTTAGAGATTTAATCAAATAAATTGATTATTTAATTAAATGTGGATAATTAGACTGCATGAATTGATTTAATTAACAAGGGAAAGTGACTTAATTAGACAAAATAATTTATTTAATTAAGAGACGAATATTGATGAATTTAATCAGATAGGGGAATTTGATTAAACAGCTAGACCGAGGGATGATTTAGGAAGAAACGATGTTAGTAGATCAAAGTTAGATGCGCAATGTCAACTTGTACATTTAGAATTTCTACATTTTTCCCCTCTTTGAAGCAATGTACTTGTTGCATTGATTCAAAGAATGATCTTGTCATGATCAAAATCAAAAAAAATTCTAATTTTTCGAATGCCCCACTATTGCCCCAGTGAGAAGAATTGCACTGGTATATTGCCCCCTCGAGATGTTGAATGGGAATGCCAATTGCCAATCAAAATCGTGATAAAATGCGAGAGGAGTGGTTGATGTAGATGAATGGACATTCATTAGCTGTGGGTCGCTTCATGTACCAATTGGGATAGAAATGTTAGTAAAGATAGAAGAATGTGATAGAAGAATGAAAGAATGAGATGATCATGCAAATGGTGATGACTACTTTCCGTGGAGTTGGGATTTTCAAAGGGCAAATTTCCTTATGTTTGATAATACACGCAGTACGATGCATCAAGGTATCGAGAACCAGGATGGCGTTGTACCTAGTGTGATGGACTTTGACTCGACAAATCAGATAGGAGTATTCTTGTTCACACCTGACATACGAAACCCTGTCTAGAAAATAGTTCAGATATTTCAAATATCTCAGACCAAAACATAGGAAGGCGAGCCTCTCTATGTGGTAAACAAGAAACTTAAAACACCCTTGCTATAGACTAAACAAAAGCACGCATGACCAAGGTTATATTACAAAGATATCCAACAAGCACAGCAGAAAAAAGATAATGATCGTTGCCCCATTCCTATCTCTCTAAATCCTTCGTTCAGACATCATCAAGAGGTCCTTGGAATGAGCACAATGAGATAAATCAAACAAGATAAAGTAAGTGAGCAAACAAACTAATGTTCTTCATATCGTTAGCAGAGAGAAATGATGTTTCGAAAGATGGGAGTCGAAACTTATTGCCAAAAGATAATGTCCATTGTCGGAACGGATCCTAGGACATGTTAATGACACGTCGTTTTGTTTACCCAAAGTGGTTGGTTTGATAAAAGTGCCCATTGTCGGAACGGATCCTAGGACAAGCTTTTATCAAACAATGATGAAATTGATTTATGATTTATATGCCATTGATAAGAAAAGAGTTGACCAATCCTGTTTGGTCAATACGCACTCCATAATGGATTTTGACAGCTTAGGTTTTCACGCTTGATCCGCTAGGGACTTGTTTCCCCTAATCGTCTTTTACCAAAGTTTGAGGGTGATGACGCATTTATTGCGGATGATTGATTGGTCATGGTGTAAGTGATGATGAGGTGGATGGATTTTTCAAATATTTGGATGTTTTGGAGTTGTGCAATGCTCTTGAGGTCGCTTTTGGTATTTTTGAGATTTTCCCAATGCTTTGATTTTCAATTTCCAATGTTTTTGAGATTTTCCTCAGATTTTGACCAAGAGACTAACCTAAAGACCTATCCTAGGGGCCTCGGGGGCTTATCGATAGATTAGCCTTGCCTACGTTATATACGCAGAGACCACGTAGTTCGACTGACGACTTGACCGATTTACAGATGAAGATACACATGATGCGATGTCAGTTTATTATGACGGACTCCTATAGGATTGACCTAAATGTCTCGGGGGATGATCAAAGATCAACCTTGCCTACGTTCAAGCTCAGAGACGACGTAGTTCGACAAGACGACTCTATTTTTGACTTTTGAATGAATTTTTGACCTATTTTTGGATTTTGATATGTTTTGAATGTTTTTGGATTTTCTGATGTTTTGATGTTTTTGGATTTTCTGATTTTCCAGACTTTTAAGATCATACACGAATCCGATCCGATGAGAACGTGCCCCCAGCATGAGGCGATAGACTACTCTGATATGGGCAGGACAAAGTGACCTTTTAAGTGGGCCGAGTAGCTCTAGGAGGAATCATGACACAAATGCAAGACCAAGCTATGGTGCAGATGCAGGTGGAAGGGTGAAATGTGATGATATGCGATGGGTGAGTGAATGATGCAAAGCAAGTCACAGAGACCAAGATGGATGGAGAGTGCTTATTTACACAAGGTGCCTGTTTGCCAGGTTTTCACCAAGGTACTTGCCCAAAGTGCCACAGAAGTGGTTTTCACTAGAGGACGATTTTTTTCTCTTTACTGTTTTCTTGATTTTTTTATTTTTTTACTGTCACCAAGACGCCTCGGCTTACCGTGTTTCAAATCGGCAACCATTTTCGTGACTTTTATGATTTTTGATTTTTGGTTTTATACCCAAAAAGCTTAGGCATAAATCTTTTTGAGATGGGAGCTATTGATAGGCTCCTACAGAGGCTCACCTTCAGGTGTGGATAACTGATATGCTCTTGATTTGTAGCTTGCCATGATGAAAAAGGGTCCCAGCCAGCTTGGTTCAAACTTCGTCTCTGCCATTTTGGGTTCAAGACATTCTTCTGATTCTCTTTTAGCACCAATTCTCTGACTTGGAAAGCTCTACTTCTAATTTTCTTGTTGTAGCTCCTTTTGAGTCTATTCTGATACACTTGCAGATGGTTTAAAGCATCCGCATCAAGCCATCCAATAGTTCCAAATGTCAGCCTTTGAAACCTCGGAGCACTCTCCCAGGATGATATTTTGCAATGATACTCTGAGGGATGGTAACTCGACCACTGGCAGATGGCCTCCTGACCAGACCAAGGAAAATGGTGTGGCACCCGGGTGCAGATGTCGGGTTCTAGAAGCCCGGGGCAAGGTGGATTAAGTCAGAAATGCCGGGCCACAACCCCACATCGACCATTTCTTAAGGATTTGAGGATGGTTTTATTTGTAGCTTCGGCTTGGCCATTGCCTTGGGGATAGTATGGGGTGGAAAGCCGCATGTTGGATTTTGAATTTATCACATAGGTCACAGACTTCCTGATTTTTGAATGGTGTCCCATTATCCGAGATAATAGCTTGTGGAACACCATAGCGGCATATGAGATAGTTCAGGATGAACTTTGAGATCTGCTTTCCTGTTATGTAGGTCATAGGTATGGCTTCAACCCACTTGGTGAAGTACTCAGTTGCAGTTATAATGAATTTGTGGCCGTTGGATGAGGTGGGTGTGATTTTCCCAATGAGATCGAGTCCCCACTGTGAAAAGGGCCATGGTGTGATGATTGGATGAAGCTCTTGAGCTGGAGCATGGATGAGGTCCCCGTGTTGCTGACACTTGTAGACACTTCTTGACATATTCATGTGCCTCTCTGTCCATGGTAGGCCAGTAATATCCACTCCTCAGCAATTTCTTAGACAAGGTCATGCCACTCGAATGAGAACCACAGATGCCGTTGTGCACCTCAGTTAGGGCAGCCGAAGCCTCCTCAGGGTTAAGACATCTTAGTAAGGTTCCTTCTATGCTTCTGCGATAAAGGGTTTCTCCTAAAATGACAAAACGAGATGCTTTCTTGATAAAGGTTCGTCTAAGGCTTGAACGCAAATCGGCGGGAATGATACCTATCCTAAGGTATGTGTAAATGTCTTGGTACCACTGATCATTTGGACCAACGATTTCACCCACAAATTCTGACTCTGGTACCTTGAATGCTGGTACGAGAAGCTGCTCTACCAAGAAGTCATATTTCGGAACATTTTGAGGGATCTCTAAGAGTGATCCAATAGTTGCCATTGCGTCTGCTGCTCTGTTGTTGGTTCTTGGTACTTGCTCAAATGTGATGTCAACAAAATATTCCTTGAGATTTTCCACCAGCCTTTTGTATGGAGTTAGCTTATCATCCTTTGTTTGGTACTCATTGTTCACTTGATTTATGATAAGCTGTGAATCTCCATATACCTTCAATGCCATAATGTTCCATTGTACTGCTATCCTGAGACCTATAGTTAAAGCCTCATATTCTGCAATGTTGTTGGTACAAGGGAATGCTAGTTTGTATGATCTTGGTATACAATCCCCTTGTGGAGTGATGAAGAAGATACCAGCTCCTGACCCATGTTGTGTGTAGGAGCCATCAAAGTATAGTTTCCAATGAGTAGCTATGTCAATGTTGAAAATGGATTCATCTGGAAATTCTGAAACAAGTGGGTTCTCCGCATAGATAGGTGCATCTGCCAGTTGGTCTGCAATGACCTGTCCCTTGATTGCCTTGCGCTCCACATACTCAATGTCATATTCTGATAATATCATTACCCACTTAGCCATTCTTCCTGTAAGCATTGCCTTTGAAAGAAGATACTTTAAGGGATCAATTTTAGCTATGAGTTTGATCTTGTGTGCCAACATGTAGTGTCTGAATTTTTGGGATGCAAACACCACTGCTAGGCAAGCTTTTTCAATGAATGTATAGTTTAACTCATGGCCCACCATTGTACGGCTGATGTAGTAGATGGCTCTTTCTATTCCATTTTCATCATGTTGTGCTAGGAGAGCACCAAGGGCTGCTGCAGTTGCTGAGATATAAAGGATCAATGGTTTGTTCTGAATTGGAGGCCTTAGTACTGGAGGTGTTAACAGATATTCCTTGATTTTGTTGAAGGCTTGTTCACATTTGTCATCCCATTTGTACGTTACCCCCTTGTGGAGTAGGTGAGAGTAAGGGATTTGTTTGTCTGCTAATTGTGCTATGAACCTGCGAATTGACTGAAGCCTGCCTTGGAGACCTCTCAGTTGTTTCAATGTCCTAGGAGCTTCCATTTCAAGTATTGCTTTCACCTTTGCCGGATCAATCTCAATGCCTCTCATTGACACTATGTAGCCCAAC
This sequence comes from Sequoia sempervirens, assembly GCA_007258455.2. NCBI lineage: Eukaryota > Viridiplantae > Streptophyta > Pinopsida > Cupressales > Cupressaceae > Sequoia > Sequoia sempervirens. The sequence goes on along the minus strand of VDFB02000008.1, from coordinate 49,029,318 downwards.
AACTTTCCTGATTGTACGCCAAAGACACACTTCTTGGGATTCAAACGAACCTTGTATTCTTCTAGTCTGTCAAAGATAGCACTCAAGACTGATATATGATCCTTCCTCTTTTTGGATTTTCCCAAGATGTCATCGACATAGTCCTCAACTGTTTTGTGGATCATGTCATGGAATATTAGTGTCATGGCCCTTTGGTATGTGGCCCCGCATTCTTTAAGCCAAATGGCATTACGTTCCAGCAGTATGTTCCCCAAGGACAAGTGAAAGATGTTTTATGTTGGTCTTCCTCTGCAATTCTTATCTGATTATAGCCTGAAAATCCATCCATCAAGGAAAGCATCTCATGCCCCGCGGTCATGTCTACAATCATATCAATGTTAGGCAATGGAAAATCATCTTTTGGGCAAGCCTTGTTCAAGTCCCTAAAGTCCGTACAGATTCTTATGCCCCCAGTTGGTTTTGAAACCGGTACTAGATTGGAGACCCACTCAGGGTAGGCGATCGTTCGTATGAATCCCGCCTCTAGTAGTTTCTGGAGTTCCATCTTGACTAATAGAGCAATCTGTGGGTGCATCTTTCTCAACTTCTGTTTTACAGGTTTAGCTTCGGGATAGACTGCCAAGTGATGAACAACTACCTCTGGATCCAATCCTGGCATATCAGCATAGGTCCATGCAAAGTTTATCTTCCTCTCCTTTAAGAAGGTAGCCAACTCCTCCTGTTCTTTGCATAATAATGACTCAGCGTAGAATGTAATATGAGGAGTTTCTTGTGTTCCCAGATTGATGGGGTTGCACTTTTCTGCTAGCATAGCTGACTTTTCTTGGTGTATAGCTATAAGAGGAAGATTGAATCCCCCATCCTCAGGCGCCTCAGAGAGGTTTTCACCATTGGATGCGTCCTTTCTTTTTACTTTTTCAGAGTCGGAGAGTGCCACAAGGTGGTTTTCACTCAAGGACTTGGAGATTATTCTCAATTTTTTATTTTTGCGACTGAGGGATTCAATCGTTTCTCCATAGTATGCATGTGTATCCAGCTCTATGATAAAACCTGCCTTATGATCCCCACATGGAATGTCATCCCTAAGTCCCATGAATTCCGAGAGCGCCTTATCGTTTTCAAACATGTCAAGAATTGGTGGTCCTCGTTGGTCGTAATCAATCAGTTGGGGATAGACTAATCGGATTTCATTGCTTTGGTTTTCAGACTCATAAGACAAGGTGCTAATCATAAGGACGTTAGTATCCTCAAACAACAAAGGTAATCCTATTTCTGGTGACTCAGTTAAATCAGTGGGCATTCCTAAAGTCATGGAGGATTTTGGAGTAGCTACAGATTCCTGAGGAGGCGTTCGGTTCCGTCTATCCATGGGCACCTCGACCAAGTACAGTTACCTTAGGAGTAGGATGACCAATGCCAAGATTTTTTATTTGCTTCTCAGGTATAATGGGTATTATACGCCCGTTATTATCTTGGCCTAATCCTTGGTTTCGGTTATAGCCCATCAAGAGCATCATCTTCATACCTTTGTTTCGTTCATCCATAGGCAATTCAACTGCCGGTATATCATCTTGATAAAGGAGATGAGATAGGTCCCCCTCTAATGTTTCCTGACCAAGATCTCCTGCACTTGTGAAAGTAGGGTTTCGTTCATAGGAGCCTTGAGATGTTGAAGCTTCTTGTGATTGTGGTCGTCCTCTTGATCTAGGAGATTGTGGTAGCTCTCCTACTACAAAAGCATTCTTAGGCATTGAATAGTTTCCACAACCATCATCTTGTATTATGACTTTGATATCAGAAAAGGCGAGGATGGCAGGGGTGGAGGGTGTCTCTGTCATAGAAGTGAGAGTGGCAGGATCCACGTAAGGTGTTGATGGGCCTTCATCGTTCTTGGCTACTTGCGGGATCTTGTAGTATTTTGCCTCTAGATTTTTGCAGTAGGCAAATGGCTCAGGATCTCCATGGATAGTAACCTCTTGACCTTCATGTGTGAATTTCACACATTGATGAAAGGTTGAAGCTACAGCTTGCATTGCATGTATCCATGGTCGCCCTAGGAGAATGTTGTATGGTAAATCGAGGTCCAAGACCTGACAGTTGGTTTGCATGATGGCGGGTCCAACCTGGACAGGAAGCTGAATGGTGCCTTGGGATACCCTTTCCTGGTCATCGTATGCTCTTATTGTGATGCCTTTTCCTTTGTCAATTGAATCCTCTGAAATGTTCAAATTCTTTAGAAGCTTTAAGGAGCAAATATTTAAGCCTGCACCTCCATCCACCAAGACTCTCTTGACTTTCTTTTTATTTACGTACACCTCCAGATGAAGTGCACGGTTGTGAGATGGTTGTGTGGGGAAGTCTTGTTCAGAAAATGTAAGAATGTTAGGTGTGGTGATACTTGCGACCATAGCTTGGAATTGTTCTGTATCTAGATCTGCGGGGACAGTAGATGACGCCAAAGCTTCTTCTAGAATCTTTTTGTGTGCAGATGAGATTTTGAGTAACTCCATGATGGAGATATGTGCAGGGGTTCTTTTCAATTGATCCAAGACATTATAGCCACTAGGGTTAGACCTTGGATTCGATGTGGAATTTCTGCTTGGTTGGGATGGTGCTGCAATGGTAACCTTTCCACCTCTTGTGGTGACTCCACAATCGGCTTGGGCCCCTTTGATGGTGATGACTCCACAAAACTCGTCTAAACAAGCAACAACACCCTCGTATGTGTGGTTGACATTTTTATAAGCCCCTTTTCCTTTGTCTTGATCTTTGTTTCCTTTGTTGCCATGATTCGGCATCGGATTCGTGTAAATCTTGAGATCTTTGTTTCCTGATGGTGCTTCCACATCTATGATTTTGTCATCTATGAGGTCTTGAATTAGATTTTTGAGCCTCATGCAGTTGTTTGTCGTGTGTCCCTTGAGTTTGTGGAAGTCACAAAGATAATTCTCATTATACCATGGTGGCTTGACCGATGGTTCTTGATAATTATTATGTGTAGGGACCGTTATCAATTTTTCATCTACCAATCTTTTCATGATTGCTTCAGCAGGTTCCCTAAGGAGTGTGTATTTTCGTTTGGGGAAGAACTTGTTTCGCTGTGGTTCTCCTTGATTATCAGTGTTGTTTGTGTTTTGGTTATGGGATGGTTGGACCACAGTATTGACTTGTCGATTGCTTTGATTGGTATTTTGGTGTTGTTGTTGTTGGGATGGTGGATTGTTCTTCCGTGGGGCACTAATGACAACTTTGGCGTCAACAACACCATCATTGGTTACACTACGATTCTTTTCCCATGTTTGTGGTTTGTCATGATAACTGGATGATGAGCGACCTTCTTGATATGATGAAGTTTCTCCCTGTGTGGCAAGGGCTCGTTCGATATTGAGCGCCCTAGGGATCAACTGGTCGTAAGTGGTGATGTTTTGCACTTTGAGGTGGAAGGCCAAGGGCCCATCAAGATTTGCAATGATAGTTCCCACTTGTTGCTCTTCAGGCATGGACCACTTGCTTTGATTAGCTTTGGATCGCCATCGTTGTAAGAAAGCACCGAATGATTCATTTTTTCCTTGTTTGAGAGATGATAATTCTTGTAAGCTAACCTCCATGGGAGTGTTGAAGGAATAATTATGTATGAAGGCATCTATGATTTCCTGGAATTTTTTGATTCCCGAAAGTCGAGAAAACCAATCAATAGCGTTTCCAGCCAAGCTTCTTGGGAATAATCTCATCAAGTACGTTTCGTCATAAGCCACCTCCATGCAATGTACTTGGAATTCCCTGATGTGATCTTCAGGGTTACCCGTTCCACGATATTTGTCAAATTTAGGGATCTCAAACCCTTTTGGGAACGGTTTCATTTCTACGCTCCTATCAAATGGATAAGGGCATAGGTTTTTTTGTGGTTTTGGTGTCCTTCCTGATTGAAGGTCAAGCACTTGTTGTGACAGAAATTTTATTTGTGCGGTGACATCCAATTGTGGATCAGGAGGTGGAATGAAGGTGTTCTGGGGGGGTGGAGTGGGTGTTTGAATGGGTGGAATGTTTGCTTGTTGTGCCATGTATGCTTTCAACAACGCTTGTTGTTGATCTTGTTGTTGTTGCGCTAATAGAGCTTGTTGTTGTGCTTGATGTTGTTGGTCCAACAATGCTTGTTGTTGGTCAGCTAGGGCTTGTTGTGCTGCTTCTTGTTGCTCTTGGTATTGCTCTAACGCTTGCTGATATGCGAGTTGTTGGGCTGCTTGTTGTTGTGCAAAGTACTGCGCTTGTGCTTGCACTCGTGCTTGGGCATCTTGGGCATCTTTTGCAGCTTGAGCTTGAGCAGCTTGTGCGCGCTTGTGCAGCTTGTGCAGCTTGAGCAGTAGCAGCTTGTGCAGCTTGTGTAGCTCGTTGTTGTTGTTGCAACAAAGCTTGGGCTTGTGCCGCTTGTTGTGCTTGTTGTTGTTGCAGTGATGTTTGAGCTTGATTTTGCCGTGAAGCTTGAGAAGCGTGCGTGGCTATAGGTGCTTGCTGAATTGTTTGATATTGTTGGAGCAATTGTTGGTATGCTTTGAATGCAGCATTGTAATGGCTTACTTGGCTTGGTCGCAATGGTGGTGGTGGTGGGATCGGAATTGTGTTGGATGGAGTGGTGGAGTTTGAGATGCGCTTAGAGCGATGGTGGTGGTGGGAGGTTGCGATGTAAGGGGTGTGATGGGGGTAGTGGAAGTTTGAGGTATAGTGCATGTAGTGGTTGGAGTGAATGTGGTGATAGGTGCATTTGGGATGGGTGAAGTGATAGGAATGGTGGGACTAGGTGAAGTGGTAGGAATGGTAGAGATGAGCGAAATAGTGGGTATTTGAGAGACCATATTTTGATTAGCTATCATGTGTTGGTTTGATGTGGATGGTGTGTTTGAAAGATGTGATGTACCCCCTTGGTTGGATGAATTGATTTGGATGGGGCGATTTATGTTAGGGAAAGGTGGAAATTTAGGTAAAGGGGGGATCCCTAAACCAAAATATGGTGTTGACGTGGTGGGAGGTGTGAATGATTTGAAGGGTGGAAAATTTTCTTGTGCAAATGAAGAGACAAATCCGTAGGGTCTCTCTATTTCGGATGAGCTTGCTTGTACCAAAGGTCTAGACACTTGCATGTCAAGGGAAAATGATGAGGTGGTATGGTAAGGAACCTCAGATGTATCGATAAATCCAAGTGGGTTGTAAAGTGGATTTTGATGCGTGTTGAAGAGGGTATCATCCTCATTGATAGTAGGTTCTATGGTGGTAATGGAAGTGGTCGATTGTGGAAGGGTGTTTTGGTCATTTGGTACAAGAAGCTCATCCTCAATAGTGTTGAGAATTGATGGATTTATTTTAGCCATTGCGCGAAGAAACTTTTGTAGTTTTGGTTGTTTGAGCATCTCAAGAACTTCTTCCTCACTTAGTTCTGTTGGTGTGATGTCTTCCACCAAGACCTCTTTTTGTGGATCGTGTGTAGTGATAGTGAGGTCCGGAAGTGGTGTGTTTTGGATTTCTGGAATGTTTTGGCTTAGATCACTTGTGGTTGATGTTTCTTGATTTAACTCCATGTTCCTCTTGTGTTGTGATCTTGTTTGAACCATAAAAGAGCAAACTAGGATGTGTAAAAGATCAAAGATGTGAAGATGAAAGGTGTATGATATATGGGTGAGAATGGAAGTTTTGAATTTGTATTGAAAATCTTGATGTGATGCTAGGTACTTTGGGTTTGCTTTGATTGATGTTTGTTTGATGTTTAGACTTTGAATTTTGTCTTTTGAATGTTGATGTTTGAGCAAGAGATATCCCCAAGATGTTTGGATGATGATCTAAAAAAGATAACTAATGCTCATAAAGGATAATTTGATTTAGGAGTGAGAATAGGATGTGTCTACTCACAAGCTAACCAAAAGATAATCCAAATTAGTGATGGGAGAAGGATGCATCTATCCACCATTAATTTGAACAAAGTGATAATTCAACTAAGCATGTGCAAAAGGATTCATTCACACACACTTGAGTTGAACAAGTTTGATGTTTGATGTTTGAAGAATTCAAAGTCTCATGTTTGAAAGGTTTTGATGTCTACCAAAGGAGCCTAGCATAGTTGTTTCAAGATTTTCTCAAAATGTTGGTGAGATGTTTATGGTTGTTGATGTTTTTGATGGATGAATGTTTGTTTTGATCTTAGAATGACCCTAGTTTAGACTTTTGTTTAACAAGACCAAGGTATTGAAGAACATGTTATGCCCTAAGCAAGGTATCCAATCCCTTGAAACAATCTTGGATTTTGTGTGTAGTAAAATGAATATAAAGTGGGGTTGTCTCTTGAAGCATGTCGATAGAAATTAGCCAACAACTTTTCTCTAAAATCATATAACCTTTTGAGTTTTTGTTGATGTTGCTTTGGGCTAAGTTTCCTTTTCTTGGGTTTTTGTATCTTGATCTTGTGAGAAATCATTGAAAAGACATGTGTGGGGCTCAATTGCTTATCTTTGCTTTTAATGACTTCTCTTTACCAAATACACTTTCTTGATTATGTTTCAAACTAAAGATGTCCTATGTCAAAATTCCTTTTCTTCCCACAAAGTGTTGTGTGGGAGTTCCAAGAAATTGAGGCAAAGGGATTTCCTAGGTTAACCCTAGTTAGAGCAAATGACGATATAAATTCAAGTGATGAGAAACCTCTAAGGACATAATCCCAAGGGAAGGCAACAACACTTAAATTTGTCAAAAGGTATTTGCTCTATCAAAAGGGGTTTGAAATTTGCATGATCATGTTTAAGTGTTTGTTTTCCAATGTTTACGAACAAGCATGTGTTTTTGTAACCCAAAAGTACGTACAATCCCATGGATGTAAGACAATATTTGTCGATTCCCACTTGGACAAGTCCAGCTACGATTATCTCTACCGAATGGTTAGATGCTTGACCCAACTAGCTCCCCTCCACAACACTCACTTATATGGGGCAGCCAAGCATCAACACCCATGAAACTCCCATGGCATGCTTTCCATCTCTACTAGAAGATCGTAAAAGTGTGGCTTCGTAATCCACTGCTCTTGTAACCAACAAATAGATTAAGGATTTTGGAAAATTCTAGCACATGGGTTCTAGTAAGGACTTTCCGTCTGCGGAGATTAATTCCATAATGGCAAGAGTCCCCTTCGATCCATATCTTGTCTGAAAGCCAACCGCTATGGATTATGGCTTAACCAAAACCCCATTTATATCCCACCGGAAATACTCTTGGGTTTTGTTAGAGTGTTACCTGCTGAGTCGTCAGCTGGTGAGTACTTTTTCCCAAGGCGCCCTCTAAGATAAACAAAAGTGAATGAAACAACATTCAGAATCCTCGATCAATCCTTGTAGGCAACAAGGAGAGAGAATGTACGCAACAAAGTCCCCACTCACACTCGCACAATAGTTTGTTCAATTTTAAGCCCAAATCGAAGTGTGGAGGTGATTGCTTTATCTCAACCCAAAGTCATGGAAAAGACCTTTTGATTCTCAAGATTGCTATAAAGCGCGAGAGAAGTGCATACGTCCTTTTCCAATGGCTTTAGTCTAAGTAAGCCTTCACAAACAAACAAAACTACACTTGTTCTTTTTAAACCCTCAAATGCAATGATGATTTCGTTTTAAAACACCAAATGAAGTGTGAGAAATTGCCTTGTTCAATTGTTAATCCAATAAACCAAATCTAGTAAGTTGTGATCCTAAAGTTCATTTTAGCCTTTGCAAGAAATGAAAAAGGTTCCTTTTAAGCCCAATTGAAAACTAGTGTCCTAAGAAGGAGAAGGATGATAAATTCTTTGAAGAAGTGTTAAACAAACACTTAAGTGTTAAAAAACACTTTGATTAGATAAAATATCATCTCCATGCTCCTCTTTCTTTCGATTTCAATTTCCAACCTACAAAAGTGATCAAAATGTTAGATGAGATCAAAAGAAACAAAATGATATAGGGGTTAGATAAACCATTTACCAAAACACCCTAAAACTTAGCCAAGTTATCATGTGTTTACTTTAAATGTAAATTTGAAAATTTTAACAAATTTAAAGTTAAGAAACACCTACACCATTGGATAGCTTGTGAAATTCTACCCTATTTAAAAAAAAAAAGCATCAAAAAAGACCTACGTATGACCAAGATATGGTCATTTTAAAATTGAATCTAAAAACACTAAAATAGTGATCATATGCGGGTTAATGAATAGTGCTGTCAAAAAACAGCGAAATTTTATAAAAAAACGTGTTGGATTTGAGGTGTATGCCCTCCTTCTAGCGCCAATATGTGAACCATTTGAATCTATACCTTGCACAAACACAATAAACATGCAAACAATTAGATCAAACACAAGATTAGAAACCAATGATTCCTCAAGAAATCCATTTGAAATTTTGCAAAAGATGAGAAATGAAAATGAAGAACACAAATGAAACAATTAAATCCTATCTAATGCAAGCAAACTCTTGATCTCTTGAGGGAGTTGGTGCAAATAGGTGTGTGCAGATTTGCCCTTTCCCAACTCCTTGAATGCAAATGTTGATTGAAGATGATTGATCCACTTGATGAAGACTTTGAATGTATGCTCCAAGCTTAAAATCTGCAAAAAAACCTAGCTATGATTCAATGAGATGGATGAGAATTGCTAAGTATTTTAGCATGGTAACTTTGTTTGAAATGTGGATGATAAAATGAATGGTGAAGCATTGTATTTATAGAATGATAAGTTGAAGAGATGTCCAAATTTGATCAATGTGGGACAAAGATTCAACCAATGATATAATGCCACTTGTCAACATGTGAGAGGATGAAGGTTGAGCAAGTTTTGAGGATTGTGAAAGTTTGAAATTTGAATTTGATGAGATGACATGTTTAGGGGGATGAAAAATGAGTTAAATGCCAAGTGGGAGACATGTAAGAGACAATGTAAGAGCTTTAAATGCTTTGTTGATGGACAAGTCCTTTGGGGAGATCAAATTTGAGGAATATTCCACTTAGATGCCTTTTGAATGAAAATAGGGAATTATTAAATTAAATAAATGATTTAATTGTGCAAGTTGCAAAATATAGAGGATTTGAATGATTAGGATTAAATTAATCAGGATTTGATTAATTTAAGGGGATATTTAGCTGATTTGACAATTTGATTTAGATTTTGGATTAATTTAAATCAAAAAGAGAGGAATATGATAAGCAGGGGCTAATTAAATAAAGATTTTGATTTCCATTTAATTAAAAGGGATGTGGTGAACTGTGACAAATTAAATAAGGTTTTAATTTATTTAATTTAACAGATAGATTCTTTAGAGATTTAATCAAATAAATTGATTATTATTTAATTAAATAGGGATAATTAGATCAGATGAATTGATTTAATTAACAAGGGAAAGTGACTTAATTAGACAAAATAATTTATTTAATTAAGAGACGAATATGGATGAATTTAATCAGATAGGGGAATTTGATTAAACAGTTAGACCGAGGGATGATTTAGGAAGAAACGATGTTAGTAGATCAAAGTTAGATGCGCAATGTCAACTTGTACATTTTGCATGCCTCAACTTGCACACCCTTCAACCAACTAAGCAGTTTGAGTAGAGGCTTTCATCTTTTCAATCTCGAGATAGTTTCTGGGCAAGAAACCAAGAGTGGCGAGGGGAAGAGGGGTGGGAGGACTCAGAGGTTCTCTACTGCCATCCCTCCAAGCATTTCTAAGTCTTTTATTTTCGTTTTCTTTTCTAAGCTCATGCTTGGTTTGAGCTTCCTTTCTTAACCTCCCAATTATTACTACACTGGAGCCTTCATATTCATCAATGTCCTATTCCATAGAGGCTAGCCCAAGGTTAATGGTCTGCACATTGTAATCCTTACCAGTGACCTCTTCTCTAGTTTTATCCGCAGCAGGGGTGGCAATGTGAATGACCCTGTTACTTGCTTCATCTCTTTCTATCCTTGAAACTACTTTGGCCGCCTTCTTCTTCTTACCTTTTCCAATCTTGGACAGCATCTCATCCCAAATTCAGGTATCCCAACAACCTCGCTTTCTCTCAAGTAATCTCTTTCTGCCAATCCGGACAAAGCAGGTTCCAACTTTGGATTTCATCCGCTTTTGCCTCTTCATGCTGTTCTGTTGTTTTGTCTTCTTCTTTCTCATCCTATTGTTTCCCAGGAGACTATTCTCCTTGATTACCTACTTCAACCTCCTCTTCTTGCACCGGTGATGGGGTTCTGACAGGGATATTTTCCTTTACAAGTGATTCGTTGCCTCTGCTATTCTCTGAAGAGTCCTCATACTGCACTAAGGGAGAAGTATACCTTTCTTCCTCCCCAACTTCAAGTTCCGCTGCCACACCAAAAAGTTCTCCCTCCTTGAAGGGCTCTGTCTCCCCACTAGTTTCTTGTCCTTGATGGGCTGTTTCCTGCTCAGGCACACTTGGTGAAGGAGAAGTAGCTTTGGATTGCTCCACAACTGGTGACTTTGGAGGGGGGTCCATTTTTTGCACAGTTTCCTTAGGGGAAGGGGTCCTTGATCTCCTCATATAAACTTTGGTCCTCTCTCCTAAACTCTCCACATCAACAATCATAGGCTCATCCTTTGAGGTATCCTGACTTTTCTTCTTTGAACCCCTAGTTGTTCTTGTCTTCTTTGGCGGTGGAGGAACATCTTCTTCTACTTTCTCCAACTCTTCCTCATTAGAGGACCTACCAATCTTCAAAGCTCAGCTTCTTTTCTTTCCTTTTGGATTTCTTTTTGGTTCCGGCTCGCTTCCTTTAGGGCCTCTGATCTTTATCTTGAAAGGTGAGCTCTTTTGAGTTTTCCCTTTGGGGTCATCTTCCCCGGATTCCTCTGAAGTAGACATGGGATTGAGATTCCCCATCAAGTTAAAGGTACAGGGTATCTTGTCACTCTCCAGCTTCCAAACCTTATGCTTTAGCCAAGAAGTGGTAAATTTCACGATAGGGGCCATTAGGTCCTCCAATTCTATGACCTCATCCTCGTCCCAATTTATTTCCCCAATTGACCTGTCCTTCACGGACTGATATGCATGGTCTTGCACCAGATTCCCATCATCCTCCAGTTGGTCAGGGATTAGCTTGACATTGTATTGTCTGATCACATCAACATGGAGCCTAGAGTACCTCTTCTTTCTTGCCTCAAGATCATCTTTGATATTGGCCCAATAGTCTTCTAAGTCATCTTTATGATGATACTCTTTGGTAGCCTTTTTCTGTGCTTCTCCGGTGATGTCAAAGTTTGTCCTTTTGGAATGGAAGGAGAAACCATGAGCTGCTAATTCATCTCCTACTGTGTGTGCTGATTGAATGGAAGGGCACACTTCTACCACGCCAATTCTGAGAGGGAAATCCCCACCGAATCCTATTTTATGCTTCTCTTTTTTGACTATGGCATCAAACTCACATATTTTCCTAAAAACTTCCAATAACACAATATGATCAGTGGGGTACTGAGGTAACCTATATGGGGCAGCGGGACATCCATCAATTCTAATGTAAGAGAAGGTAGGAAACTGAATGAACCAGGCCCCATAATTCTTTATCAACCCTTTTGCTCCATCTGACAGTCGCACATGCTCAACATTCTGAAGCATCCTAGTGATATGCATTGTGAATGCATCATTAGCTCTTTTGTAGTCTTTGTGTCCTAGGTGCAACTCCGGGTATACTTCATAGACTATGTCCTGTCTGAATGTCCCTCATGGATTCAAACCCTTGTATGGGTAGAATCTTGCCAACACATACATGACATAGGAGGACATGGTGAACCTCTTAGTTTCTAGGATGTTCCTTAGCTGTTTATCAATTTCAGAACTAATAAGCCCCGCCCAATGATAGTTGGTTCCTTGTTCAATTTTGGTGATCACATGGACCATCCAACTTTCTAACACTCCGGCACTCTTCAATCCTACCACCCTACTCAAAAATGTGATTGCATCATAAATGTCTGACGCAAATTTAACTCTGTGCAACTACTTGGGCAGTTTAGAATAGTGTGATTTTGGCTTCTCCAACCAAGCATTAATCATTTGTTGAGCTTTGATTGGCTCATTTTCGTAATATGTTCTAGCCAAGTCCATGTTCAAAGCACACACAGAAGGAAAATCTGGCATGTCAAAGGCTTGGGCAATAGAAACAGGACTGAAATTCGCCAAGACCCTTCCCTTAGTGCTGACAACCCTTTGTGTGTCGAAGTCATACTGCCGGGCACACTCTAAAATCAACTCATAGCATTGGATTGCAGGAGGAAACCCTGCCACATGAACCAATCCGGACTTCATCATTCCATTCCTTAGGACTGACAGGTTCTTCTCAGCTGTTCTTTCTTTGAACTCCTCGTATCTCCAGGCTCCCACATTGGTATCAGACACTTCAGACCATACGGAAGATATCTTGCTTTCAGGAAGTTGACTCTTGGTATCCAACCTTAATCTTTCTGCTTCTAAAATGGAGGACCCCTCCGTGTCACCCTTGGATTTTCCTGCAACTGCCTTGCTTGACTCAACCTGCACTCACAAAAGATCATCATAAATATCCAATTATCATGCATATTCCAACCAAAGGATTAGCATAAAATCATATAAGGCAATTAGAAACTATCACAAATCGCCAATCCTTGAAAATCCAGAAAAATAAAGCAGTCCGGGAAAACACTGTAAACCGGGAAAATCCAGTTGGGGCGGAATTTCAGAGAAATCCGACCTAGACAGATTCCTGTTGCCAAAACATCACTAGTGGAATAAATCGTTAGTACGGACAAAATATCATAAGATTAGCATGGAATTCGATCATTAGCAACAAGAAATAAGCATTTAGCATTTTCCCCATAAATCCCATCCTCAAGAAATTGAAAAAAAAATGAATCCAAGTAGGGAAACCGGAAAAGTCCAGACAGGGTAGATTTCCGCGGACAATTTGAGGTTCTGGTATTCGTCATACTCTACGGAATTGGGCGAAACTGAGAAAATCCGGGTGCGCAAAAATTTCGCAGACACCACGGGAACCTGACCAAGGGCAAGACGCGAACCAGCGATTGGATGAACATGTAAACTTCCTCACTTGGGTTCTAATGATTTCAAAGTTAACGCCAACCGATCAAGATTCAGAATGTAAGCGAATTTAAGTTTTCAAGACTCTCAAATGACCAGTCCTTATGGCAAAACAATGATGCCCTAATTTTGACTAATAAACCTCCCGCCATGAAAACCGGGGTTAAGCTCGGGGTCCGAAATACCATCTATGAAAATCGATCTAAAGCACTCCAAGGCTTCCCAAGGGAGGGACCGGTTTAATCTTTGATAGAGGATATATAAATCGCGACAATTTCATCGACCCAAACAAGATTTGGGCCAAGTATCGAAAACCCTAACCTCACAGGATACAACAAATTACACACTTAGGACAAAAATTTGACCCAGACACCATCCGAATGAATGCACACATCATCCAATGAATAAATACAAGTACACATGGCACGGGTGATGAGGTTTTCACGAAGAAAATGGGTTAAACCCTAACTCGATGAGAAGGAAATCGTGGCTGAACATGGGCCGACCCGAAATGATCATCATTCAACACAGAAAAACTTGATCATCACTCAAACAAATAAGAGGGGCCATCGACAACTTACCATTGATTAATCTAGACAAAACTCGAGGTTGAAGAAGCAACCACAAAGAAAACACGCCTTAGCAATGAAAAATCTGACACCAGCGCTCCAAACAATCCACACGCAAGCGACTCAAGATCAATGCTCAAAGCTCAAATGGAGAAAGCACTCAGACTCCAAGGCAGCAAGCAAGTGAATGATGAAGTTAAAATGATGCCTAGAAGACTTTAAATCCATCCCCATACGTGTCTGAGAAAAGGTACCGCAAGCATTAATGAGCGACAAGACGTGTCTAAAAAATTTGGAAACCTGAGCCTAGGACGGAATTTCAAAAAATCCCAAGATACGCGGAAAATCTGGATGAACAAATTCGCCGGATGGCCCGGCCCCGGGATTTTAATGAAGTTAGAATTACATAGTGGGAAAATCCCGGGAACTAGGAAAATCTCAGTTGATTAGGAACTTCGGAGTTGCCCAAAGCCCATTTTGTAATTCAAGCCTTAGAACAGAGACAAAACAAAAGAGACCAACATGTCCAAGACCTTAAAGAGGAAAATCCAATAAAACCAAGGTCAAAAGGCAGAAAGAGGTCCCTACTCCAGAAGTGGGGCGTGTGTGCAAAGCGCACAACATAACTAACATCTATAACAATGAATGTAAATTGAAACTTAGTAATTTTGCCTCATACCTCCGTTGTTAGAGCAATGAAACTTCTATAACAAATGAAACATTGATCTCCATTTCCCCTCATCACATTTTAGGGTGTTTACGCGCAACATTTGAAAATTAAAAATGAGTATGCAATTACAAAAACTACAATAAAGCTCCATGTCATGACTTAGAATGTATGGATAATAGACCAAATTTTGAGTACTTATTAAACTATATATTTCGACTATCATGCCTATTTTCCCCTATCCCATATCTTCTTTGGAAGGACATTTTTAGGCTTTTACCCATAGCAGCAAGCCGGTGAACCATTTGATCAAATGTTTTCATAGACATGTACAATAATTGTTGTGGCATAGAGAAGGCAGTGAACTGTTTGAAAAAATGCCTCAAAGAAATGGGGTCTGGTCATAATGGAATGCCATTACAAACAAATGCATGTCATGGCATTCCATCACAATAAGACCACATTTCTTTTAGGTGTTTTTTCAGACAGTTCTTTTCCTTCTCTATAGTATTATTTTTTACTATTATGCTTTGATAGAATTTTTTCCAAGCATCCATAGTTTGTTGGAAAGCACCTATTTTAGGCTTTTAGCCATAGCAGCAAGGAAGTGAGTAGTTTGATAAAATTCTTTTGTACACATGTATGGAAAATGTGGTATCATAGAAAAGGTGGTGAGTTGTTTGAAGAAATGCCTTGAAGAAGTGTGGTCTCATGGTGATGGAATGGAATTCCATAATAATGATACCAAATTTCTTTGAGACATTTTTTCAAACTACTAATTGCCTTGTCTATCCTATTGCTTACTATTATGCTTTGATAGATTTTTTCCAACCATCCATAGTTTGTCGTGCAGGTGCACCTTTGCAAGCACATGCCTCCATAAGGAAAATTTAAGAGTTTGAATTGGTTAAGATGTTTTGATGATGTAATAAGGCTTAAATATCCATTTTGGAGATTGTAATAGTCTTAGTTAGTTAATTTAGGCATAAAGTGCAAAATTGCAAAATATTGACAAATTTATCAATTTCAAATGTTGTAAAAATGCAAAAAAAGGTGTAAAGGCATGGAATGCCAAGGGTCAAAGTAGTTGTATAGGTTATTGAGTCATTGTAGGAAGTTGGAAAGGTTGGGAAATGTTTAAAAATGATATGATCCATCGATGTAAGTTGTTGGAGAGATTGAAGGAGAAAACTAATAAAATATCACTATTATATTGCTATTTTTCTATGTTTTCCTCCATTATCTGCCAGTGTGTGGTTCCTTCCAGGTGGTACGGTATCTTTCATGTGTGTGAATTGAAAGAGTTAGGTTTTGGCATCAATTTCTACTTTGAGCATTTGATATTGAATTTCAAGCTTTTGGTGGGTTGATTATTCTAGGCGGTTAGAAAATAGGGGTTTAGTGGTTTGATTGCTTAAATGACTTGACAGGTCATTCCACCTTTCTGTACCCATTTTTTCTTGGTGGAATGGACCTAAATAATGTAGGTGTATGTTTGGAAGATAGAGATTAGGTTTGGGAAGGATATTTGGTGAGTTTCTCAACACCGCCCTGTTGTAAGAACTAGTTTTAGTGCCCTTGAGCAAGGCTAGAGTGAGTCAGCTGAAGAAAGGGATAGAAAACCTGATGGAATCTCATGAGATCTATGTAATTAGATGTGTTTATAAAAAATTTTAAAACTTGAGAGGCTAGGAGTGGTTAGTTGTGAGAAAGAGAGTATGAAACCCTAGTTAGAAAGGGTGAAAACAAGTGAAAAGTGATGTTCATGAAGGAAGTGTCATAAAGACTTGAGGGCAGCATAAGAGAAGTATAAAATGAACATGTGTAGACATAAAAATCCTGATTGAGGTTTTTTTAAGCTTTTGAGAGGTCAAGGCACAAGAGTTTCAATAAGCCTTAGTTGATTGCAAAGAAAGTGAGGGTTTAATGAAAAGGGGTCTAAATGAGTGAGTGGAGACCTAAAAGTTGAATAATTAGAGGTTTTATTGGCTATTTTTTGACTGTTTAGTGGGTAGGTTTGGTTGTGTGTTTGGAGAGGTGTCTCTTTGAAAAAGAGGCCTAATTGAGGCCTAATTCAACATTGAAATCTAGGTTTGGAATCAATGATCCAAAGGAGTTGGTATTGGGTTTTTGATATGTGAAAGTAGGCCATGATGGGTGCTTGTTTTGGGGATTTATGGACAAGGTTGTTTGAGAAAATTGAAAGTCTTGACAAGAAAAGTGGGTTGGCTGACCTAGTAGGAAGATTAGGTAGAAGTTTGAAAACAAAGGAAGAATTGTGTTTTTGAGTTGAAAAGTGGATTGAATCCTTTTGAATGATGAAGTTAAGTTATTTGACTACCCTACATTGCATCAGTTTTTTGGAAAGCACCTTTTTTAAGCTTTTAGCCATAGTAGTGAGGAAATGAACTATTTGATAAAATGCTTTGGTAGACATGTATGGAAAATGTGGCAGCATAGAAAAGGTGGTGAGCTGTTTGAAAAAGTGCCTCAAAGAAATTGGGTCTCATGGTGATGGACATACCACATTTCTTTGAGGTATTTTTTCAAAAAAATCATTGCCTTGTCTATGCTATTGCTTACTATTATTTTTCATATTTTCCTTCCAAGCATCCATAGCATAGACAAGGTAGTGAACTGTTTGAAAAGATGTCCAGTGGTAAAAGGTGGTCTCATGGAATGCCATGACAAGAAAATGCAATTGTAAGCTGCTCCTAGACTTATTACTTATGCTATGTGAAGTAACTGCATCACCGTTTATGTTGACTTTCTAAACAACTATATTGTAGTTTAAATTTTGTCATCTATCAACATCTAGTTATTAGTTATGGAATGCAAAGTAATTCTTTGAGTTTGAATGATGTGCAATGCAACGTAATAAATGATATGAATATAAACTACAAAAATCTATTAAGTACAATTCATTGGTTAGCTCTTTTATTCCTTACACGGGTGTAGGTTTGAGTAAATCCACTGGCACTGGGAGGTGTTCCCTCGAAACCTCCAATATTAGTCTATTCAACATCCAAAATCACATATTAAAATACCATTCGTAAAACAATGCTATTAACATGTAATAAATTTATAATTGTTTACTAGTTACATACCCCACTGATAGGTGTACTACAAAATAAGTAGGGGGAGGACTAGTGTATCCAGTCTCAACAAGCAGCGACCCTACTTTGATTTTATTAAAATCATAAAACTAAATTAGTTAATCTTTCATTTCAAAGTGAAATTAAATAAATTAAATTCAATGAACATGCTAACTTTTACTTGAGTATCAATGCCATATGCCTCATACAAAATGTCAACTTCCTTCTCCCTCTCCATAGCTACAGACGAATCCTGTGTAGCAGGCTCTTGAGTGTTGGTGGGGCCATATGAACAAGTTGCCCTGTAAGATTGACATACATGGGTTTGAAGGCCACTAATCGAAGAATCCCATGGATGGCATTCTAGAATACGACTAGTATGCTAGATGACACTCTAGGTCAAAGTGTTGATCTCCTACAATGTCTCTACACCAGCACTCTTCTTCGTGATGGAAGGCCTAACAACATGCTCATGAGGCGGATTAGCGAGAGCTCATCTCCCTTGCTGAATAGGATCCGGTTGTGCACTGGGTCTATCCTGAGCCAACCCCCCACCTCTCCCCTAGAAGTCCCTCATATCAAAATAATTTGGGATTTTGTTCAATAAGAAGTCACTATATAGTTTCCTAAGGAAATATTGTGGGACTTCACAATTATTGCACGGTGGGTAATCAAAAACCATGTACCACCTATCGTAAAAATAGCTCCTAATTTGTTGATGGTGGCACCAATGAATAGGCAACCTCTTTGCATTGAGGGTCAAATTTTAATTTGTGCATGGGTGAGTAAATAATGAGCCCAAATCACTTTTTATAATTTAGGAAACCTAGCCATCTGCCTCCTATCTTGCCATCCAATTATTTGTTTGCTAATTGAATCTAATTTTTTTAACATATATTTCAATGAACTTGCCAGGGTCATTGTTTCCATGGTTGAACCATTTGGATCACTCAAACTATTGATTAAATTCTCAAATTTTTTTTGTTCTCAATTTCACTCATTAAATTTTGTTGAGTGTCAGGAGGGTGTTGAGTGATTGGTGGAGGAGGTTGTTGTTGTGGTTGATTTTTTTGTCGAGGATTTTGAGGGTTTTTAGGTTGATTTTCATCTCCTATAAATTCAAAATAAAAATCTCAAATACAACCTAAAACTAACAAATTCAAAACAAAAAGCAAAAAATCCTTACCTCTCACACCTCCTCCTCGTCGTGGCACCATCCTTCCAGTGAAATAGCAACCGTTGATGAATATTTTTGCAAAATACATCCTCCTAGAATGCAAGCGTGAAAAATGGGGCTTTTGACTGTGGGCACAAGAAAAAACACAGTCAAAATGCAAGAATGAATGTGTTTCACTTTTTTTTTGGTTTTAACATGTCATAATGTGAGCACGTTATAACACGCTTGCATTATGGGCTCATTATGGTTGAGCCTCAGGCTCGACACACCAAGCTATAATGTGATCACGTTATAATGTGCTCATGTTATAACACGTTCGTGTTAGGAATTTTTCAAAACTTTTTTTAAAAGTGGCCACAAATTGGCTACCCATCTCCATGCACCCACCTTGAAGTGTTATCAATCCTCCAAATAG
Organism: Sequoia sempervirens; assembly: GCA_007258455.2. Lineage (NCBI taxonomy): Eukaryota > Viridiplantae > Streptophyta > Pinopsida > Cupressales > Cupressaceae > Sequoia > Sequoia sempervirens. The sequence continues at coordinate 49,010,323 of VDFB02000008.1, read as the reverse complement.
TTAACTTAAGAAAGGTGTGTTCTACCTTCTATTTCAATGCCCCATGTGCTCCTATCTTGTAGGAGCTCTTCTTGGACATCCCCACATGTTCCTATCATTTAGGAATAATTGCAAATGCCAATTTACATGCTCATTTCATTCAAATTTAATCTCTTTCTAATCCTAGTGTTGGGGAACACTTTCCAAGGACTTAGGAGAAACATGAAATATGTTTAGGATTACAATTAAATGGCATCCTATTCCCAACAGTTAGATTAATTAGTAATTGATAATTAAACAAAGGTTTAAATATGTAGTTAGGGGAATTTCATGATATTCATTAAATAAATAATTTAATGAAAATGGGAGATATGATATGATATTTAATTAAACACTTTAGGGTTATTTAATTAAATAAGACTACTTTAGGGATTTAAATTAAATAACTTGGTGCATTTAATTTAATAGGACTAAATGTTAGCATGAAAGGGGGTGAATTAACTTGATTAGGCTAATCAGATTAATAGAAGAATATGATGTAATTCAAAATGAGTTGACAAAGCCACACTTTTTTAGGGACCAAATTAGTACTCTTGGAGACCTTTCCTATGGTGTAAATGGATTCAAATTTTGAGCATCGAGTAGAAAGTTATGACCCCGACATGTTGGGGTAAACAATTTCCTAGTTTTTTTCCAAATATGCAAAACTAGTCAGTCTAAAAAACAAAACTAAAAATCAGAGACATGTGAGAGGTCAAATAAAGCAAAAGAAATTAAAAAACATGTTAAAAAATCAAGCTCTGCTCTATTTACCAATAATTTGAGATGTTGAAATCAATTGCGTTGTTGAAATTCATCAATAACATCGCTATATTGGATGTGTGTCATTGTATTGAAAAATCAAAAGCATCATTATGTAGAAAACTGTAAGGTCAATTGTGTCACCCTATTAATTGCATTGTCATATTAAAATTCATTTTACATTAATAAATCCAATTAGTGTCACTATATTAAAATGCGGTGACGAAATTAATTATGTGTCACTAAAATGAAATCACAGGTGCATTCATGTATAGTTAATTGCGTCGTTGAATAATCAATAGCATTGTTGTACCTATAAACACAAGGAAAATGGACATTTGAAGCAAAATCTGTTAGATTGATTAGTTAGTGCCCTCCTTCTAGTGCCAAAATGTGACCAAAATATTTAGTATGGGTTCACTATACTTGATCCATGAGGATTTGAGGCATAATCGAGCCACTAAACATCAGTCTAATAAGATCAATCAATAAACTAAACTAAGAATCCATTAAAACTAATATATTAAACTATGAAAGCTTCATGAACACCTATTCTAATCCATTGAAACTTATCCTATTGGGGGATTGGTGTTGCATTGATGTGGAATGGCGACCCTTTCCAAATCCCATGGATAAATTAGCTTGTTTCAATCGATTCTATTAAAGAAAATCAATGAAACTGATGAGAGATGTGTATGAAAACATGATTTAAA
>VDFB02000008.1:48995138-49008730 GCA_007258455.2 Sequoia sempervirens | reverse complement strand
TGTTTAGGATTGCAATTAAATGGCATCCTATTCTCAACAGTTAGATTAATTAGTAATTGATAATTAAACAAAGGTTTAAATATGTAGTTAGGGGAATTTCATGATATTCATTAAATAAATGATTTAATGAAAAGGGGAGATATGATATGATATTTAATTAAACACTTTAGGGTTATTTAATTAAATAAGAGTACCTTAGGGATTTAAATTAAATAACTTGGTGTATTTAATTTAATAAGACGAAATGTTAGCATGAAAGGGGGTGAATTAACCTGATTAGGCTAATCAGATTAATAGAACATAATTCAAAATGAGCTGACAAAGCCATAATTTTTTAGGGCCAAATTAGTACTCTTGGAGACATTTCCTATGGTGTAAATGGATTCAAATTTTGAGCATCGAGTAGAAAGTTATGACCCCGACATGTTGGGGTAAACAATTTCCTAGTTTTTTTCTAAATCTGCAAAACTAGTTTGTCTAAAAAAACAAAACTAAAAATTAGAGACATGTTAGAGGTCAAATAAAGCAAAAAAAATTAAAAAACATGTGAAAAAATCAATCTCTATTCTATTTACCAATAATTTGCGATGTTAAAATCAATTAAGTTGTTGAAATTCATAAATAGCATCGCTATATTGGAAGTGCATCACTGTATTGAAAATTCAAAAGCATCGTTTTGTAGAAAACTGTAAGGTCAATTGTGTCACCCTATTAATTGGATCGTCATATTAAAATTCATTTTGCATTAAAAAATCCAATTAGTGTCACTATATTAAAATGTGGTGACAAAATTAATTATGTGTCACTAAAATGAAATCGCATGTGCATTGATGTATAATTAATTGCATTGTTGAATAATCAATAGCATTGTTGTACCTATAAACACAAGGAAAATGGACATTTGAAGCAAAATTTGTTATATTGATTAGTTTGTGCCTTCCTTCTAGTGCCAAAATGTGACCTAAAGATTTAGTATGGGCTGACTATACTTGATCCATGAGGATTCAAATCATAATCGAGCCACTAAACATCAGTCCAATAAGATCAATCAATAAAAACTAAACTAGGAATCCATTAGAACTAACATTCTAAATCATGAATTATTTAAAAACACCTTTTCTAATCCATTGAAACTTATCCTATTGGGGGAGTGGTGTCGCATTGATGTGGAATGGCAACACTTTCCCACTCTTGTGGATAAATAAGCCTATTCTAATCGATTCTATTGAAGAGAATCAATGAAACTGATGAAAGATGTGTGATAAAACATGATTTAAATGCTAAATTAACATGATGAGAGCTATTTTAATATAATTTATGCTAAGCCGATTGACATGGATGTATGCAAATCTACTCTAAATGTATGTGAGCTTTAAAAGATTAAAACCCTAATTAGAGAATATGCTAAATGTATGCATCTATGTTATCATGGAATCCATTAATGGAAGCTAAGCTAATATGCAAGTAAATTAAGCTAAAAGGATGCTAAATAAGTGCTAAATATGAGTGCAAGTGCAAGTGATTTTAACAACATGAGTTTTATCTTAAAAGATGGATCCATTTGTCTTGAAATAGTTACCTATTTATAGGAGGACAAATGAGAAATGAAGGGTTAAGATTGAAAAGCTAATAAATGGTCAAAAATCGAGGAAAGATGAAACATGGATCATGGATTCTCATCAATAGGTGAGAATCAATGATCACATGGATCAAGGAAAGAATCAAGCTTCAAAACAAACACACTCAAAATTTGCACAAGAATTCTTGTAAGTTTGTTAGGAAGAAGAATATTCCCCTTTTTCAAATGAGTGAGGAGAGAGAACATTCTTTGGAATATTCTCATGGGTTAGGGGAAATAGATATTTAACAAATTAAAACAAAGTTTTAATGTGCAAAAGGGGAAGGAATATTCCATGGGAATATTCCTTTTGGAGGAATGTGCAAAGGAGGAATATTACCTTGGAATATTTCCTTGAAAGTGGGGGGATTAGATTAATTAGTAATTGATAATTAAACAATTTTTTAATTATGCAATTAGTGGAATTTCATGTTATTCATTAAAATAAATGACTTAATGAAAAGGGGAGATATGATATGACATTTAATTATATACGTTATGGTTATTTAATTAAATAAGAGGACTTTAGAGCTTTAAATTCAATAACTTGATGCATTTAATTTAATAAGATGAAATGTTAGCATGAAAGGGGGTGAATTAACTTGATTAGGTTAATCAAATTAATAGACAAAAATGATGCAATTAATTAAATAGCTAGGAAAATTTAACTAATTAAGCAAAAAGAAGATGAGTTTGAGGACAAAATGATGTTAGTATATTTGATTCGAGTGCATGATATCATTCAGGACATTATTAAGTGTCTACAGTATCATGTTTGCTTCTAATGTCTTATAGAATGTCATTATTGCATGTGAAATAATTTGACATACAAACCTTTGCCACTCATTCTTAGGTTCCTTTGAAGATTGTGCATGTATTTCTAGCTTCTTCCAACTATCCTTTGATTGTGATGAAAAAATAACTCATGGCCATGAAAATATCACATGTCTACCCCTTTAAACTTGGCATGAATGTTGATATTGCTCCCTTTTACATGCATCACTTTATTCTTTTTCATGGTGACTATCATATATTTAGCACTGTCACAACTTCTCATTGAAATGTTTTATCTTCTATGTTCTTGACTTGGAATCTATAACTATATCAATGAGAGTAGATGAAAGAGCACCAAATGGAAGAAAAATGATGACCACCTTTTCCAGAGCTAGAATAACACAAATATCTGACTATCATGACTCCTAGATAGTCATTTCAATTTGGGCCCACTATATTTTGTCATGAAATACAATACCTTCCTCATGACCTTGTGATTTCTCATAGGTATCTAGTATCCATCTTCTTCCACTATAGCACTACATACTCTAAAATAATTACATGTTTAAATAGACCAAGCCATCTAGCATGGGTAGCACTGGATCTTCCTCTTCTTATTCATACAACTATAGATATTCAAAAATGACCACTAAGTGTAGTTTCATAAAAGGAGGTATGTCTAATCTGAATGCAATCTCTTCAACTACCTCTAATATGGTCTATGGGTCATGCCTTATAAGTTTGATCTTCTAGGAGTATCCTGGGAATTTGTCTTTACACAATGTTAGTCATGGGTTACAAACTTTTACTCACTGTCATGGGAGTCTTCTATCTTTTTCCTTCAGTAGCAAACCTGCAACTCATTTAAGGAAGTTTTTATTTACTAATTTTAGGACTTTCATATATTGAACTTCCTCTTTTCATAGTGAACTTAGTGAAAAATCCTTTTATGAATCCTTAATAACCTTTGTGGGATGCCATTACCATGGACGTGGTTGTAAATTTTGAGTTCAATGAACTTTTCATGGTACTTGTAGAGGTATTTAAACATTCCCTTGCATTTAATAACCACAAAAAAATTAGCTTGTAAGGATTATGAAGTATAACTTTAATGTCTTCTTCAATATCTTTCATGCATTGTTTACTAACCACCCACTTCCTCCATCATTCAAAAAACTATCATTCATAAACCTTTTCACTAGTTATTTTGAACTATCCTTATCATACTTACCACACTATCTTCGTATCACTATGATCTCTTAGGTTTGTTTCTCTTGAAACTTTGAAGCTTTATAGATTGTTTTCTCTTCTAAGACCATCTACTCTTGGTCATCACTTGTAACCTTCCACATTTGTTCTTCTATGGTGTTGTTTACTTGATTGTACCTTTATTTGGCAGTGGTAATGGTTATTCCATCAACCATCTTTGTCTCTTAGCCTTAGTCTTTAGTTCCCTTTGTTTGTCATCTTTCAACATAGATCCTGTCACTATCATCTTATTCTCCTTTATCTTAGATGATTTAATGACTTCACCCAACTTCTAAGCTTTGTCTTTTGGTGTTCATTGTCTTGTAGACTACCCAAATTTGCTAATGTATGCACCATGACTATAAAATAACATTTGTGACTAGCCACACCTCCTAACATGGTCATACCTTATGGTAGTGTATGTCATTTTACATCCTAATTTATGATTACTTTCAAATTTGTGTATAAGATTGTACATCCTTATCTTATGATTATTTTTAAATTTATGTATGAGATTTCTTTACTCTTTAGTACCATAATGGAACCAATAATTATTTCTTTTTCATGATACATATAGAATTATTCATCATGTTGAGGAAATGACCATGTTTAATACTCTAACACTAGATGAGTGTGAAGCTAAGAATGCAAAGAAAAGAGAAGGAACAAGGAAAATTTGTGAAAGTAGGAAATTGAACACCATAGAAGAAGACATGCCAATTCTAGAGGAACTTGAACCATCCAATCTATGTAAGAGAGATATGGAATTAGCAGCACAAAGGTAACAAATAAAAAACCTCTGTACAATGAGAAATTTGAATCCTATAGTTGGAGACACATCATTTACCACAAATGAAGATAGAGCCACACCATCTACCACATCTCAACTTGAAAGTACATCATCATTCACATGTGAAGATGGAGGTATTCCATATTTCACATCTCAAGTTGGAGTCATGACATCTTTGACATCTCAAGAACGAGGCACACCATCTTTCACATCCAAAGTTGAAGGTACACAATATTTTCCATCTCAACTTCAAGGTACATCTTTTTTTTCACCTTCAATAGAAGGTATTCCATCTATCCCATCCTATTTAGATATTGATGAAATTCCTAATGTTGAGATAACATTTCCTTTGAGAAAACCTCCTAGAGTTTTGTGTAAAAAGCCTAAGTTTTTTTATTGATATTGATCAAAATATTTTGCAACCGATGGTTGATAAGATTCCAAAGTGTACTTGTCAAGGATATGCTAATAAGATTTGGAGTTTTTTTTGAAAAACTAAATGAACTTGGAAGATGCCAACTATTTGATGAAATGATGAAAAATCTAAAATTTAGGTCCATTATGAATATTCTTGGGCTTATAACATTGGATGATTCAAGTGATAAATTTATTATCAAGAATCTAATGTGTGCATATGGGAGTGTGGGTTTCACCTCACACACCAAAGATAGCAATGTCACACAATGTGTCATTACATTAACAATAATAAGCAGTCAAACCAAGAAAGATTGTCTAATTAGAAATACAAGTCAAGAATTAAGAATAATTATAAAAACTCTAATGAGAGCCGTTGGAAGGCATCAAAGAGTGGAGGACCCAAATAAAAATGAATTATGGCCATTCTCTGGTATACTACCACAAAAGGATAAACCAATTGTTGAAGCTTTGAGATCCAAAATTGAAGAATTTTGGAGGAATTACACAAGGGTATCTCCTAATTGAAAAGATGTTAGGAGAATTTGTATTCAAAATCGTGAGCCACATCTAGAGCATTTTTTGGATATGACTCAAACACAATTTTTTGCCAAATTTTTAGAGATGTATCCTCAAATTAAAAAGAATCAAAATTATTATGAAATGCTAAAGCTTTTTTATGTCAAAATAAATCACACACACACTACTTGTTGTAAAGTACACATTGATTTTTCTAACCATTATGATGTTTATCAACATACATTTTTAGATTTGCATAACTAACAACATTTTGTATGAGTGTAACATACATTCTCCACCTAAATCTTCAAAATAATTCATATTGAGAATTTTATGTGAAAGAATGGATGACAATTATTCTATAATAAATTATGCTTGGATGACACATGTGATCATTGTGGTGGATTGGAACATTTTCCAAATTGCGAACATATGGAAAGTACACATGAAATTAAAAATGAACTAGTAGAATTTGTAAAATATAAGATAATGAATTACAATATAAAATACGGTAAAGAAAGAAAAAAGGTGTGAATTGGTTAGTGAAAAGATTCTAGTGTATCAGTTTATGCCTATTTTTGAAAGACTATAGTGTATGAGTATGCAAGGCATACCCATAGAGCTCGATGGTTGGGCTTGCAATTCAAGTTATTCAAAGACACATTTTGATTTGATACCTTTTTTTAGTTGCCAATTTTGTAGAGAACTACATTCTATAGCCATAGAATGAGGTGCAATCACAATATTACAACTCCACATAGGTTGCTATATTTATGTATATAACATTCATTCATGCAACAACAATATACAAGATGACATAAAGATATTAAGGGAGTATCATTTTTATATCAATGATAATTGTGCACATTCCACAGAGTTCATGTATGGATGCTTTCAAATTTTCTTTTGTGATTTTGCTAGAAGGAGCATATCATTCCGTCAGGATATCATATGGTCAAATAATTGTGCATCACAATTCAAGAACTCACAAATGTTATATTGGTTGAGTAGGATGCATAAGATTATAGGTTTTTAACATATGTGGAATTTATATGACGTTGGGCATGGAAAGGGGGAGCATGATGGTGTAGGAGGATGTATTAAAAGAGCCCTGACACAAGAAGAGTTGAAGTACAAAGACAATACAAAGTTGACATATGTGAAATTTATCATCAAATGGTGTAATGCTACAATGGGTCCAAGTAATGAAGGTAATTCTATAGCTCTAGATTTTTTTGTTGGTAGATGATAGTAATATTGCAAAATATGAGGATTGTGTAATTGACAAGATCAAGTGAGCTACACTCTTTTAGAAGGTCTAATGCAAGTTCATGGAGCATTTGTATGCAAAATATGGTATGATTTTTTCTTCATCTAGAGATCAATATTGGAATGAGTGATTCAAAGGAGTGAGTTAATGAATATTGCTTAAAAATTCTAAGCCCACTTGAGATGTATTGACTTCCAACGACACTATAAATCTCAAAGATGGAGTCATTGGTTGAATTTAATCATGTATTAGATCTAGTTTAACCAAATAACATATATACTTGCATAATTTAAAAAATTCCTCATTTTATCATGGGTATGTGCAGGATCATGATGGGCCAAAAAGTGGCAATATGATGGGTATGTGGCTGATGACTATTTTTTTACCCAAAATTGATGAAACGAAAAGGGTTTTTAAAGGAGATTCTCAACTTTCCACTGATATAAATTATGCTTTACTTTGAATTTAATAGGTAATTATTATTCAATTTTTATTCAAAATATGACTAAAGTCCTAATTGATAGGCTGATTGAAAAACATCTATAGCTTTCAAACAATGTCACATTTTTTAAATCCAAAACATGTGTCACATTCTATGCTTTGCATACTATAGGATTAAAATAATAAAAATTGATTTTCATGAAGTTTTGACCAAGTGAAGGTGGTTAGACATCGAGTTTTTATTTTTTAAAATTTGTAATAAAAATTCATAATTAATTATTTACTTAGAAAAAATTACAAAAAATATGCATCACATCAGGGCATGAGTCCTCTACTTATATCTAAAATCTTATAAAAAATATAATCATTTTATTGTGGTTAGTGGTTAGACGGATGCCTACTACTTATTTTTTCCTGAAATTTAAGTACCTTTGCATTGAAATTTCAAATTTTCATCAAATAATTTTTTTTTTTTAAAACAAACCTAGTAGTTTAGAAACTACATTCAATTTTGTAACAAATTCTATTCTTACATATTTTTGAAATAATGTAGATAGCTTATTCAAATTTTTACGTCAAATTGGCTAACTCTAATTTTTCTAAATTTTTTGCCACTTAAGGGCCTATTTTTTCCATGATGATCGCATACCCTCATACTTTATAGTTATTTTGTAATGTTGACTAAATTCATCTAATTAGATGCACACATCAATGTAGGACATGCTTATGCAATTATTTCAAATGAGGATAATGAAAAGGGAATAGATTATTACTTGTGTCATTGTGTTAACACAAAAAATAAATTGGAGGCCCCTATTATAGATGGAGAAAACATCAATCATCCTACAAGGTTAGTGGTTGTTACTAGAAAATAGATTAGAAGGTACCCAATTAAGAAGTCTAATTTTTTGGTTGCTTTAGGACTTTGAAACACATTGGAAGATTCTTCATTACTCAAACCTTGTTGTGGCATTGAATGATCATTTGATCAAATATAGGGGTAGACATTAAACAAAAAATTATGGAAGGTTTGTGAGTCTGACCATGAGGCAATAATTAACACAATAAAGAGTAAAGCAAACTCATATGGTTCCTTGGATTGATAGTAAATGAAAAAATCGTAAAGTCATAATGATTTGTAAATATGTACATTGGATTTGCAAAGTCATGCTATTTATGACTCACGTTTGATTTATTAGGTGTTTTATCATTTATTTTGGTTATTAAAACACATATCATAAAAGTAATCTTGATTAGAAAATACCATTTTTAGATGGCCCTATTTACCCTTGATCTTTCATTGAAAAATAAACCTCATTGGGCTTAAGAACAAATCCTCAATGACAGGTGATTATTAGTTGACATGATCACTTTCTCCAATTAAACTGAATTTTTGATAGGATATGCATTAGTTAAGGTATCTCAAAGTGAGATAGTCCTCCCCACCCCCCCTCTAAATTTCCCCCTAAATTTGAAAAAATGGACCTCTTTTTCCTCATCTCTATATAGTAGATAATAAGTTATCACTTGAGAAATTTGGTTAAATTTTTTTTTATGAAAGAGTAATTCCATGTTAGTGTTTTATATATTTTTGCAATAAATTAAATTTTACGTACACGTTTACAATAATTTCTATAGGATCTATACCAAAATTTATAAGATATATCTTAATTTTTGTATAGCATTTTCATGATCTTTACACTAGCTTAGAGTGGTTTCTTTTTGGTGTTACTAACATATCACTCCACTTTCCCTATAGTATCTCTAAATCCTTGATACAACTCCCCTTATTAGTATCCATCAATTTACCATCTTTATTCTTTCCATTTTTTTGTCCTTTTCACTCGTCATCTCTCCATTGTCATCCTTCGAGCTATCTAGAACATCTCTCTCACTTTTTTTTGTCATATTCCTTTTAGATTCCTTTTATTCATAAATTTTAAAACCTTTTCCTTTAATTTTTGTATTATTAATCTTCATTTTTAATTATATTTGCGAAACTTAAATGTCATGTATGTTGCTTCTTTATCAATCCTCTCATTTTCCCCTTTGTGATCCTTAAAGATTATTGCCTTAGCTTTAGCTCCCATTTTATTTTAGAACTCCTAACCCACTTATCAAATCCTTCTCACACCCTCATCACATTAGTTATATCCACTTTTTCTTCAAAAATAATTCCTTTTGTTTCCATTTTATTATCCTTTCCCACTCCTAGATCTTCTCTCTCCTTTTGAAAACCCTTAAATGCCTAGTTTAAGTTTTCTCTCCCAATTTATTTGAAAAACCACAATATTTTACCCTAAACATATATTTTCAATCCCATATCCCAACCCTCTTTGGACTTCTATTTTTACCCCTTTATCCAATTTTTTTTTACTTTGATCTCTTATTCTTTCTCCCCACCTAGCCTTTGTTGTGCCTTCACCATTGCAAGAGATTAATTGATTAATTTTATGCAATTTTAAATGATTAATTTTAGTTATCCTTATTCAATGATTTGATTAAATATTTATTATAGTTGTGCATCTTGTATTAATCTTATAATGCTAAATTCAAATAATATTGTTAGATGCATATGATTTGATCACAAGAGGGATATTCCTTGTTTGATTTGCATTCACATTGGTTGTTATATGTTGTGCTTAATATAATCATATCATGCAAGTACACTTGATGTGTTAATGAGGTTAAAAATCTAGGATTGAAACTAATGGTGGTTATTTCAAAGACACATGATTTTCCTAGTTTTGTAACTCATTGTGATCCATGTGGGTTAATAAGACATGATATTTATTTAACAATTTAGCCCTATTTGAATCATTCAAGATTCAAGATCCATGTCTATGAAAAATAATAAGTGCTTATATTCATTTGTTCTTTTAATTAGTTTGTATCATGAATTTATGTTTTCTATGAGTTATAAATGCATTAAGGCCTTAAGGAATGATAAAAATGAACTTGAAATATCAAGGGTATCATTTAGATTTAATTTGGTGAACTTTAGCATGATAGAAAATGTCATTTTTACTTTATTTATACAAAAATAGAAGGGTTTATGTGTATACATAACTTGAGGGTTCTTTTTGACTTATTGAAAAAGGATAAATGAATTGTTTTAGCAATTTATAAGATATATCCATCTATAAAACTCGATCATGCACTTGCACATTTGAAATGATTACAAAGATGCATACATTTGAAGCTGCAACATGTGTGTTTGAAGCTGAAACAAGTGTTTGAAATTGTGAAATCTACAATGTAGAATAAGACTTATATTTATAGGCATGATAGCCATTTGAGTATTTTCTTTTTTATTTATGTGGTTACATTTTTTTTCTTGATCTATGTGGTTGCATCTAATTGGTTGATATTCAAATTAAATGCATTTGATTAGGTAATATGTGGAGCAAGCAAATGGATTTAAATTTCTAGAGGGAATTCATATTCGACATATGAAATTAATGATAGAATTGATATAAAATCTAGTTTGAATACCACGTATCATTCTGATTTGTGAGGTGTATGAATGTTTGAATGATAATGTATTTGGAATTAATGGTAGAAGTATTGTAAGAATGTACTTGAATGCTTAAAATTGGGTTAGATTTGAATTTAATTGAATGTATTTTTTTGTTTGCTTGCATGAAATTTGTGCCAATGTGAATGAAATTGCAATAAAATCAAATACAAAGATCAAACAAAACACTTAAGTTTAGGCTTAGAAAGTTAAACAAGCATAGAATTTAACAAAATTAAAGTATGTTAGACTCCATGTTGTGTAGATTTCCCCTTGATGTTCAATTCGATGTTTTCTCACTCATGATTTTGGCCACATGACAACGCGCGGTCATTCTAAAGTGTGAGAGATGGGTAAAAAATGGCTAAATCATGGATATATATGATAGGAGTGAAAAGGGATGAAGGGTTGAGATTGCTTGATGGAGATCAAGGGTGAAGGATGATGTTTTCCTCTCACCTCATGAGATGGTGCCAAATGGGACCATGAGGTGAGTTGAGAGTAAGATGGTATTTTGGAGTGTCAAAGGAGATCTTGCCATAAAGGTAAGGCTTTTCCCTACACTCTAAAGGGGATGATGTGAGGGGAATAAATAAATAAACAATTCCTTGAGTGTATTTTGAGGAGACAAGATCTTTGTGAGTGTACTTTGAAAGGACAAGACCCATGTCACGTGTACAAGGACCCATATGTATGATTTTATGGGAAGGGTTGACTCACTTAATCAAGGATTAACTATGTGCAAATGATTAAGGGTAGATTAGGACTAGATTAGGGAAGCCAATGAAAACTGGTGGAGGATGGGACATGTGAGGGAAAGAATTAAATAAATATAAAAATATTTATTTAATTTATGAGAGAGAAGGGGTAAGGTAGGATGACTATAGATAAATAATTAAATTTAAGTATTTATCTTATTTAGGGGTGATATAAGGGATTAAATTGAATGCATGCCAGTATAATAAATATTAGTTAAATAAGAGGAATATTATTTAGTTAATATAGAGGATAAAAAATTGGACAAATTAGGGATAAATTGACCAAATATAAATGGTCAATTTTAAGTGTCTGCATTGTTTATAAAATATTTTTATTGTTATATATTGTTTTATAATTGATAATGGTGAGCCTGAGAATAATTTTTTAGTGATTACAAGGTTTATATGGAGTAAAAGAGAGAATATTTGGACACGGTGGAACATGAAATTGTTGTATCAGAGTTGAAAAGTGGAACATTTATATTTATAATCTTGTCATATGTATTTGCAAATTGGACAAATATCATGTCAAACATAGATGAAATATAAACTTTAATTATTCATGTCATATCACTTATTTTATAAAATTAGTTATATATTTGAAATATAAATATCTAGTAATAATCATCTATATTTGACAAAATGGACAATTATTAGCCAAACATTGATTGAACCTTTATGAAAATTAATACTTTTGTTTTCATCTTATAAAAAATATTTTAAAAAAAAGAGATATTCTTTGTTTAACTTTAATTCATATTTTGTTAAAAAGTGAGGTCCATAGAGTCAAACTCCTGTCCCAGCAATAGAAACCCACACCCTCTCCCTTATACTATTTCACATTAAAAAAACACCAATCAACTTTAAAAAATAATCCATTTGTTTGGTGAGAAATACAAATATGCTATGGAATAAGAATATTCTGATTTAATTCTCCATTACCTTTTTCTATGTGCGTTCCTCTAAAGGATATAAAATTCCCTGAGACTATGATATGCAACTTCCTATGGCGTCGACGTATAATTTTGAGTCTTGCTTTTGTTTTACTCCGTGGAAATAACTCGGCAAACAACCGGTACTAACAGCCAGGCTTCGCTTTTTTGTAACAGTCAAAGAAAACGCGTGAGAGATTGAGAATAATGGAAAAGACCGTAATATCAAATTATTTATATAGAAATTACTTTCTGCATTGCTCGTCGGAATTCATTTTTTCACATCCGAAGGTACCTGCGATATTTTATAGTAAACAATGTTTCCTGCTTGTAGTAGTTGTGATGTCCGGAGATATGCTATGAAACCCCTGATTGTATTCCTCCTTTTCTTTGTGGAATTGAATGATGCAAGGCCTCCAGAGGTGAGGATTGGGGGAGTTTTTGATTTGGGAAGCTATCAAGGTAAAAAATCCAATGTAGCCATACAATTGGCCATTCAAGATGTTAACAACAATCACAACATTCTTAATGGTACCCTTCTTCAATTTCAGATTAGTGAGATAGGAAGGACTGCTGTCATGGATGCAGAGAGTGGTAAAATTCTTTCCTTCCTTTTTGTTTTTGTTTTGTTCTGTTCTGGTTTTTAACTCCCAGACATGAGCCTGTTCTAAAACGTAATTGAAATTGGCTTGACAGTGTTGAAACTGTTCAGAGCAAACGTGGTATCTGTTGTGGCACCAATGACATCAAAAGTCTCCAACTTTGTATCTTTCTTAGCTGATTCTGCACAAGTGCCACTCGTTACATTTGCTGGCAATGATCCATCTATGTCTATGAAACATTCGGCATATTCAATTCAGATGATTGGCAGGGATGTAATGCAAATGAAGGCAATAGCTTCTGTGCTCAGCGAGCTCCACTGGAGAGAAGTGGTGGTCATATTTCAAGACGATGAATTGGGTCTAAGCGGGATGCTGGCCTTACATAATGCACTCAAAGGAACTTCTGCTAGTATTGTTCAAAAGTTTTCTGTATCAATCGAGTCTTTCAATAACTCCTCATGGGAAGATATTCAGAAGAGACTAGAAGACGACAAGACTAGGAGTCGTGTGTTTGTTGTACATACTAGTTATGGATTGGCCCAGAAAATCTTTTCTGAGGCAAAACAATCAAGCATGATGAAGAAGCAGGGTTGTGTTTGGATTGTAACAGAGTGGGTAGCAGGTTCTTTGGATGTTCGAGATGACACAACTATGGATTCAATGCAAGGAGTCATTGGGGTTCGCACAAACATTACACACACTCCACACT
>VDFB02000008.1:48888032-48994875 GCA_007258455.2 Sequoia sempervirens | reverse complement strand
CTATTGATGATCTTTTCAGAGACAACAAACTTACTGAATTGGAATTTAAGTCTTATGGGAAAACTCCGACAGATGCCTATGTTTTCCAGGAAGGGAATGCTCTGTTTCACAAAGCAGTTAACAGCAGTTTCGAGGGAATTAGTGGGAACATAACATTCAGCAAAAGTGGGCTTCTTGAAATTCATTCATATGACATCGTTAATGTAGTCAGCAGGGAAATCCGAGTCGTAGGATCGTGGATGAAGGAAGAACTCAAATTGAAAGAAGGGGAGATTATGTGGCCGGATGGATCTGCAACACCACCTTCTGGTTTAAGAAAGTTTATAGTGGGAGTAACCCCACATATTGTGTTTCCGCAATTTATAAACATTACAAACAATAACCAAACGTTTGAAGGGTTCAGCATAGATATATTTTAAGAGAGCTGTGGAAAGGCTTCATTCTCACTTTGTCTATGAATTTCAGATTTCTGATAGTAATAAACATGATGTTCTCGTTGACCAGGTTGCAAATAAGGTAGCCCAACCGTTTTCTCTGTGGTTTATTTTAACTGTTTTTTCTTTAAATGTTAATAGGGATACCATAAAAGGATGGAGGCTAGTGCTTTTTCGTATCATCTTTTATCACGAGGTTTAAAGACTTAATGCATCATTTTGGGAGTAGAGCCTTCTTTATTGATAAAATTAGTTTTTCCAATGAAATGTCTTGTCATAATTTAGAAAAATTTGAAGCCCTGTCTTGTCATAAGCTCTTTGTGGAGCGGCCTGTCCCTCTGTTTTGTATTTTCCTTGTTTTTAATAAATTTTTACTCTTCTTCTAGTAAAAATATTGATACTATTAATTCAACTTTCTTATAATCAATATCTTTTTAGTTTTTTTCGAAGATTTTTCTGATAATCTTTGCTACTAAGAAAGAAATTTTTTTTAATCTTTTTCGAAAGAAAAAAAATTCTATCTTTTTGAATAGGGTGTTGAAATTTTCAATAGGCCGTACATGATTTCAAAGAAATTCATTTTGGCATCTCCAACTATAATTAGATCCTAGCAGAATTGAAATATGTTTGCTTGAAAGATATATTGAGTTCCTACTTCCTAGGAGTACAAAGCTTTTGGAGTATTATAACAGACCGTTATCTTTAAATTTTCAATAATAATTGGAAACTTCTGAAAAGCTTTATTTCATCTCTGAATTTGTTGAACAATATTGGTCTATGCTCCATTTTAGTCTTGTTAGGAGAATTAGTAAAATCTGGTTTTCTTTCAAATTCCTTGCGCTCTACTTCCAAACAAAAATACCTACCTAGTTTGGATCTTAGTTTCAGTTATATGGTTTTACTACTCAACCAGCAGATAATCGGGTGATTAAGCACAGAAGTCATTGGTTTGTATTATTATTATTATTTATATTTATTTGCTGCTATCATTAGGATTTCTAGTAGATGTTAACTGGGTAAGGGATGTAAGGTTTCCCTCTACTGTTTAAACGTTTCAAAGTTAACTTTTTGTTTGTTATTTGTGTGCATGCACAACTTTAGCATCAGCATGGTGAATCTAAAACAAAATACATTGTCAACCTTAAAACTTAGATGAGCAATTAAGGATCCATTAGGATATGAACTGTTATTCATAGCATATATAGTCTAAAATGCTGTCTATTTCAAATCACTCTTGGAATAATATGATCTCTATGAGGTAGAAGTTATTGAAAAATTTTACAAGCTCGAGTTCTCATTCAAAGAGCATGTTGGTTGCCAGATATTTGATGCAGCTATAGCTGATGTAACAGTTCTCTCAAACTACAGTGCAAGGGTGGATTTTACACAGCCATATACTGATACAGGGCTGGTGATCATGGTACCTATTAAGAATACAAAGTCTTCTGATTGGGCCTTCATGAAACCGTTTACATTATACATGTGGTTGACTGTAGCACTATTTATTGTTCTTACTGCTATTCTTATCTGGCTTTTGGAACGGGACACGAACGATGCTTTCACAGAAAAAACTGCCAGGCAAATGGAGATATCTCTCTGGTAAGTGCTTCTCTTATACTTTATCTATCTAATTTATTTTATTGTCATGTAAACAAAAAACAGTAGATGAAGTTACATCAGCTGTTTATATTAAAGAATCACCAACGGTTTTTGTGTTAACAATAAAATATCTGCATAATAACAAGGATGTCAAAATCTTAGGTCTATTCACCAAATTGCCACAAGCGATTCTTTATTTGATCTCCTTATTTGTTTTCCTTCATCTGTAGTTGGTCTTCTGCTGAAAAAGATTTTTAAACCATGGAGTTTATCTATATGTATTATGCATATAGAAAAACTGTTTTAAGTTTTAGTTGGTTTGCTTGAGATTGTAAATATTCATGGTTCACCGTTCATGCATGTTATGGTTTCTACATGCATAATTCTCACTTTTTTTCTGTTCAGAAGATGCCGGAAGTGCAAGGGCAATCCCATCTTCACCAGAACCAATATAGACCACTGACCAATAGAGCCTGCTAAGAGAACACTAGTCACTTCATCATCTGCATCTCTGTTACGTACATCATCCTCATTATTATATTCTGGTGTGCATATCATTCCTGGATCCATAACTTACCTTCACTGCTTGTTTGTTCTATTACATTAATGCATCAACATCGTAATAATGGCCACAAGACAGCCTCGTACAACTCATCAGCACACTATAGTTTGTTTTGCATCCCTATACTTCTATTTATGTGTATATCTCTATTTCGTATATATACACTTCTATTTGTGGGCGATGTGTCAGGCCCACACGTTTTTGGGATATAGGGGCTCCTAGAAATACCAAAACAGTGTTAGCTATCTTTTATAGGAAAGTAATTAGTTGAGAATATTGGGGGTATACAGGCCTACCACAGTGCTATGTTCTCCAACATTTATGTTACACTATTTCTAGTAGTCCCCGACTCTACACAAGTTCAATTAAACTGCTGGATAGGGGAACATGCATTAGATTAGGGATAAAAAGATAGGATAGGAAAATATGCAATCTGTTCTTTGAGAGCAGAGTTCTGCTAATTTTTAAAATCCATTTGTTATGGTCTGATCAGGAATTAAAATATAACATCTCTCTCTTTCTTGACTCTTTTGTTGTAAACTTCCAGCCAAGAGAGCAGAATTTAATGTTTTGCAGTCTTCTGTTAGCTTACTGGTGTATTCTTTCCGGCCTAAATTTTTCTTTTGTAGGTTGAGAGATCCCAAGCTTTCTTTGCAATTCATACGGGAGGTTGAACTTTTATTCGCAATGGCATGTTGAAGGTGAACCCCAGCATAGTGTAGAAGAGTGATTAAGAAAAACATAGCAACAGAAACCTAGATTAGAATAAATTTCTGCATCAATTTGGTATCACAGATACACATAAAAAATTAACTTACATAGGTTTGATGAACTGGGGAAAGAGAGGTAGGATAAATGTGGGAAACAAAATTAACATTTGTGAAGATTAGCGAGAAGATAGTAAACGTTGAAGAGCCTGAAACAGGGCATGAGAATGTTAGAGGTCATATTAATGTGGTAGATCCTGTGGAGACCTAATAGAAAAAATCCATAGAAAAATAAGAAATATGTAGGTTACTCTAATGTAGAATCAAACCCCAATTCTGAATTAAGAGGTATTCTAAAATGGAAAATATTGACATAGATAATTTAAGAAGAGTGCAGTTTAGAACTTTACAGTTACCAGTCTTAAATCCCATGCTGAGGTGTCACATCCTTGAAGGCACCCGATTTTCACTGTTGTAAACAGGTACATTGATCGATTCACCATGTGGAGCAGTGAGATGATACATGTTCTGCAGTTTAATTTGGGTTTGTTTCAATGCCAAACTTCAAAATTTTATGAATGGTGTTTGTCAATACCCTCACTTGATGCTAGAATAAAGTTGAAAATGATATTATCTTCTAGTGTAGTTATCAATTTTAAATTTTTTCCTTGGGACTGTCTTTCCAAAAGATGTCTTGTTCTGTAATTATCAATATACAATAATTATCAATATGTGTCTCTTAAACGGGGATGTGTTTCCACCCTTCAATCCCCATCCTCGTCCATTTAGACATTTCAGGGACAGCAGGGAACGTTCCCTGGCCGTCTCCAAGGCAGTCGGGAAGGTCTCAGACATTTTTTATAATGTTTTAAAAAATAGGTTCATAACATTAATAAGACTGTTAAATATATCACAACAGCAAAGCACTAAATATATCATGACAACAGTATAACAGCAGCAATAAATATATCATGAAAGCAGTATAACAGCAGTTAAATTAATCATGGCAGCGGAGACAGCAACAACTGAAGTATAACAGAAATAAATATATTATGGTTCAGATTCATAGTTATTGATAAAAGTTATTTAACAAATAATAATTAAGATTTTTGATTTCATTGTTCAAAAAATCTCAAATTCCAAATTCTTGAAATGGTATTAGAATCAGTTATTTTTGTCGGTTGCAAAAGAGATTGGCCATAGTCTGGCACAGTATGGTATTGTGTGAAAACTTCAAATGAACAATTTTTTTTGGAATGTGGTTGGCATGCAAACTTCTGCAGACATCGTCCAACATCATTTTAACAGTATTGTTATACTGTTGTTTATTAAGTTGTAAAAAATTTGAGTCAATCTTTATTTATTTATATATATATATATATATATATATAACCGTCTCTTGCTGTCCCAAAAAATGACCTTCAGACTGCCATTCATGAGATGCATCCCTGCTATCCCCTGCTATCCTGCAGTCTCCATTCCAGAAATACCATATATATACTTTTAATAAACTAAAATAAAATAAAATAAAAAGAAGACAGCAATCCGAAGCACTACAAACATGGAGGCAGCAATCCGCTTAATGAAAATTAATTTGATTTGAAAGAAGTTGAGAATCATTCTATGTCTGGTAAAAACAAATTCATAAAGGGGGAATGGATGAGAGGCAATAGGGGAAGAGAGCGGAGTTTTGAAAAGGAAGGTGAGTTGTGGATTAAGCAAGAACCATGGATATAAGCAGTAGAAACAATATTAGTAATATTTTCACACATATAAAAAATACCATTTGTTTCATGGGAGAAATAATCTGGTAAACAATGGACGGAGTACTTAAAAGCTACTTTCTCTCGATCCTGCGCACCATTGTACCTACAGTATAGTGCTCAGACTATTGTTCGCTACTCTTATTCTGCCCTAAATTTTTCCTTTGAATGAATGATGCATCAATGCAAAGCCCTATTCATTACGGGTATTCATTACGGGTATTCATTACGGGTATTGCCTCTCATTGCGTGCATCAAATTTGTGCGACTCTTGTACAAGGAGCTTTATAGGAGGATGTTCATAAAAGTCTTTACTTGATTGAAAGAGGCGTGGATGAACGGGATCTTGAAAGTGTAGTCCACCATGAAGGGTGTTAAGGTTTTATTGATGAGAACAAAATTTAATTTAGAAATATCTTCAACAATTGTATTTTTTCTTAGTCTCTATTCGTAGTGGAGTTGGCTTGGGCCGTGGGTTTGCTCTCCACATCTCGGGTTCAACCCCTTGCTCCCGCGGTTGACCAGTGGGCTTGTATGCAGGCTTTGGTATCCACCTGCAGGAGGCTAGTCTCGCCCTAGGTACCTAAAGTATGGGGCTGCTGGACCGCAAGGTTGAGTCACAGGGACACCCCTGCCGCATAAAAAAAAATGTATCTTTTCTTCACAATATTTTTAAAAATATATTTAATTATAAATTATTTATTTTTAAATTAAAAAATAATTAATCTGGTTTGTTTTTTTGCTTGGAGTTGGATTGGTTAACAACATGAAACTTAGATTAACTATTTAATTAGTGGAGTGAGGATGGGGAAGGTGCAAGGGGGTTGAGGCTAAAATTCAAATTAAGTGCTTGTTGAAATTCTTAGGCCACCAAACCCTATTTAATTGGAGCAAACCTCTTATATTCTTTAAAGTTGTGTATAAATATTGTTCTATTTCTAAGACAATGGTTTATGAGCCAAGCTAATACTACCTATCTTTAGTGGGCCATGACTCACTCCATAGTGTATCCCTACTAAATCATGTATTGAAAAAAACTATTTAAATATTAACCCATCTTCCCCTATCCGAGGTATTTTGTGAAATAGTTCATGTGCCATATACTATCTCATTATCTTTATTATCAATAATTATGGTTAAACCCTATTTCTATTTATATTGTTGTGTTGTATGATTTACTTTGGGGACTATTGAATTTGAGTCCATAATTTTTGAATTTACAATATTTGCAAAAGAGATTATACTCAAGTTAGGAAGCTATTCAATTACTCTTTAACTATTATACCACTTTAGAAAGAAAAAAATTGGTCCCAAAATATAAAATGAATTGCCTATCTTAAAATTTTTTGCTTTTTAAAATTTTTGGGGGTTGAAATTTTAGAAAATTTAATCTTGTTATATTTAACCTTCATGAATTTACTTTGGAAAGTTGTTAGTAGGGATTGTTCACAATCTATTTATTTCAAGAGAGAATTTATTGTGTTATATGGCATGACGATAAATAATTCATGTTATTATCATGCACTACAACATAATAATCCTTCTACCCTCTATAGGAATTCACAATATTAAAGATCACATGGAATACCTTAAGGAAATATATTCAATGTCATGGTATTTTTGGTTGAAAATTTGTATCAATGTAAATAAGGATAAATGAATAGATCCTTATTACCTATTGATCCTTGTAGAACTCTAATAAAAGGTAAGAAATGAATGTTAGGAGATGCTAAATTTATATGTAAGTAAAGAATTATTAGAATGCTGATGAATTGATAATTCAACACATATTGCTTGAGCTTGGCACATGAGTTCTAATTGTATCAATTGATAGTTATCCAACTTTGGGAATATAAACAACTTAATTAAGGTTTATAATACTTGAGACCATGATAGGAATGTTTTGGATAATTACCTTGGGATGTAAATTATACTGGAAGGTAATGCAATATTTATATGAAAGATTCAATACTAAGTAACCCTTGACTCTTATATGTGCAACTTGGGTTCTTTGTTGCTAGTTAACAATTTTTATGATGACTAATTAAATGAAGTGATTTAGGATATTGTTCGTATTATCTTTGTTAGATATTTGTGATTAATTAAAAATATAATGAGCTCATTAGAGTGTGGTAAGGTAATATTTATTTCTTCTTTGTAGATCAATACATATAGATGTTCCATTAAATTTAGGAGAGAATATTGGACTTTGAATGTGGTTGGTTGTTTAATATTATTTGAAGATTCCTTTTAAGGTTGATTCTATTGGTTAGTTATTAACTATTGTGTGTTACCATTGGATTATGCCATGCATATTGAATATAAATGATATGACATAGTCATATGCTAACTTAGTGAGGATAAAGAAGGGAATATATGTGTTGTGAAGTGTCTAAATATCATAAAAAATAAATTATGAGTATACGAATATGTAGAGAAGGGGGATTCACTTCCCCTAAGACTCTTAAGTCATGGAAGAGCCTAACAAAGTGAATTTCTGTAAACTACTTTAGACTACCTAATAAGTTGAAAAGGAAGGGTAAACAAGACTCTATTTCCCTTATGTTTTATGATGGAGTTTTATAGAACTGTGAGCAGACCACATAGGTCTTAGACTATAGACTAGATGCCTCTCATCCAAAGGATGACAACATGGATGTCAAACTTCAACACGTTGTCCTAGAGTCTCAAAGAGGAACTGGCATCTTATACAGACAAAGGGTCAAGTAGCAACTAGATACACATGGAGTCTACTAACAACCCAAAAGTTCTAGTTTTATAGTTTGACAAAAATATATGGAACTGCAAATTAAAACAAGAAGAATACTATGAAAGCTACTCTAATAAAAAAATGATAAAGAAAGAATAAGAATTCGAACTTGCTCAAGGTCCAGTTCGCTAGCTAGCTCCAAGAAAATGAGTAGCACTTACACACACAAAAACAATAAAAATTTTGGGGCTATGTTTTGAGGTTTTCCTTAGTCAAACCACTGTTTCAATGTTCCCACCTCCATAGACAACCAATAGACAACAAGATTGTAGAAAAGTGATAAAGAAGTAGATAGAATAGACATAATGAAGCAGAGAGCAAAGACAACTTGGATGCTACTCTACAAGAAAGATAATGTAAAATAAGAAAAAAGACACAATATCACCTCCCTAAATCTATGAGTGCTCAAGATTGATAGAGAAAAGAGAAGAACAAAATCACCACAACAATGGAGCGAAGCTTCGACAACTTGTAGTAACAATGGAATTGGACCAAGAATATGGTGTAGAAGCCAAGTATGAAGCTAGTAGCTCAACAAGAGATAGTGAGAGTAAAGTAAGAAGAAGTGATAAAGATTCAAGGAGAAGTGTTAGAACCAAGATAGAGCTTGAGAATGAGACAAAAATCAGTTCTAATGGGAAAATTAGAGGAAATAGTCATTCTCAATAGTCAAGATTTGGTAGGGGGACATTATGCTCGCAAGTGAAAAAGAAACATAATGTCTTTTCCATTTCTTGATGCAGGAATCTTGTTAGGATGGTAGTGTGGCACACAAATGTTTGTGTGGTTCACACACATCCCTAAAAAAAATTCCCTTCACTAATGCTAAACAATAGGGAAATGTGGAAAAAGTGGAGCAAAAATAGTGGGTTTTTGCATTAAGTTTGTAAGGCTAAACTGAAGGTAAATTAATGGGAAATTGCACAAGGTGAAAAATTACACCATTACAAAAGAGTATGTGATCAAGCTTACATATTTTGCATAGACGATAGTAAGTAGTAGGAATTTTCATTGGAATTGTGGGTTGATTAGTATTCTATTGTATTTATGCTATATAATGCTATGTTTTAAATTTGATATACCTTACTCTTTAAAAATTAATATGCTCTCTAACTTCTTAACCTCACCTAGCAAGGTTGAACATATGTGTAAATCCATTCTAAATGAATGGGATGGAAGTGTATAATGCAAAATAATAAGCCTCTAATTATCTAAAAGAGATACATAGGTGGGGCCATTTCTAATGAACCCCTAAGGAATAGATTTGAGTCTAAGGATATGTCATTTTGTAATGATCTTACTATAATTTAGCAAGAATTTAAATCTATGGAATATATTTGTTATCATTTGTAATAACCATCCCTAGCTACTATTTTTTTTCTTTTGTATAGTGTTGTACTATCATAATCTTACAAGGATATATAAAATAATTATCCACTAATATTATGTTATCATTATTAAAATTATATAAATGGGATCATTCCTTGTTAATATCACAACGAGGTGAAAGAAAAATATAATTAGTGACAAGAGCATATATGTACGCTGATTTCATCAATATAGGTCCTCTAGTTATATGAAGATATCAAAACCAATTTATATAATAGAAAGCAACATCAATTAGATGAATCTCAACATGGATAATTTCAGAAATGTTGAGGCATCCAACTATAATTACATCCCAAAATTTAATAATATTAGCAATGCACTCTATTACTAAAACATAATAAATAGTGAACATATATCATATGCTTAATCATAGATAAAATAGATAAGTAATATCCTATTCATTGATGATGATATCAAGAGTTGGACAATCCCTTTGTAAGGTTGTCAAAATCTTGGTTTTAGGTACAAGTGTGAAATACAACCCCAACCATGAGAACAATAAGATCCCTATCTACCCCAACCAAGTGGACTCTCATAGACTAGAAATGAGGACAATAATTCCAATAAACAAGGGTACATGAGGTAACTTCAAATTTTTTCTTAGGCTCACTAAGATACTACCATCCATAATTATATATATAGATAATGAGTAACTCATATATGCATAGTGACCAACTAACAATAAGAAGGGAATGTAACACTATGTCATATTTCCTTCCATTTTATAGATCATTAACAGTTGTACCCTTAAGTACATCCTAGTTAGAAAGAAAAATGATAGTGCATCACATACTACACCTTTTCTACTTCTTATCTTTAGTTCACTCTTGACAAACTGAGTATCCCATACTACTTGTAGTTTTCATCAATTAGGGTGTAGGTAAATAACACATATCACATGCAACTATTGATGATGTTCCGCAACCCACACAACTTTGATTTAGTGAATCCTATCATTTATCACTCACATGCTACTAATGAAAGTTAATCCAACCTAGTACAAGTAAAACTCTTGATATATTTCACTTACATGTTATTGGTGAAGTCAACTAATACCTATCATGCCATGATTATCTCCTAGCATCCATCACATGCATACTAATAGATAAATGGATAGATAATCCATAAGATATAACAATTGACACCTAGCATTCATCACCTACTTGCAATTCATGATAATTGTCAAGAACACACCTAAAACATACCTATTTCTAAAATTTAGAGGTCATGTATTACCCAAGCTACATAATTTAGCACTTGGTATTACAATCCTATTTCACCCTTCATTCTAGTGAGCATGATATCAATCACCTAGATATATTAACAATAAGAACATGGATAACCATATATAGATAATCAATTTAGACCTACCAAAAATCATGTTCTTGATTTAGGACTGTGAATTTATATCATATACCATCACTCAACCTTTTAGTTGTAATCAAACAATGAACATGGAGAAGTTATAATCTATGGATTCCTTTAATCTGTAGGTTCATAAGGAATAAGTCTAGTCCACATGCCAACATAGGGTTACCCAATCTTTCCCATGTCTTCTATTGGGTCTAGTTATTAAATCATAGTGTATAGAGTAATGTAGGCATTTTATCAAATTTCTTATCTAGGAATTATGCTTTCCACATACGTGTAACATTTAATATTGAGTAACAAATACATGCACTTTGAGCCTAATTATTATGTCAATGATTGATAATCATTCTACTTGTCGGTGCCATATTAGTGAAGGTTTTAAGTGTTGCAAATAGATATCATACATTTTGCAAAACCTTCAAACTGCTAATGTAGGTTTTTTATTTTCGTTATTTTAGGGAATATTTATTTTTCCTACAAATTATTAAGGCTTATTAGGTTATATTAGACATGGTTAATGTGAGGAAATGTGGCATAATCCATCAGTTACATATGTCACTCTCACCCACCTCTAGGTAGTTGAGTCTCACACCCTCTTTGGATTTATTTGCTACCTCCCATTTTTTTGTCTTTACCTAGGTAGGTGTAACCATTTAATCGAGAATTCACCAAGTAGGTAAAATACCACCTATTTTTGGAAGTTGGTATTTATTACTCCTCTTGAAATCATTTTCACTTATTTCTCTATATAAACAACACTCATCTCTCCCCTTGGCTAGTCCAAGAGTGCTAGTTCAGTGCTAAGGGAGTGCTGAATTTTTTCATCTCTATATTTTTGTTCTTGCTTTCCTACAATCATTTTAATCTTGGGTGGATTCATAGAAAAATATAACATGGAATAAAAGTGGGTTATGATTTGTAGGTTAGTATTTTATTGGTAAATTTGGAGTCAATTCATCTTGAAAGTAAAGGGTGTTCTTCTCTTGCATCCAATGGTGATCTAGAGAATAAAAAAAACTTGATAGAAATTTTAATTTTTGGGTGAGATTACATTCTTTCTATTTACAATTGAAAGTACTTTGGAGCTTTCTAGATAAAATTTGAGCTCACCATCAATTTCAAAGAAGCTAAGAAAATAAGAATCATCTTTTATTTTGTCCAAATTGGACACCAAAGATGAGATTTGCGAGGGGTTGAAGCAAGAGATTTTATTTGAAGATATGACATGTTGCTAAAAATTAGGGAAATTTGAGGAAAAATGGAATTTTTCATTACATCTAGCAAGCCCAAAAACCCCTACTTCCATTAAAAAAAAAATCTTTTTTGAAGAAAATTGATTTTGATGCAAATTGTGTTTGCATGTGCAAAGTTAGACGACCCCACCTATGCAATGGATGGTAAAAACTTTAAAAAATATTTTTTCTATGTTATTAATAAAGTTATTATTATTATTTCAAAAAAGTTGCAATTTATTTATATATTTAAAATTTTATTAAAAAAGTAAAGTTTTGAAACAATAAAAAATAAAAATATTAATTTTTTTTTTGGGTACATAGGTATCAACAAGCCTTGTAGAACTTGTTAGCTCCTATACTTGGCCCTATCCCTATAGAGGCCTTGAGACCCATGTCTAAATAGGTCGTGGTCCCTTTAAGGGATTCATACCCCTGACTAAGGGGTTTAGGGTATGGCCTTTAGCCCTCGACCCCTTTATCATTCAACCTTTAAGACCATAAAAACATTTTTTTAATCTAAAAATAAAATTAAAATCTTGCACCTATACTCTGCCTCCCTCCTTAGCCTTTGTGTCATTATTTTTGGAAACTGTTCCATTTTTAGTAGTGCCCCTACATTTAGCAGAGATTCAAATTTATCTAGAGGTGCTCTATATTTGGTGAAGATCTATAATTAGCTAATGAGCCTCTAATTTTGGTGAAATTCAATAGTTAGCTAGTTATAACTACATTTGGCTACTTTCCTATATTTAACAAAAGTTTAGCTAAATTTGGCAAGATAAATTTTCAAATTTTGAACCCCTTACCATTGCAGTTTTAACTTTTGCAACTAATCTTTAGAAGGCTATACCATGGCCATACAAAGGATTTTTTCAGCACATTTTTTTTTATTTAGGGTAAATTTTCATGTTCTTCATAGTAGTATAAAAATTTTTTTGCTCAAGTGATCTTATTATTCTAGAAAAAAAAAATTCTCATAAGATTTGAAGGACATTAAGGTCATTTTAAAACTTTAAATGGCTATAACTTTCACATACAACTTCAAATTGAGGTGGATCTTTTTTTGAAAGTGGATCTTTTTTTGAGAGCTACATATTGGTGCTATTTTGAGATTATATTGTAATTTAGAATTTGATTCCATTTTAGGATATTGTAAAATTTTGGAAAACAACTCCAACATTGTAAATGCAATGATTTATAAAGTGTCAAATTACTTTTTGTTAGGGTATTATTGATTGAGGGAAAGGAGGGTTTCTTGGTGTTTTACTGATATGTTCAATGCTTGTTCTCTTCTTGTCCTTCAACATGGACCATTTAAAGGTTACATTGCTAACACCTTACAATTATACAACTTGGCATCAACATGCATGAAATGACTTAATACAACCTAGGTATATTCCATATGTTGAAAAAAAGTTAGATGAACACACAAATGATAAATAAAAGATAAAATGGATTCTTGAGCATACAAAAGCTCTTAGATGTCTTTTTAGCCTTGTTTTACTTGATCTTATGTTTTAGAGTAAATAAAGTTCAAATTCACATGATGCTTCAAAAAAATTAAATATATTGTATGGTAAAACATATGAAGTTAGAGGCTGTCAGATTTACAATAATTTGATGAGCCTTGATCCAAATAATTCTGGCAACACCCAAGATTATATAACTAAGGTTAATGATTTGAGAGAACAATGTAAATAATGCAATACTAAGAAAAAGGATATTCAGTTAGTTTATAATTTATTGAACAAAATTGCATTTGAATATGCATCTTTTTTTTCTAGCTTTCACACTCATAGGCCCTAGATATGGGATCGACATACACTATGTTTCATTTGCATCTTTTTCTGAGATGTTAATGTATGAATAATAAAAACTTATTTCTAGTCTCATAAAGCTATCACAATATCAAGATTCATTGACTAGTTGGTTTAAGGGATAGAAATAGTCAAGAAAATCTAAAGAGAAACAAAAGAAATTAAGAAAATGCCACACAGATCAAGCACACGAAAAAAAATTCAAAAGAGAACTCATCTAAGAAGGAGAAGCCAAGTTTTTATTATTGCAATAGGAATAAACATGAATAACAATCTTGTTATAAGAAGGATATTGATGAATTGAAACATCTTAAGAACAATAACATTGATCTTCCTTCTAGAATGTCTAAGTTAGTTTCTTCATCTTCCAATTCAAAATAGTTAGAATCTAGTAAGGAAAAGGACAATGCAGTTTTTATTTTTGAAACATCTAAAAGTAAAGGTAAATATCTTTGTGCTTCTATAGGTCTTGAATCAGGGAGATGGCTTCTATATTGTGGAGATTATCATTATATGGCTTCTCCACATTATGTGTTCTATAATTTTGAGCCTTGTGTTATGCCACCTATTTTTATGGGAAAAAATATTTACATGAATGTAACTAGGAAAGGATTTTTTGATATAGGGCATGACACTTGCAAAGATGTTTCATATATACCTCATTTGTTAAACAATATTATTTTCATTTACCAAATTACCCATGGTGGATCAAGGAAGACTATTGAATTCATAGCTAATTCAGTTATCATCAAAGACTTAGAGAGCAACCCGATATAATTTCTATTGGGATGGTTGATCATGCATCTTGGTTTTACACATTTTTAGACTTTGAACTTGATGATGGTTATGATCCTTTGGTTGTTGATCACACAGTTCCTAGTGTGAACTTTGACTTTGTGGACTATTTTGGTTGTTTGAACCTAGGTATTCTCACATTTGATCTAAACCTTGAGAGTTGTATTCCTTCTCCACTTCCTCCTACTTGTTCTGACATCACCATTATAATGATACAAGAGGTTCACATTGGTCTTCCTAACCTAGTTCCTTGGGATGAATACATGATAGGAATTAGAGGTTTGTAGAATACCATATTTTAGATTTAGGATACATTATTCATGAAATTTATTATATCTTTAGTAAAATCAATTATTCTTTAATTATTGTAAGGAAACATACATACCCTCTTGTTCTTTTCCCCTTAATCATTCATCACAATTTCATATGAGTGTGGATAATTTTAAGAAACATTTGGATGAGGTATATTTATTTTTAGAGGAGCCTCATACTCATCTTCAAATCTTGTTCTATATTCATTTCTATTAGATTCCAAATTTTCACCTTCACCAGTGGAACTTGGAACTCTTGATTTGGTCATGGCATTATTCAACATCAACATGGAGGCACCTGAGCAATTTTTAGATACTTAATACATTTTTTTCTTTCTTCCCTCATATTAATTTCAAGAATGGGAAAATATTCTACATACACCTTTGGTTTTGTTTCTTCCTAAGGGGAGCAATGTTGTTTGATGATCATGGACCATCTTCGACATCTAATTTCAAGCATCAACCATTGGCATAGTTGACTACCTAGAGAGAGGATACATAGTCTCTCTTTTGCTCTCTATTCTAGAGGCCACTTTTTCCTTACATGTGATTCTTTCTTTTGTGGGTAAAGTTATTTAATTCTTTTCTCTCTTTAGGGAGGAGTTTTGTCCCACTCGATTTTCTCCTTTTCTCCATTTTGGGATATCTTTTGTACATGGGTACATAATATGGTCTTGTAGCTGAGACCCATCTTTGTGTTGCAAAAGTGTGAAGTGAAACTACAATATGAACTTATGCGTGTGAATTTAGATCTAACAATAAGATTGCCAAATTAGAAATAAGTGATTGCAATATTCAACACAATAAAAAAAATTAGAAAACCATGTGCGGCACTAGATTTATATGGAAAAATATATTTCAAGAAAAAATACACATGAGAAGAGAAGGAAAGTATATTATTAATGTTCAAATGTGAGATACACAATAGCACACTTCACTACTAATCTCTAATCAATTTGACAACACCTTGTTATCCATAAGAACTCAACATAATACTACCATCCAATTGTTCCAATTTGTAGAACTTGCGGGAGGTAAAATCACAAATGGTAAACCAAATCAAGAGGCAAAAGATTGCTTGAATAAACCCATGCTCCCTTCTTGGAAAACTAAAATACATGATAAAATATTAAATAAAATTCGCAATGCTCCAACATAGGTGCCTATTCCATAGCCTATCCACCTTTTTCCTTTACAGATGTTCCAATGATTCTTCCACTTCTCGATGGAACACCAATGGACAACCTTTCATATTCCAAGCTTGGGCATCCCACACATGAATTTTCATAATCTCAAGGTGGATGCATAGAAGAGAGACATTATATATTATGTTGTATAACTCTATAGAAATGTATATATCTCTTTGAAAATTCAATTAGAATATGCCATAGAAAACATAAAATAAGTGTTTTTCCTCTGATGTCCCCTAGAACACTTTCCAAAGAGACACAAAAATGGCATAGGAATGCAAGGTTAATGTCACCTATCCTAAAATTCTCACACTTAACATTATACATTGTAATTACATCAAAGAGATACAAATAATAAATCAAGTTTAGAGATCAAGGCCCATGACCTTCTTGCACCAAGAGAACTTATCCATGGTTAGTGGATTCATAAGAGAATATGTAAAATTATCCAAAGTGTCACATTTTCAATCAAGAAATTACCATTCTCAGCCATTTCATGCACAAAGTGATACTAAATATCAATAGTCTTAGTACAAGGATGATACATGGGATTTTTGGCCAAACAAATAGCACTCTAATTGTCACATCTAATCCTCACTATCTTCCAAGAAAAGAAAATGTCATTACCAAGTCTCTATAACCACCACCCTTTTAGAGGAATGTGTATAAGCCATATACTCTACTTCAGTGGTAGAAACATCAATTGTAGGTTGTCTCTTACTCATCCAACTTACTACACCTCCAAACAAAGTAAATACATAGCCACTAGTGGACCTTTGACTATCCAAGTCACCTCCCCAATCTACATCAATAAAACCCTATGTGTCCAATTAATTCACCACATCATTAGCACCATGATAAAACAAACATTAATAAAAAGTATCTTCAAATATCTAAATAGCCTCTTAACAAAATTACAGTACTCTCTAGTAGGGTTAGACATAAACCTAGTTAGAACTCTTGTTGCTTGGGATATATCTGATCTAGCACAAACCATTGCATACATCAAACTACCAATGACACTAGCTAAAAAATTGATTCTTAAGCTCCCTAATCATCACCTTGTTGTTACCAATAAATAATATATCATCAATATAAAAGTTAATACTCAAAATTTGATCATCAATAACCTTAATGTAAACACAATGATCCTCCTCATTCCTTAGATAACCCAACTTCAATGCAAAAGCATCAAACTTCTAGTACACATCCTGGGCGAATGTTTCAAACCATACAAAGATCTTTTTAACTTATAAACTAGTTGTTCTTTTCCTTTCACAACAAAACCATGAATTTGTCACATCTAAAATTCCCACTAAAAAGTAGTTTTAACATCCATTTTATCTATCTCAAAATAAAAAGAAGAAACAATAGATAATGTGAATATAATAGAAGTCAATTTAGAATCAGAAGAGAAAATTTTACCAAAATCAACTCCATCTCTCTAGAAGTAGCCCTTAGTCACCGATTTGGCCTTGTGTCACTCTAACATGCTTCCTTCTCTTGGAAAAATAATATCTTAGGTGTCACAACTATTCAAAGCTATAATATCCTCCTACATGACCTTTGCAACCAAGATGCACTTTCCTCCAAAGAGAGTGCCTCCTTGAAAGATCTAGGTTCATTGTCAATACTCAAAAAATAAAATACAAAATGAAAATCTGGTGGGCTATACCTTTCGAGTAAGTGTAAGAAGTTGGGTCCACAAAATGTTCAAAAAGTGGAAGTGTTTTTCCTAGTTTTTTAGAATTTGTCATAGTTGGACTAAAAATTTGAAGCTCTTACACATTGAATCTTAAAAGATTCCAATAATATAAAACTTAGTATTTTGAGTCTAGACTTTAAATTAATTTATTTTAATATCCAGATGATAAAAATTAATTTTTAATAGGCACATGTACATAAAACCACTTTCTAAAAGTCACTTTTTTAGGACCATACCATGCATGTGTATGAGCACCATAATTTGACCTAAATAAAATTATTTTCTAATTCATTTTGAGGAAAGATGTGTGACAAATTGGAGATTGATGAGAATATTTTTTTAATTTTTTTTTCTAAATATATATTTTTAATAACTCTTTTTTTGGTCCTAATTTCTATTTTTGGAAACCCTCATGTACAGACAACATAATTTAACCTAAACTAATCATTTTTTATTTTTTTTTTCATTGTGTAAAGAATTTTTTGTAGATTGATGACATATTTTTTACAAGAAAATTAACAAATTAAAAGTTATTAAAAAATATCAAAGCCTAACATTTCAAGTTTATAGACATGTTTCCTTATAAATTAATTAAAAAATAGAAAATATAATTCAATCATAAAAAAATACATATTTGAAAACTAGACATTGTGATCTATATGGTTTTAACTTCACAAAATAATTTTGCAAAAATCCCCATCAGCCATATTGCAAAATTTAGTTATTTCTCTTGACATTTCCATGACCTTGTACTTGTAGGTCCAAGGCTAAGGGTTAAGTTACGATGCCTTGAACTTGAGCCTAAAACCAAATAAAATAGTAGGTTGGGATTTCAATTTTTTTAGAACAGGTACTTGTTTAGCAACATGATCTCGATTTGATGCTTGATTCCTTATTCATAAAAGGGTTACCATTTTTAAAACATGCATGCCCATTACTTTCAACATTTTTTATTTGTATGAAACTTCCCCTCTTTGTGGACCCATATTCTTGCACTTACCCTATCAACTGGATTACATTACCTTGTGGACCTCCTCAAGGTAGGAGTAATGGGATCTACTTGATCTTCTTCTTCTTCCTCTATGTTCTCATCTTGCACATAATCTTAACTCTTTGAATCCTCTTCTCCATCCTCAATCCATCTAATTGTTCTTCTGCATGTGCATGTGAATCTTCCTACTTCTCAATATTTGTCTCAAAGTGCATTTTCTTTGTCTTAGATTTCTCCTTTGGTCATTCTTATACTAAGTAAGCTCTAAAATCCTTGAAATCACATATTTAGAAAATATTATTTTATGGGTTATAGGATGAACCAAAGCTTATAACCTTTTACATTCTCACCATAGTAAAAAAAGATGCATTTTTGTGATTTTGGATCTACTTTAGATAGATTTGCTTGAGGCAAATGAACAAAATCTCACAACTGTAGAACATTAAGTGTGAAACAAAAAGATTTCTACCTATCCACACTTCATAAGGAGTTTTATCAACAATAGATAAACAAGGATATCTATTAATCATATAACAATTAGTACCAAGAAATTCTTCACAAAAGAATCTATCAAGCTTTAAAGCATTACTTAACATTCTCCTAGCTCTTTCCATCAAGGTTCGGTTTATTCTTTTTATTAATATTTTTTTAATACAAAAATATCATTAATAAAACCAAAAAAGAGGTAAAAGAGTAAGTGAAGAAAAGAAATAATTCTCTTACTAAGTTCTAGGTGGAAAGTAGCGAAAAAGGAGATTTCAGTTTTCCTTCATGAAGACCCACATAGCAGAGTTTGTTTTATCACTCTTTTTTTCCCATTAACATGGTGGTGTGGAAGAAGTCTTCTGCTACTTCAGTGTAATGGGGAGATGTAGCAAAGAAGAATAAGGAACATTACATGAGAGATTCTATTGTTTTTTATTTTTCATTGAAATAAAGCTTCTTACATGCCACAAGACTAACACCTTATTGCTTTACTTTTATCAAAGTTACAACTTGATACTTGAGGTATTGACCATGTTGTAGGATATGCAAAGGAATTTTTTCATATTGCAAGGGAATTAAAGGCATTACCAAAGCTACTTAATTCACCCACATAGAAAGTTCTTAATTTTATCTTTAGACTTTGACAGGTATACCAAATGAGTCTTAGGATCCCTACACATTAGCTTACATCTTAATTAGAATGTGGGTAGGTCTATCATATGGAATCCCCTTGTATTATCATCATTTTCATGAAGTATACCATAGTTTTTATGGAGGTTATATTTCTAGTGTTGACTTTCTATTGTTTGTGATGGAAAAAAGCATGTACTATTGGAAGATGGTCAACACTCCCCTTAGGATTTGTGACATGGACTAACTGCCTCCCATGGATCCATTAACTTTGACAATTATATCAAACATTAAAAGGTAGATCTTTTGGTGCAACAACAATTGTGGGGCCAACAATTGGTATCAGAGCCAAAAGTACTAGGTTTGAATCCCCTTGGGTAACGCTAAGGGGGAGATTGTTGGAATTGGTCAATGCTCCCCCCAGGATTCATCACATGGACTAACTACCTCTCATGGACCTGTTAACTCTAACGGTTGATCAGACATTAAAAGGTTGATCTTTTGGTGCAACGAAAACCATGGGGCCAACATATACTATAGTTTTCATGGGTATTGCATAGTGAAGGAGTAATTTAATGTTGCATTGTATTTTTCTAATGACTGATTGTTAAGTATCAGATGGTGAATCCAAAGCATGTAAGAGAATAAGGAGTATTCAAACCCCTTTCCTAAAACCCCCTTAAGTGTCAATATGACTATAAAAACTAATAAATCCCTTTTCAATGTTAATGGCAGTGTGAATATCTTGAAAAGTGAAGGTGTCCCCTAGTAAGTATTATAAAATGTTTCAATTTTTAAGGCCCTTACCAAAGCCTTATGAATATGTGGATAAAAAGCTATAGTATCTTGTAGTGTTGCTAAGATATCAAAAAGGTTGAGCCACTATGATATTATGGTAGAAAAGAACAAGCCCTTCTTGAATTCCTAAAACCTTGCCTCTGTCTAGGTTGAGTAAGATGAGATATCTAAGAAAAATAAATGATTTTTCAAGTTTCCCATAGGCATGATGACTAGTAGAAAGATAATTTGGAGCTTGGTTTATACTAAAAATAGAATACAAAACTGAGATGACCTATGGATGGATGTGATAATAATGAGGTTTAAAGAGAATAATATTTAGGAAGGCTCATCAAAATATCCCAACAAAGTAAGGTAATAGTGTTGATATACTTTAAGGTTGTTATCATAATGAAACAAACTTACTATAAGATATTGTTGAGTATGAAAATATTGATAGGAGACAACTCTAAGTGAAAGGGTAAAAATGAAAATAATAGTAATAGAA
This sequence comes from Sequoia sempervirens, assembly GCA_007258455.2. Taxonomy (NCBI): domain Eukaryota; kingdom Viridiplantae; phylum Streptophyta; class Pinopsida; order Cupressales; family Cupressaceae; genus Sequoia; species Sequoia sempervirens. The sequence goes on along the minus strand of VDFB02000008.1, from coordinate 48,973,835 downwards.
ACTCACTTCCCAATGAATCAATGTAATGATGACAATGTTATCAAATGCCATGACATGATCATCCAAAATTGATACTAATGACATGAATAGCAAGTTAAGAGTAGGTCGTGGAAGAAAGTTCAAGTGATAGTGAGATTGAATATATCAACATCACTCACAAGGAAAATCGTGGTAAGACCAAATGACGAGAAAAGCATGATAACCTAATAAAAGTTGGTCCATATAATTTACCCTCACATCCCATAAACTTGTAGGTGATTATATATGGAAAATTTTAGATGATACTCACAAATGAATAGTGATAGTCCTGAAGGAAGATAACCTCATGACATGAAGCATCTAGGGGAAGACCTAGTGATTTGTCATTGAAAATTTGTACAAAGAAGTCATAGAGAACAACATGTGAGTCATGAGGTTTCAAGGTCAACTAAAATTGTGTGGCAAGTCTTCCATGAGCATATAATCCCTCATGACAAAGGTTTACTACAACATAGTTCCATGCAATTATATCTTAACGAATGTCAATGTGGGAGAGAGGAGGTTTGTAAAGTATGAATGTTTGTCTCTTGTGATTAGTAACTTGTTAAAGACATCTCTACATTATAGAGGCAACCCATCATAAGGAAGTCACATTAGGAAAAAGTGATAGTGAAATCACATAGTGTGGAAACTTCCATGACATATGAAGGCATATATTGGAGTCTTCAATGGTAGTCTGACAATCTTAAAACAATCAGAAAGAAATGTTTTAAAGTCAAGGTGATAGTATCAAAGACTATTCATGATAGTTCACAAGGCAATAAAAATGCACAGTATAATCACCAAATTTCCAAGGAGGTAGTCTTCAAATATCAAAAACAATGAAAGAATACCAAAAAACCTAGGAGCCTAAGCGAAAATCATGACAATCCTCAAGTATTATGTGGTAGATGACAATGATGCATGATAATAGGTGAGAGTTTATGGTATTGGAGAGTGCTTTAGGCTTGATTATTAAATCCTTTATAAATACCCCATATTGAGAATTGGCTTATTCTTGTTCAAAAATGAGTTGTCTTAAGCAATGTCAAAATTATTGACACCTTAGAAAGATATAGTAATAAACCCTCCATGAATTGTAGAATACCTAAAAAGAATAGTTGACGCTAATAAAACTAGGAACAATTTATTGTTGAGTGTGACAATCCTAAATACAATGACAAGAGAGTTGTCAATCTTCTTAAAAGACACGTGATCATCTAAAAGTAGTCCAAATAGATATAGATAATAGAGGCATAGTCATAGTTATCAATGTTCAAAAGACTTGTTGATGGTAGTATGATAGTCCACAAACCTATGCATGAAAGTATGAGCTAGTCAAGAGATAATGAACTTTGGAATAGTTTCTAAACAATGGCAAGACAATGTGTGACATGGTATCAATGCAAAATGGTGTTGAAAGGATAATGTGATGATAGCATTAGAAAAATGTATGATAGTTTATAATAAGTCTTAAATCTTATGTGGTATCAAGAGTTAGAGGATAAAGATATGTGAAATTGTGACATCATGAAGGGGCTAGGGCAGTCCTGATGGATGGACAACATACAAGGAACAATTAAAAGGAAACAAAGACTAAGAAGCTAGAGAAATATGAGTATATAGTGGCAGTCGTAAAAATAATCTTGACCATAGAAGATCTTTAAACCATAGTGACATGAGACCATGGTAAATATTATCAAAATTTATGCCAAGAGTATATGACAATAAGCATGTTTGTTTGTAGACAAAATCATAGTAAAAATGCATTGTTCTTAGTGATGATATGCCTAATTGGGTCAAGGATACATGGTAAGCATGGAAATGATCAAATAATCAAAGCTCCATGAATATTTTGAAATGGAAAATGGTAGTTACATTTATGAATAGAGGACTTCCACTATAAAAGGGAGGAAAAGGTATGTGTTTGACAATGGGGCATTCATGAATGTATAATAAGAAATCACACTAACCTTCATAGTGGATGTAGTGAGAAATAATCATAATGGATAGTGTAAGCTTGATAAAATATTGTCATAAAGAAGATATATGACATCTAATGGAAACTTGAGAATTAAACACCTTATCATAAACTGATAATCCATTAAGCCTATTAAAAATGTTCCATTGGCTTTAGAGTGATAAGTGGAGAGTAAAAATTCCTTCAAGATAGAATAGTTGTATTCATGCATGGTAAAATCTTCAAACTTTTATGTCAAATATTTAAAAGATAATCATGACTGTCATAATCATAGCCAACATAGTGAGTTATTGAAAGAGTGTTATAGTTACGACAAAGATGATAGAGGAGAGTCACTTAGTTGAAGAAGCTAAGAAGATTCATGGAAATGACACGCAAGAGAATAGGATATAAAGTGAGTGAGACCTATCAAGAATTAATCACCATCATCTCGAGGATAACATATGGAGGCAATCTAGGTTGTAATAGATTATACATGATAGTAGTACAAAACACCAAAGAGAAGAACAAGAAGGATGACATTGCCATATACCTAGAAATATAAGAAAAAGACATGAGAATTTTGAAAAATGATAGAGATATGAAACATGAGGTAAAATAATCCTTTATAAATGAAACATGTGTCAAAATAAACCTTGAAGTTATCCTACACCCCTATGGAATTTTTGACCATTTCAAAACCTTGACACATATCCTATGAACATGGAAAATGGGTTATGGAAATTTGTCAAAGTTTGAAGTAGTTTTAGGGGATTTAAAACCAATTGAATGACTTGGACAGTAGGTTAGAAGATATAGGGGAAAATTAAAACAATTTGAAGATATTTGCAAGCATTTAGGAGCTCATTTAGGCCCCCAAGAGGAGGACTTTGACCCAACAACCAAACATCATACTTGTCATTTTTTTCTTTAGTAGACATGTTCCAAGTCTCTATGAGGTGGTTCAAGGCTAAAAGGAATGCCTAGGGATAGTTAAAATAATTGTAATTTCACATTTTCTTAGCATTTCAAAAGCATTTTCAGATTGGTACCACTGTTTAAGAACCTTTTTATCAATAAAAAATCAAATTTTCCTTCTTATTATTTTGTTTTGTTGTTATTGGTATAGGTTTTTATTTTCCTCTTGGGTTAATTTATTTTCCCTTATTCATGGTTTTTCCTACACTTTTATCAAGATTGCTTAGGATAATAAACTAAGTTTATCATTTAATAACTAGGAGATAAAGTGATGAGTTGTCTCCACTCTTTAAGGGTGGAGTATTTACTTTTTCATCACTTTGTTTAATATTGGTGGTTATTGGTGGCCAATTCCTATTGGTTGATTTTCCACCTCCATCCTCTCCTTACTTCTATATAAACTCACTACCCAACTTGTATTTTTCATCTTGGAAGCTCTTAATGCAATTATTCAAAGTTCCTTTGCTGATTCAATCTATTTCAAATTTCTAACATGGTATCAGAGATTTTTTTTTGAGAAATCTAAGTTCATATATTTCTAATTGAGAGATTGAATTCTCCATATAAGATCTTGTAAATTCCCATATGCTCTTTGTAGACTTCATCTAATGCACCCTTATTCTCTAAATGTTTCTTTCCCAAGGCATCATTAACAATATTGCCTTCCTTTCTCACACTACAATAGTTTTTACTCTCAAGTTCAAGTTTTCATGCAAGATAAAGCCACTTGTCAAGCCCACACAATTGCACTATAAAACTTGGGGACTATGCTTAAGATGTAATGTGGTGGGATGCCAAGTAGTATATTCATGCACCAACTATAGGTAGTGAGTAGTGTTTTTGTTTCTTCAAGTGATTGATTTCCTCAAAGACACATGTCAAGATAGCACAACCTAAATTGGTTTCTAAGCATCACAAGTGGTATTTAATGTGTACTTGGACGAAACTCTTGGAAGCTCCACTACGAACAAATGGAAAGGGTCGACATGTGGTTAGTACGAATGCATCCTAATGAATGAATACTCATCACAGACTCTCATAATGAAGCTAGCAAATGGTTATAAGGGCATATCGTGGAGTAACAGGTGGCATCATCACCACATTGATGGTTGCTTATGACTGCCTAGTATGGCCTTTTCAACGATCTAGATGAGGATGATTTTTTAGGTGCAAGAGTAGGGAATCTTTTCCATTTCGATGGTATCCATCTTGTTGGAAAGGTTTTTTATATTTAAGCCCTACATGGAATTATTTTGGGGCTTTAGTCTTGGTGGTTCATCACCTTTCAAAGAAGGAATGATAAGGAATAGTTTATTTTTTGTAGTTTATGAAACCTTAGAAATTATTTTTATGAGAAAGACTAAATGCATAATTTTGTGCTTTATTTTCCTCTGTTGTGCACTCCTTTTCTTTGTCTAGAAATATAATTATGCTCTATGTTGTCATGGAGAAATTGTAGTGACAGATTATTCTCTTTTAGCTTTTGTAATTTTAGTTACATTAATGTATGAAAAACTTTGAATCATGTCTAATAATCTTTTGAAAATTTTCAAAAACCTATCTAACTAAGATCTTATTATGCTACATCATGATTGAAATGTTGTAAAATATTGGTACATCGCCTTAGAATAGATTAATTTTATGTTCATTGCATTTCATTTCTTCTCCCTTTTCCTCCCCCTGTGAACAAAATAAAGAGTTAGCTTCTAAAATCCCTTAGGTCATTTTGTAGAGCACATTCTAGTTCCCCATGTGAAAAAATTCCCATAACTATACCTCCTAACCATCAACTTTAAAGGTCAACAATTTTTTCTGGCATGCCTGGTGGGACCAAAAATATTTCAAGCTTGATTAAGGAGTCAGGGGCTTGTCACTAGATCTTTAACATGTAATCCCATATTACTCTTACCCTTGTAGGTGACTATCAAACAATAAATTATTTTAAGAAGTGGAGCAACAAAAATACCAATGCAAGCTCAAGCGCAGTAGGTGCAAGCTCCAATGGCTACTAGAAAATTTGTAGCATGGAATAGTGGTAGCTCACTTATTCCTCCAACCCCTCTAGCAGTATGGGATTCCATTCTCACCAACACTCTCAAAGTGGTCCCTAAATTTATGGGAGAATATTTTAAGACATCGAAGAAACATCTACCAGATGTCACCTGCATGTGCACAGTGCACATGCAGCATAGAAAAGTGTGGCCTTAAGGATTCTTGCTACTTCCTTTAAATGGAAAGCTTAGGAATGGTATAATTCCCTACCCCAATTCAATTACTACATGGGATCAAATCAAAGATAGCTTCTTTGAATGGTTTATAGAGAAAGGTGACCAAAATTCCTTAATCCAACAACTAATAACCATTAAAAGGGCTCCCCAAGAGGTTGCCATAGATTTCAACACAAGGTTTCACAAAACTTGGAAAAGGATCCTTGTGATAGCCAGACCTTTGAAAGGTATGGATATTTTTTTCTACTTAAAGGATTTTAATTCTAGCATAGACATAATGATCTAGTCATTAGGAGGATTAACCCTCCTAGATGCATATGACTTGGCCATCAAAGCTAAGAATAATCTTATAGATGCTGGAAATCTCCCTCTGTGGCTACCTATACCTATATTCCATGAATTACAACTTTTTTTCCTAAAGGATTCCCTAAATACCTTTGTCGAGTATCTCCTTTGACATATGTGCATCCCAATGCATAGACAAATGTATCTATTCCTACATCCTTGGCCATTTAAGTGAGCGATATTAAGATTTTACTATGAACCTTTTCTAATGAGATACTTAACCTTAAGAGGTAGAAATATACACTGCTTACGCCCAGGCTACCAAAATTTCCAAGGCAACAAGCCTCCCTTCTAGCATAACCAACACCAAGGAGGTATATGAACAAATAATCGACAAAACCTTCAAATTAGATAGTCCTAGTCCCGACCCTATTACAATCTATATCGTAAAATCATAACAAAGAATTTGATATTAGGGAAAAATAATTTGGCAGACAACAATAATGTATGGTGTTTCCCCTGTAATGATGCATGCGTGCCTCAAAATTACCCTAGGAGTAATCTCCAATAGAGGGTCTTAGAATAGGAGAACCAATGGGTGACTGTTGATACAAGTGCATATTCTTATTAATCCCATGGAGTGGAGAATTGTATCCTAGTGGCACAAATGTAGGGCATGTCCCTTGAGAAAGAATGATAAATCCTTTCATATCATGCTCTATTTCCTTGGATGGGGGGAGAAGATGTAATGTTCACCAATAAAGCGTCAATGTTGAAAACCCCTAAGGTTCAGTCAAATTATTACACTTGGTCCAAAATGAGGTTGTCTAGAGAGCATGCACCTATTACACCACAACCTAAGCTAGTCATTGAGAAGGACCCACAATCATTGGTAGTGGCTCTAACAACCCTGTAGAAGAGGGGGATTCACTACTCACAAGTTCTCTTCATTTATAGAGCCTCACAAGGTGAACTAGGTCCTAAACTACATCAAGGAACAACGTGAAAGTTTTAGAATCAGAAAGGGTAGGTCACAAAGATTCTCTAGACAAACTATCAAGCTTTCAGCCAAAGGATGTTAGCGCAGAATATGGATGATAGTGCAATGTGCTAGCATCTTCGAGGCACCATGGCATCTCATACTGACCAAAGAATGAGAATGTCTTAGAAAATAGCTAAATGACTACTTCTATGCCAATTGCTGAGAACTTATAGAATACGATAAAGTAACAAAATGTAATAGAACAAAAATAAATTTGAATTGAAAGAGATAAGGAGAAAAAATGAAATACTCACAATGATGCAAGTGATGAAGCCTCCAACAAATGAATGTATTCAAAACCTACATGCGTAAGACTTGGAGAGGATGTTGGGGCTGTATAGGGGTTTGCCTCAGTCAAACCCCCATTTTGGTGTTCCCACCTCCATGGACAACCAGAAAAAAAGAAAGAGATGAACTAAAATGGAAGAAAGAATGTGGTGAAAGAAAAACCCGCTCAGGGGTAGAACCCGCACCATGAAGTATGAGTGATAAAAGAAAACCTCACTCAAGAAGGATAACTTGTATCACAAAATAAGTGAGAAAAGCAATCCCCACTCAAGGAGGAGAACCCATATTAGAAAGTAAGAATGTAAGAGAGAGGGGATATGTGAAATCCCAAGATTCTCACAAGCATGAAATGAGGGAGATGAAGTTGCAAGAGTGAAGCTAAGAGAGCTTGGAAGTACTTGAAGCTGCTATGGAAAGCTATGTGCAAGCAAGATTTGGATAGTAGAAGGCTGAAGCCAAAGAAAGAGAGAAGCTACCAATAGAGGAATAAAGCTAGAAGAAGTTAGAGAAAGTTAGAAGATGCAAATGGAGTGAAAAGAAGCTTCTTTATCCATTACAAGGCATCCTAAGTTTTTACCACCGACAAAAGGTGAGGACAAGTGGAAAGCATGCTCAAAGACAACTGTTTGAGCATTGAAATGTCATAAGACACTAGCATGGTGTGCAAACATCCACACATCATGCTAGTGTCTGGAAACATCACACTATAAAATGACAAGAACGAGAAAATCCCAAAGTTTGATGTAAAGTTGTCACGCAAGGATAGCTGTTGAAAAGGGGTGATAGAGCATCCTGAGAAGGGACAAAGGATGATGCAGGGGATAAAATGAGTGTACTCAAGATGCTAAGGGAGTGGACACTAAAGTAGATGCAAGAATGTATGTGAAATTGAGAGGGGTGCAATTTTATGATTATACAAACCCAAAAGCATAGTGAGGTAATTTTGAATAAAATAAAAGAGCCAAAGGCTCCTGTACATGGATTTCTTAATGTAGTGGATCAATTGAAGAAATCCCCAACCTGTTTCTCTTTATGAGATATTTTGGCCATCCTAGAGAAGAAATTATTTTTGTGAGAGTCTTTGGGAGAGGATAAAAGATTGTCACAAGCTAGTGTAGGCCCATAATGTAAGTAGGAGAAAGTAAAAGAGCCATGTAAAGAGTTGTGGGCCTTAGGAGCTACAACATTCATAAAAAAAAAAGGCGGCAAAGGAACAACTAAGTAATCCAAAACCTACCCTATTCTTCTTGACACTTGTTGTAGGGGATATGCTACTACACAATTCTATGATTCACTTTGATGCCAACACTATAGTTATGCCTAAATTGATTACATATTCATTAAAATTGGAATATGAACCTCTTAATAAAGGAATCATGAAATTAGATGGAAAAGGGTTCAGGCCTTAGGTATAATCAAAAGCCTCACCTTAATCCAATATTCATTCCCCAACATTACAGTCACCCAAGAGGTAGTAGTAATATATATCCCTCCCATTTTTTAGCTATTCCTATCTAGAGATTTCATTGATAAGATTGGTGGATATTTGTCCCTAGACTAGTCTCATCTAATCCTTAGGACTAAGCATAGTGCTAAGATGAAAGTGTTATAATAATCCTTACACCCAGAGCACATAGCAAATGATGTTGTGATGAACTTTGAGGCCATGCACACATCATTTTAAAAAAATGAAATGTATTGTGTGGAGATGTTGGAAGGTGAAGAAGCTACTAGAGACAAAAGCCTTGAAGAAGAAGTCCTAATAAAGGAATTCATGAGGAATGATCCATTCATAAATTATGATGCTACTGGTCTCAATACATATGTGATTTATGAAAAAGATCAAGCCATCCCTCAGGTGACTAAGATTTAAGAAAGCCAACATGAAATCTTAAATCATGAATCGAGCCTATGGAATCTACACTTTGATGGTGCGATATGCAAGGTGGGTTCAAGAGTCAATATATTCCTATTATCCCCTATATGGGTAGATAATCTTAGAGAATTATGATTCCAATTATCTTGCATAAATAATGAAGGTGAGTATGAAGGCCTAGTCCAAGGTTTGAGTCTCACAGAGTGGATGGGAATTTAAAAAGGATAAGGGTATTTAGAGACTCAAAGTTAGTGATAAAAAAAATTAGAGGGACATCAACTGCAAAAAATGTGTGAATCTAATCCTACGACCATAAGGTGTGAGACCTAATCAAAGTATTTGAATCCTTCAATATCCAGGTGATTGTAAGATCTTAGAATGTTGTAGTGGGTAGAATGGCGATAGTCTATTCTTAGTTCAATCTAGTGAAAGACTTGCTATCAAATGAGAATGTAGTGTAGGTGATCATAAGACCTACTATTCCTGACAATGATCAAAACTAGAAAGCCTTTAAGATTGATGCTTAGATTGTCATGTTCATTCAACATTTTGGTGCATTTGTAGAACAATTACAACTTGAAATTGAAGAGGCTTATGCAGACCATATTATCCAGCTTAGAACCAAAAATATTGTGAAGGGTGTAATCAATTAGATAGAAAATATTTTTGATTTTGGGGATGCCAAAAATGACAAAAGAAAGTTTGTTGCAAATAAGGGAAATTACTCTGATCTAGATGTTCAAGGTGGCAAGAAGTTGAAAGTTGGAAAATATGTTCCTCAAAGGGATAGAGAAAGGTTAATATCTTTCTACAAAGAGTACAAAAAATTATTGGCATGGACTTATGATGACTTGAGAAGAAATATGATCCTAGTGTGATCCAACACACTATAGACTTGATTGAAGGAGAAATACTAACCTACCAAAAGTAGAGGCCGATCAACCCAAAAAATAGAGTTTCTCAAGGTCCAAGAATTGAGGAAGCTTATAGATTGTAGGATCATATATCCAATTAAGCACTCTACCTAGGTATCTAATTTGGTCCATATTCGAAAGAAGAATGGTGACATTAGGCTTTGTGTGGATTTTAGAGATCTGAACAAAGCATCTTTGAAAGATCACTATTCTCTTTCTTCTATGGAGTAGATTATTTAAACTATAGAAAGATAAAAAAAATTCTCCTTACTAGATGGCTTCTCTGAATACAATAAAGTGAGGGTTAAAGAAGAGTACCAACACAAAACTACTTTTACTACTAAGTGGGGAACATTTGAATATTTAAGATACCTTTTGGTCTTTCAAATGTGAGAGCCACTTTTAAACAGGAAATTGATATCAATTTCAAGGATTTGATTAGCGTGATCATCCTTATATATCTAAATGACCTAACGATATTCTCCAAGTCTAAGAAGGACCATTTCAACCATTCACTAGTACAAAAAAAACAATAAAATACTTATAAATGACTACAGTTGGTCATGTGATCACTAGTAGTTTATGGGTATGTGCAGGATCATGATGGGCCAAAAAGTGGCAATATGATGGGTATGTAGCTTACGAATTTTTTTTACCCAAAATTGATGAAATGAAAATGGTTTTTAAAGGAGATTCTCAACTTTCCACCAATATAAATTATGCTTTACTTTGAATTTAATAAGTAATTATTATTCATTTTCTATTCAAATTATGACTAAGTCCTGATTGATAGGCTGATTGAAAAACATCTATAGCTTTCAAATGATATCACATTTTTTGAATCCAAAATATGCGTCACATTCTATACTTCACATACTATAGGATAAAAAAAAAATGAATTTCATGAAGTTTTGACCAAGTTAAGGTGGTTAGACATACGAGTTTTTTATATTTTTTAAAAGTTGTAATAAAAAATTCACAATTAATTATTTACTTGGAAAAAAATTACAAAAAAATATGTATCACATCGGGACATGAATCCTCTACTTATATCTAAAATATTATTAAAAAAATTATGATTTTATTGTGGTTAGGGTGGTCAGACAGACACATACTTCTTATTTTTCCCTGAAATTTAAGTACTATTGCATTGAAATTTCAAATTTTCACCAAATAGATTTTTTTTTTAAAACAAACCTAGTAGTTTAGAAACTAAATTCAATTTTCTATAGATTTTATTCTTACATATTTTTGAAATAATATAGATAACTTATTCAAAATTTTACATCAAGCTACCTAACTCTGATTTTTCTGATTTTTTTGCCACTTAAGGGCCTATTTTTTCCATGATGATCCTGCACATACCCTTATTGCCAGTCATATATAATGTGACCAAATTGATGAATAAACCATTTTAAGTCATTTATTGGTTTTTTTGATTGACTGATTTGGTATTATATTTAGTCGTTGATTTAGTCATTCACTATTGTGATCTGGTCATTTATTTAGTCAATTTTTTTCTACTGATATATTTAGTCATTGATTGTTGTAATCTGGTCACTTATTTAGTCATTCTTTATTCATTGATATATTTAAATAGTCACTTATTTAGTTATTGATTTATTCATTGATTGTTGTAATCTAGTCACTTATTTAGTTATTTTTTATCCACTGATATATTTAGTCATTGATTGTTGTTAACTGGTCACTTATTTATTCATTTTTATTCATCAATTTTTGTGCATTGGTAGTGTATTTAGGCATTAATTTTAATCATCATTTTGATCAATTTGGTATTATATTTAGTCATTTTTATTCAATGATTTCATTGGTCATATACCTAGTCATATTTATTCACTGTTCATTGATTTTTGTCAATTGGTCGTATATTTAGTCAGTTTAATTATTAATTGATGTCAATTAGTAGTATATTTAGTCATTTTAATTGGTTGATATTTGAGTTTTTAAGCATAAAACATAGAAATACACATCAATAATCAATTGCACACAATAATACAACCATTGAGAAGGAAAAATCAGTGAACTTTATTAATAAAGAAAGGTGTTCTAGTTATAACTTACAAATAGAGTATTACAATTGTTATTTTTAGTCACAAGACTAAAAAATTGACTTACAATATTGTAGAGAAATTATTGCAAGAAAGAAACTTCTCCAAAATACTTTTGCAATGATGGGAACACATGCTTGAAGTCCTTCAATACGAGTTCATTCCCCTTTCATCTCTTAAAACTTCTACAACGTGGGAAATCTTCCTAGAGCAAGTTGTAACTTGTAGAATCCAAGGAGAGTGTTGATCATGTCCCATATATGAAGCTCTCTCGACCTTCAATGTAGTCAACAATAACCATGTTAGAAAATTTCCTCCTTTATATGCTATGTGGCATCTAATATGAGCAATAGGGTGCTACCTTTTCTGCCATGAATGAAGTTGTGCCTCAATACAACCAAAAAAATTAATATTAGTCTCAATTTAGAAAGAATAAAAGTGCATTGTATATTGCAAGTTTACAAAAGAAAGTCCAAACACAGTAGAAAGATAAATCAATTTTAAAAATGTAGCCTTGTCAAAAAATGCCTTAAATAGAGTGTTCAACATAGGCCTAAAATATGCATATTGAACCCTTGATTTCAAAACCTTGTTCAAAATTTAAGAAGGTGATACACTCATATTATAGAATTAAGTTGACATTTTATAAATGAAGGCTATCAACACTATCCAGACTAGAACATCATTATCAACAAAAATTTCCTAGAAACCAAGCCCAATAATGTCATTAGACTTGGACAATGAAAATGTCAACCCTAGTTTATGTGTTGTCTCAGTAAAGACCTGCACCTTTAAAGAATCCATTTATACATAAATTCCAAATTAAGTTTATGAGAAAAGATATTTGAATCCAGCTGGGAAGCTTTAACATCCAAAAATTACTAACCTGATGTTTCACAACAAGTTTCCCAACTGTGACATCATCTTTCCCATTCACTTTACAAGCACTGCCCAATTCAAATTTTGAAGGAACAAACACAAGGTACTTTTTTCAATGGTAATTTTAAAACTAGTGATTAATAACAAAACTTAAAGAATCCATTAAACTTGCAAGAAAACAACTACTTGAAAAAATACACAGAAGCATCACCAAATGGTTCAAAAGTCATTATCAGTATAAGTCCAAAAATTTGATGTTTGTATGCAAATTATATAGGTTTATTGTCTTACAATTCATCAAAATTAGAAAAAGGGTAGCAAGTTAGGGGAATTTATTGTAGGAAAACTTTGTTGTTAAAAGGTTTTTTACTATGTCAAACATCATTTCATTAGTTACCATTATACTATCAATTTCATTTTATTGGTTTTGATCCCTTCAATCCACCTTTACAACATCTACATGATGTAAAGATTGCCAATGAATGGTTGAAACATATTAGAGGTGATTGAAGGAAAGCCTCTCACAAATTAAGGAATAATTTAGGTATTGCATGGCACATGGAGTTAACATAAAAATGTTGCAATTGGACCATCTGACATCTTAAAAGGTTGCAATAATGTTGAAATTTAAAATGGTACAAGGAGAGAAAAAAAATCAATACCTTATCTTTGGAAAATGAAATCAAAGGATCAAAAATGAAAGGAGGATTTGTATCAACCACCATAACTATAAACTCTAATTTTCTAAAGTATAACATCTTGGTTGCTACAACACCCTAAAATTGTTCAGTATTAGCAACAAAGAAACTAGATATTGATCCATTACCATATTGGATCTTACGGGATTCTCCTTCACAAACAACAAATGATATATATTAATTGTTTAGCAACTTCCTTAATATCGCCATGTAAGTAGACTAAACTAAGTGAGACTGAGGGTTTGAAGTAGAGTACCATCTACTTAGTATGTGTTTGACCTTAATCATGACTTGTATCTTGAATGAAAATAGCAAGCTAGCTACACTATAAAATCATTGTTAGAAAAATAACCACAAAATTCTCTGTAATTAAAATAATCCTTCTAGATATTTCAAGACAAGATATTTTAGTTAATTTCTAAGAGAGCTAGTTTCACTATCCAAACAACCATCAATCTATTTACTGTATATAATTTCCTAGAATTTAGAATTCAAGAATGTGATGAAAATAACCATAATTACCAAAGATTTGACACCAAAATTTAGTACAAAATGAATTGTTTGACAACAAATGTGTTTTGATAAACTAGATATACCCTTGATATATTGATTTAAATAACAAGGAAAGATCAAACTAGAGAAAACAAGATAACATTCATTAATTCACTTCAACAAACAATTGAAACTAGAACTCAACCACCAATTATAACTTCATTCTATTGATCTCTAAAAAAAATTTTACAATATGTTTCAAAATTTTGTCTTGAATGACATGTCAAAAAGTGTCTTGTTAGTTACCCATTGTTAACATAAATCAAAAAGTCTTAATTATCGTTGTTTACATAGGATTACATAAATTATTTAAAGAAATGAAAGATGAGAAGTGAAGAGAATTTATCAGATGTTGAAGTCCACAACACTCACAAGATACATAAGTTTGTCACTCATTGTAAGGTACCTGTGATCATTCAAATCTGGCAAGGTCCTCTCTCCATGATAATATCTTCAAGGCTTGGTACTTCATTGCAAGGCCTATTCTTATTGAAGAGCTAGATATGTCTCCTCCCATTGGTACACCATGTAATCATGAGGCCATTTGTACTCCTAAATTTTGTGTGTGTTGGCCAAGTGACTTTTCAATCTGTAGTGTAATAACCCTTTGGTATCTGTGATGAATTTTGAGTACCCAACATCCAGTGCAATTATTCCATCCAAGGTTAAATTAAGGTGGTGAATATTTGTCACCATCCTTTTTTATATTAGTGAGGTAGTTGGGAACAATTTTGCTAAACTCATTTGTCCAATCCTTGGAGCCTGTTAGTAGATCATCATCCCTTAGTATCTTAGGCACAAACCACTACTTTAGCATGCAAAATGAATCCATTCTTTCCTTTATATTTTTCTCTTCTATATACATGTATTGAAATTCATTTGTGGCAATTTAGATCATTTTATTAGTAGGCTTTAAACCTATGGGGGCATCAACACACCTTTGTAAAATTCTACACAAAGTTGTTAAGGTGTGATGTACAAGTTGCCATTTCTTGAATAAGGGGTCCAATATATGTACATGGGCCTTTATCTGATCAACTTCTTGTGACAAGGAGACATAACATTCATACACATTTTCTAATTTTTCCACAATAATTTTAACCCTATACTCCAAGATCTATTCGAATACCCTGAGGCTTTCTCTCTTTTCACTTTCCTTTGCTTCTTCATTACTCTTTTTCAACTTCTCAATTTCTTGTTTTAGCACATTAACTTGTTCAATAGTGATTGCACCTGTATCCATCTAGATGGAAGGGGGCTGGTATACTGTTAATTTTGTGCTTTGGGAAGGACCTGCTCCCTTCAACTCTTGTTTCAATTTCACATTTTTTATGAATAACCTATTCACTTCATCATTCAAATCAGTCTATGCTTTCTCATATTCTTCCAATCTAAGCTCCATAGCTTTAACCACATCCCTAGTAAACATTGATGAGTGTATTGTCATAGTAGCTACCTTCAATGCTAATGTGTCTTGAAGTGTCTTTACCATGGCAATCCCTCTCATTTATTTTACAACATCAAGCAATCTTTTTTTTTCCTGTTCCTTTTTACTTTGTCCAAAAGGCTAGGGTTTCAAGTCTTGGATTGTAACATATGCCACTAATTCCCTCATCTAAATTGAATTCATAAACCAACATGGGATCTTCTTGGCTTCTTACTTGATCTAGTAAGAATTTATTTTTAACTCCATCCCAAGAATAATTAGTATATTTCTTTCTAAGACCAATTTTCTTGCTTCTTGGGGGCTAACAATAATTTCATTAATCCTTAGTTCTTCAAGAGTATAGGAAACAATTTGGTCATGATGTGACTCCTCAGTTACCATCTTATTAATTTGGAGTCTCTCCTCAAATTCTTTCATTTTCATCTTAAACCAAAAATACTTAAACTTGAGAGTTTGAATAAATTCACCATCTTCAATAAATCTAAGGGTAGCAATCAACCTTCCATCATCATACACTTCTTGATCATTATGCCCATGTACATCCACTCTTTCTTCTAGTTTGCGAGCATTAATTGAAAGCTTGGGTGGTGGCTGATCAACTTCATCATCTTTGAAATTCAAAAGTACATCAGCTACCTCTTCAATATCCCCTACTCCACTTATTTCATATTCCACTAAGGGGTCCACTCCATGTGTCTTCTTCCTTTTAGGACTTGGTTGCTTAGGGGATGCTTCTGATTGTATTGTGGCAATGTTTGGTAGGGGATCTTTGATTACAATATCACTTGGTTTGATGGGAAGCTTGGAGGGCTTTGATGATGCAAGTTTCTTTTCTGGTTCAACATATAATCTTTCAAAGTTGTCAATTATTACGTTCATCCTTTTGATAGGATGCTTTCCTTCAACATAGAATCCTTGGAATCCAGTGTCCCTTTTCTTCTTCTCCTCCTCAAGCCTCTTTATGATTTCCCACATCCTCTTTCTCTAAAATAATTCATTAGGTGTAAAGCAATTTCTTATTATAGGGTGATCCCACAATACTGGTTTACAATGTTTGGCCAAATTGGACACTGAACTGATTTTTTCTAACCAAATCTTCACATTTGAGCACCTATAGCGGATAAAACATAAGGAATTTGAAGATGATGCAAACTAGTGATTTGTGGAATTTTTTCTATAGATTATAAATATATGTTTTTCAAAAATTTTGGAATCAGATTGCACTTCTTTTTCCATCTCCTTCAAAAACTAGTTTTTTTCAGTAAACACCAGTTTTAAGGAGTGACACTCACCATATAACACATAGTTTTTTTTCCATGAAGGATAAAATTCTATTTTTTTTGAATTTAGATTTGTAACTATGAAATCTAGTGCTTCCAATTGGTTTCATAGTGTTTTATTGAATATTTTTTCCTTAATCAAGTTTTGAAGTCAAACCAATTAAAATTCAGACATAGGCAGACCATATAACACAACTTTTTTTGTATGTATCAAAATTCAATTTTTATTTTTTGTTGGATCAAGGACTTCAATATCTAGTGCACTCATATTTTTCAAAAATTTTCTTTGATAATCTTTTATTTTCCACATCTACAGAATAGAGAGCTTGATTTTCGGTGAAAAACCTACATTCACAAGAAATACAAAAAATATAATAATAAAATTAAATATATTTAAAATTATACTTTTTGGGAAGCTTATAATAAGGACTACATACTTTAAAAAAAAAAATTTAAATTAATTCATTTGATCCCCCAAAAGGTAAATCAAAAGTGGTTTTTTTATCAGCATTTTGATAGGTGTAAATGAGACTTTGTTATAGGTATGGTTTAAAATTGTCGGGGTTCTATCTAAGGGGGTATGATCTAAGGTAGTTTGATCAAACCCTATTCAATTGGAATGCTTTAAATGGAATTTTTTAAGACTTAAATCATTATATTTTGTAAAAATATGTGATTTCAACAAAAATCAGAATCTCCCTAAAATTGTAAACCAGCTTTGTGGGATCACCCTACATCTTCTTTGTAATCCATTACATGGGTAATCCCAAATTTAGTGAGAAGTTTCTACTTTATAAAATTAATATTCCCTTCAAGATCAAAGACCCTTTCTCCTCATGACTTCAATGAATACCACATCTTCAAATATTTTTATAGTTCTTCAAGAGTGTCAAACCCTATAGATAGCTCCTCACATTTAGTTAGGTCAGGGAGGAATGTCCCCTTTTTTGTATTTTCATAACATCCTGCTCCATCCATAAAATCTTCCACATAAATTCTAAAAATGAAATTCGAATAGAAACAAATTTAGGTAAAAAATGTGGGGCTTGAGGAAACCCAGAGACCCTTATTACTATTTGGTTTGCTAAGAACCAGTCACTAAAATTGTGAGTGTGTCCCTTCTCTGGCTTCAATGCTAATGGTCTTAACACTTGCATGATTTTATTAGGAAATCTTGGTGAAATATGATCAAGAACAACCATGACCTTTACTAAAAAATCATCACAAAATATTACATAATCACTATTTTTACATCTACTATCCCAAATGTAACACCAGTTTTGTACATGCAACCTATTCTCTTCATCACTAGTCATTCCCAAACACATTATTTTAGTCCATCTATTTATGTTTTGGTATTTCCTGAAAGTGATGGGAGCTAAGTTCTCTCTTGTAAAAATCTCTCATGTAGCCCTTTCTCAATTTTAGTAGCAAAGACATACTCAATGTTGAATTTAGGATTTTGTATCCTCATTGCCATCATCATCAGATAGGTTGGCATCCTCTCTTTAGCATATATTCCAAGCACTTGGCACAAAGAAAAATAAGTTCTTTTGAAATATACTTGGAAGTCTTCTATGGAAAATGGCCCATTTTGGGAGGGGGAGATAGGTATCCTCCTATTATTTACACCCATTTTCATGTGTAAAGGAAGTCCATCACTCCTGCAGGTTTTTATCAATCTCCTATAATCCTCCTCACTTTTTTCCAAGTCGATCTTAGTGATAGCTTGTTTGTTTAACATAAAACACTCTATAATTGCTTCTCTAGTCAGCACCACTAATGGTGAACCATCTTGCATTCTTATAGTCCTACTAGCCATGTGATAATATTGTGCCAATACTTTAATAAACTCAACATCTATGAATACATTTGGGACTATCAATTTGGCCAAATCTAAGGTCCAAGGATTCGAAACAAGAATCTTCTCAACCCTTTTTTCATATAAGTACCAAAATAGATCCCATCTTGAGATAGGGATAATTGGGTCTCTACATCCATGGGTTGTATCTTTAAACACCTTTTTGGATCCTTTTTCTATAGAATTAGGTAACACATCTAAATTGGATTGTTGCAGAGACCTTTTCTTTAATTTAGAAACTGTGGACTCTTCCTTTTTACTCACAAGTTGACTTCTTCTAGGTGGCATGATGAATAATTTACTCCTACTTTATTTTTTAAGTGTCTACTTGTAAAATAAAATTTAGTTCTTATTCACTTGCCACAAAGGGTTTATGTGAGCTTACCTAGTGAAATAATAGCTACAGAGTTTTCTCACTTGAACTCCCTTGCCTTCGGTACATTGAGCTTTGTGAATGATTGCCAAAATGTCGTTGAGTCCCAAGTAATATTTTTTGTTGAGCTCGGTCACCTCATTATTAATGTGAATTCATGCAAAATATTTCAAAATCTGCCCATATTTCAAGTTTGAATACACGTCGTTGATCTTGGGAAATTAAATGGTGTAATCATTTAATGCTTTGACAACTTGTACCATAGTACTGCTTGATCATTTCAAGATGGATATGGGTTGAAACTAGCAATATTGCCATCCCACGCACACCCCTTTGGACTCCTATGGGATGGCAAGTTAATTCTAGTGGTTGAGTGACTTTTCACCACCATACCGCTATGGGGTAGCGGTAGCAGCACCGCCACCCCACACACACCCCTTTGGACTCTTGCGAGACAACATGTTAATTCTAGCGGTTGAGTGATTGTTCATTGCCATACTATAGTGTCACTATTTACCCCTTGTGGGGGTGCAGTTTACTTTAGTTGTTAACATGTTCTCACTGCCACTCTACCATATTCATATTTGGTTGCCACAATATTGTTGTAAGCATTTGTACATTGACCTATATGTCTTTCCATCCCATGCATACCTCTATTGACTATTGTGGTAGTGCGTTATTGGATTTTATTATGAATGCAGTATTTTAGATATCATTTTATTGAAAATATTGAACAATTTTATAATTTTATAGTCTCTTAGTTTTAGTTTCCAGTACTAGTTAGACCTAAGAGATCATTTCTTTGTTTGTAATTGGGAGTCTTAGTTCACCTAATGTTAAGATATCTATATGTATTATTAAATCACAGATGTTCATTATATGTTTGCATCTAGAAAACAAATAGGACATATAAGAAATGATATTCTAACTAAATAAAATTAATTTCAAATTTTCAACCAGAGTAAGAAAACTAAGAAGAATGATTGAACCTAACTTTAAATGCACTTCAAATCAACAATGAACATCTCAGGTTTTGTATACAATGTACCAATAGAATAATGATGATTACATTTAGAAATGTATCAGTAAAACAATAGTGAATAAGCATACCTATACTTAGATCTATATTACATTCAATAATAAATTACACCATACATATAACCAAAGTTTAGGTGACGAGCTAACCTCTTAAGGTGAAAAAACATCATCATAATCATCTACATTTCTAGCAAGATCATAATCTTGATCATTCGTGTTTGCATCTGCTTTATTTTCTTCCTCATCCTCATATGTGGCATGCATGCAATGCATTCTCTCTCCCAATCTCTTCATTGGTAATCAAAATTTATTCTTGAAACACTCCATCATCATATTCTTCCACTTCTTCAAATGTTTCATGTAAAGTAACATATTTCCCATTAGGCATTATATCAACAACTTCCACAGTTTTTGTTTTGAACAAGACTGTTTAAATGACATACGACCATCCTAGGCTTCTTACATCATCAATTAGAAATGATTGGTTAATTTGAAGAGGGGAAACATATGACACATCCATCTCTGATAAAAAATGTCTTCTATTTGCATGTACAAATCCATACTCATCAAATTGTGGGTATGTGTAGGATCATGATGGGCCAAAAAGTGGCAATATGATGGGTATGTGGCTGGCAACTTTTTTTTACCCAAAATTGATGAAATGAAAAGGGTTTTTAAAGGAGATTCTCAGCTTTGCACCAATATAAATTATGTGTTACTTTGAATTTAATAAATAATTATTATTCATTTTCTATTTGAATTACGACTAAAGTCCTGATTGATAGGCTGATTGAAAAACATTTATATCTTTCAAATGGTCTCACATTTTTTGAATCTGAAACATGTGTCACATTCTATGTTTTGCATACTATAGGATTAAAAAAACAATGAATTTCATGAAGTTTTGACCAAGGTAAGGTGGTCAAACATATGAGTTTTTATATTTTTTAAAAGTTGTAATAAAAAATTCACAATTAATTATTTACTTGGAAAAAAATTACAAACAAATATGCATCACACTAGGATATGATTCCTCCACTTATATCTAAAATATTATAAAAAATTATTATCATTTTATTGTGGTTAGGGTGGTCAGACAGACACCTACTTCTTTATTTTTCCTGAAATTTAAGTACTACATTGAAATTTTAAATTTTCACCAAATAGATTTTTTTTAAAAAAAAACCTATTAGTTTAGAAACTACGTTCAATTTGCTACAAATTCTATTCTTACATATTTTTGAAATAATATAGATAACTTATTCAAATTTTTACGCCAAGTTGCCTAACTCTGATTTTTCTAAATATTTCACCACTTAAAAGCCTGATTTTTCCATGATGATCCTACACATACCCATAAATTATGCTTTACTTTGAATTTAATAAATAATTATTATTCATTTTCTATTTGAATTATGACTAAAGATTGATTGATAGATGATTGAAAAAATCTATAGATTTCAATGGTACCCACATTTTTGAATCCAAAACATGCATCACATTCTATGCTTCCAAACTATAGGATTAAAAATAATAATTACATGAAGTTTTGACCAAGTTAAGGTGGTCGACATATTTTTATATTTTTAAAAGTTGTAATAAAAAATCATAATTAATTATTTACTTGGAAAAAATTACAAAAAAAATACGCATCACATTGGGACATGAGTCCTCTACTTATATCTAAAATCTTATAAAAAAATATTATCATTTTATTGTGGTTATGGTGGTTAGACAGACACTTATTTCTTATTATTTCTTATTTTTTCCCTAAAATTAAAGTACTACTACATTGAACTTTCAAATTTTCACCAAATAGATTTTTTGAAAAAAAAAAAAACCTAGTAGTTTAGAAACTACATTCAATTTTCTATAGATTCTATTCTTACATATTTTTGAAATAATATAGATAACCTATTCAAATTTTTACATCAAGTTGCCTAACTCTGATTTTTCTAAATATTTCACCACTTAAGGGCCTATTTTTTCCATGATGATCCTACACATAGCCTTATACTACAGATGGTTGAATCCACTTACATTTTAATAATATAGGAATATTTTCACCATAGTCCACTAGAATAATTTGTTGGATGAATCCAACATAAAAAAATTCTTAGTTTCATGAAGAAATTTAGCACTAACAAAACAATCACAAGTTACCTTTCCTTTGTCTTTTTCTTCCACTCTTAAATGACTTTAAATGACTGCCATAGGTCCACATTCCATTGAAATATGTAGCCTATAAATGTGGAGATTTTGAAATCTCATTTTCCTTCATTGTCATGTCTTGACCTTCTTTTGCATCCCTGACTGCATTAGCAATCCATTCTTCAAATTTTTGAAAAGAATCACCTCCAATCAAATCAACATGGTGTATGCACCTTTGAGGTCAATGTTGCATCCAAGCTTGATTGTCTTCTTCATATTTTCTACATAGAATATTAATGTACAAATAGTAAGATTGATAATATAAATGTGTAAATACAATTGAGTAAATAAATTATTGTGTTCATTTTTTTACTTGCACCACTTATCGAATGAATATGTGTTTTGAAGAACATAGGAATGTATCACACTTCTTTCTTGATGTGATAGCTTCAAGCAACATCCATTTCCTTCCAATACTTTACCTGCAACTATGTTTTCTTCGTCATCATCCCATGCACGTTGATTGACATTTTTTAAATCCTTCATATATTCTGTGCAAAATCCCATGGCCTCTTACATTGAATATCCCTCAAACATGCTACCTTCCAATTTTTCCCTAGTACGATTTTTTTTTTCAAAACCTTCATATATCATTCTATA
Source organism: Sequoia sempervirens (assembly GCA_007258455.2). Classification (NCBI taxonomy): domain Eukaryota; kingdom Viridiplantae; phylum Streptophyta; class Pinopsida; order Cupressales; family Cupressaceae; genus Sequoia; species Sequoia sempervirens. The sequence continues at coordinate 48,951,238 of VDFB02000008.1, read as the reverse complement.
GGATACATCCATCTTGTTCTTGTCAGGCCACAATGCTTTACTTCATATTGTAGATGTATCAAAAGATGCATAGAAATATTAAAGATTGTTGGTGGAAATTCCCATTACAATAGACAAAGGACTTCAACAACCTCCTCCTTCAAACTATCAAAGTTCGAAGGATCTAATACATGCAAATGCATTCTCTTTAATATTAGGCCCAACCTTATAATTTCCAATCTTGGCCCCTTTGAAAAACTTAATATATTTACCAAAATAGGTAAAATATTCTCCATTATGACATGATAGTCATAGGTCTTGAGTCCTTTTAAGCCATTAATGTTAATTTGACTTCTAATAATACTACTTACATATCTAATGTGAAAGTGAGTCAGAGACATCAACTCTAAGAATTGTGCACGTTGTTCCTTTTTCCAAACATAAGGAGAACTAGGTTTTCTATATTTTTCATCATCATATTTTTCAACCCAAATATTTCAACAAATATTTAGTTTTTGAAAGTCTTCACGTGATGAAATAGTATCAAAATCACAAAAAAAAGTTTCTATAATAGCATAGGCTATATTTTTCTTAGTATGCATAAAGTCAACTGTATGCCTAATGGCTATATCCTTAAAGTATGGCAACTTATAGAATATGTGCAACCTTTATACACCGCTTTCATAACATGGATCATACCAATTACCAACAATCCCATCATTTTCATGACATTCTTTTTTGTCCATTCTCAACAATGTAATCACCTGTTATTAGCAATGTTGTTTCACAATTCTCTTCTTCACCATTGAACTGTGTCTTTTGTTGACGATATGGATGATCCATTTTAAGGTAAGCACTATGTCCACTATAAATACACTTACAAAAACTTCTTGAGTGCCTCACAAAATCCTTAAAGTTGCAAGAAAGACATCTATGGTATCCATGAACACTGAGACTAGACAATGTGCCATATGTAGGAAGATCATGAATCATAAACAATAAGGAAGCTCTTAAAGTGAATTTGATTAAATGATCATCCCCTAGCTATTGAATTGCTTCAATTGCTTTCCACACTTCCATTAGCTCATCATATAATGGCTTTAGATAAGCATCAATTGTATTTGAAGTCACACTTTTCTTTCCTGGTATAATCAATGATAGCATTAAGAAAAAAATGGTTTTGTTGCTAACCATGGAGGGGAGTTATAATTTATTAAAAACACTGGCCAAGTTAACCATTTAGTACTTTGATCTGAGAATGGGTTCACCCCATCTAGAGCCAAATCCAACCTTATATTACAAGGATCTTGAGAAAAATTAGGCCATCTATTATCAAATTCCTTCCACATCTTAGAATCAAGCACATGTCATTGTTTTCCATTAGTGCTCTTATTTTGGGGATTCCATTGCATAAGTTCAACAATATATCTACACCTATACATTTAGAGTAATCACGGGATTATCAGAAAGTGGTGACGAACCTTTCTAGGAACCACAACTAATTTCAACCCTTCTCTATACCCTACTTCATGATATTTCAGACATTCATTCTCACTTGCAAGATTCTTGCAAAATAATACACAACCATTCACACATGTGTGGATGTCTTCATACCCTAAGCCTAGCTTAGTGATTTCCTTTCTACATTGACTTCGTATTGCTGGAAATGTGGAGTCAAGTGGTAACAATGAACTTAATAATGCCAATAATTGATCTACCTCTCATTTTTCCAACGAAACACCACTTGCAAGTTAAGAATTTGAAGGATTGTTGTCAAACGACTTAACCTGAAATTAGCACACAAAGGCTTTGAAGCATCCTCCATCAACTTGGACTAATCATTTTTTAGACCCTCATTCAACATTCTATCAACTTCAAACCCTTTGTTAACATTGTTGCCTCTTCATCTATCTTTGGTGCCACTTCATCTATGTTTGGTGCCACTTCATCTATGCTTGTTGCCTCTTCATCTCTCACACTCTTTCATTCTATCATATATTTGTAATAATTGACATTCCAAGGGCTTATACCACTATGCCCATATCTTATCATATGTTGATAAATATGACTTATTTTTATCACCTTTCCATCAAGACAGTCATTACATGGACATGGATATTTTTCCATGTCACTCTCATTGGATATTTTCTCATCAAATGCATGGTATTTCAACCTTTGACATTGATCAATTTGTAATGTTCTACACATAGCAACAAAAAATTGTAGACTAAGAGACAAAAAAATATTTTTTAATTTAAAAGCATTTCCATAGCAATAGAGTTATAGAGAGAAAATAAAATAGAGAGTTTAACTAATGAATTGTAAAAAAATAGATTTTTATAGTTTATATTCAAATTGTTGATTACATTGTATTGCACATCTTTCAAACTTGAAACATTACTTCACAATGCATAACTAATAACTAGATGTTGATAGATGACAAAGTTTCAATTACAATATAGTATTTACAAAGTCAACCTAAGCAATTATGCAATTACTTCATATTGCATAACTAATAACTAGGAGCAGATGCCAATTGCATTGGCTTGTCATGGCATTCCATGAGACCACATTTTTCATACATGTCCACCAAAGAATTTTATCAAAAATTTCAATACCTTGTTGCTATGGCTAAAAGCCTAAAACAAGTGCTTTCAAACAAGCTAAGGATGCTTGGAAAAAATATATCAAATCATAATAGTAAGAAATAGCACAAAGAAGGCAGTGAATTGGTTGAAAAAATGCCTCAAAGAAATGTGGTCTCATGGTGATGGAATGCCATGAAAATCCATAACAATTCACTTTTCATGGCATTCGTCATGGCATTCCATCACCATGAGACCACTTTTCTTTGAGGCATTTTTTCTAAAGTTCATTTCCTTTTCTATGCTACCACATTTTTCATACATGTCTACCAAAGCATTTTATCAAATAGTTCACTGCCTTGCTGCTATGGCTAAAATCCTAAAACAGGCAATTTCAAAAAAGCTATGAATGCTTGGAAAAATCTATCAAAGCATAATAGTAAGCAACATGCTATGGTTTCATGTTTTTTTTTTTGGCACAAAAATCAATGTGATTTTATTTGCATTTTTTGTAGGTTTTAAACACATTTTTTTGGCATTTTTTCTATTTGAAATGGGAAAAAATATTTTTTGGTAAGTTTTGTGCACTTTTTAATTATAGGATTCTCACAGTTAGTGAAAAAGGCAATTTTCATGAAGGAATGGAAAAGATGCGTAGAGCCTTTCAATTATACCCATATTGTGCAATGGCATTGAATCATTTAGCAAACCATTTTTTCTTCATATGGCATCATTTTCTTGTGGAATAGTTGACTAAGATAGCTCTTGTTTCAATTGACTACACTCTCATAAAATCTCATTAATACTATAATCTTGCACAATCTTATCAGTGTAAAGGTGATTATGACACCACTTGTTAAGGAAAGCCAAAGGCCACATGATTTTGTGGATAGGTTCAATTGAAGCTGGGAGATCTTAAAAGTTCTCTCACAAATTTTGAAAAGGTTTTGGAGGTCCACCCTAAGAACTGTGAGAGCTTAAAAGATGTAGGCCATATATATTCTTAGCAAGGGTAGGAAAAGAAGGCTTTGGAAATTTTAAGAAAGCCAACTCGCATAGATCCACATGATTCCCATGCATTTATCAAGATGGGTGAGTTATTAATATTGCTAGACCCTAGTACAACCTTAGATTCTCTTAAGATGCCAAAGTCTCTTATGAAGAAGGGAAGAGAAGAAGTCCCCATTCAATTGTTAAACAACATTGGGGTTCTTCATTTTGAGCATGATGAACTAGAGTTGGCTCAACAAAATTTTATGGAGGCATTAGGAAATGATGTTCTGCCTCTACATAAATCTCTGTGGTCACTTTTGTGCATTTTTTACTTGTAGAATTCTCATAGTTAGTGAAAAAGGTAGTGTTCATGAAGGAATGGAAAAGATGCGTAGAGCCTTTGAATTATACCCATATTCTACAATGGCATTGAATCATTTAGCAAACCATTTTTTATTCACTATAGGGCAGCATTTTCTTGTGGAACAATTGACTGAGACAGTTCTTGTTTCAAATGGCCACCCTCTTATGAAATCTCATTCATATTATAATCTTGCATGATCTTATTATAGTAAAGGTTATTATGATACCACTTTTCAAGGAAATCCAGAGGCCACATGATTTTGTGGATAGGTTCAATTGAAGCTGGGAGATCTTAAGAGTTCTCTTTCAAATTTTGAAAAGGTTTTGGAAGTCCACCCTAAGAACTGTGAGAGCTCAAAAGCTATAGGCCATATATATGCTCAACAAGGGCTAGCAGAGAAGGATTTGGAAATTTTAAGAAAGGAAACTTGCATGGATTCACCTAATGCCCATGCATTTATCAAGATGGGTGAGTTATTAATATCATCAGGCCCCAGTGCAGCCTTAGATTCTCTTAAGATGCCAAAGTCTCTTTTGAAGAAGAGCACAGAAGAAGTAACCATTCAATTTTTAAACAACATTGGGGTTCTTCATTTTGAGCGTGATGAGCTAGAGTTGGCTCAACAAACTTTTATGGCATTAGGAAATGATGTTTTTCCTCTACATAAATATTTGTGGTCAGTTATGTGCATCTTTTACTTGTAGGATTCTCACAGTTAGTGAAAAAGGTAGTGTTCATGAAGGAATAGAAAAGATGCAGAGAGCCTTTGAATTATACCTGTACTCTGCAATGGCATTAAATCATTTAGAAAACCATTTTTTATTCACTGCAAGGTAGCATTTTCTTGTGGAACAGTTGGCTAAGATATCTCTTGTTTCAACTGACCACCCTCTTATGAAATATTATTCTTATTATAATCTTGCACAATCTTATAATAGTAAAGGTTATTATGATACCACTTGTCAAGGAAAGCCAAAGCCACCAGATTTTATGGATAGGTTCAATTGAAGTTGGGAGATCTTAAGATTTCTCTCTCAAATTTTGAAAAGGTTTTGGAGGTCCACCCTGAGAACTGTGAGAGCTTAAAAGTTGTAGGCCATACATATGCTCAACAAGGGCTGGTAGGGAAGGTATTGAAAATTTTAAGTCAACTCACATCTAGATCCACCTGATTCCCATGCATTTATCAAGATGGGTGAGTTACTAATATCGTCAAAAGCCAGTGTAGCCTTAGATTATCTTAAGATTCCAAAGTCTCTTCTAAAGAAGAATAGAACAAAATTAGGGTTCTTCATTTTGAGCGTGATGAACTACAATTGGCTCAACAAACTTTTATGGAGGCATTAGGAAATGGAATTTGGGTTGAATTCATAAATAAAAGCCCCAGTGCTAATTATGCAATTTTTCCTATGCTCTTTAAGGATACGAAACTCTTCCATCAACTAGAAGAAGGTGGCATTTCACTTGAGTTACCATGGGATAAATCTAGAAAACTATTTAATCTTGCTAGGTTGTTTGAACAACTACATGATACTAAAAAAGAAAATATTTTATACAAGCTAATATTGTTCAAGTTTCTTGATTATGTTGATGCATATCTGCATCTTTCAACCATGGCTTAGGCTTGGAATGAGATCCAACTAAGCCTAGAATTGATTGGGGATGCACTTAAGGTGGATAAAATTCATCAAATGCTTTTTCTATGCTTGGAAAAATGGAACTAAAAAATAGATGACTAGCTTAAAGAAAATAAACAATTAAAGATGTACAAAGTGAATCAGATGCAAATAATTATTTTGTTGACATTTCACCTGGAAATTGGAATTATTTTGTAGCTTTTTGCAATGAGAGGAGGGATCCAAAGGTGGAGGCACAACATCTTGAGAAGGCTAGAGAACTATATTGTAAAGTGTTGGAATAGAAACTAGGAAATGTTTATGCTACAATTGAGGTAGCCATTGTGCTAGCTGAAAGGGGTCAATTTGATATTGCAAAGGAATCTTTTACATAGGTACAAGAAGCTACAATAGGAAACATCTTTGTTCAGATGCTTGATGTGTGGGTAAATATAGCACATGTCTACTTTACACAAGGATAGTTTGCACTTGCAGTAAAAATGTATCAAAATTGTTTGAGGAAATTATAATTTGGAATTAACACCCAAATTTTATTATATTTAGCTCAAGCACATTATGAAGTAAAATAGTGGAAAGATTGTAAAAGAACATTATTAAGAGTAGTAGAACATTAATATTAAGAGTAATAGATTGTAATGAATGTTTCAAATGTGTGTTTAATGTAATGAGAATTTCAAATTAGCTCTGAATTCGCTACAGAGGGTGTACCCAAATCTGATTTTGCTACAGAGGGCCTCGACGAATTCAAATTTGTTGCAAAAAACTCTGAATTCCTTGCCCTTGCCCACCTTTTTACAAGTCTCTAGGTCCTCTCTGAATCCTTATCACCCATACAAGTAGCTGTTGATCAACACGCCTCATGCTAGGCTAATGAATGAAGCGAGGTCTACAATGAACAAATGAAGTTAGGTCAAGTGACATGAATGAATCTGCTATGAACATGAATAATTAAGCCAATACATCATGCGCATGAATACATCATGCCAATATTTGGCTGAATTGTTTTTTAAAAAATTTATCTACTTTGGATTTAATGACTAACTATTTAGTCATTTTTATTTCTATGACTAAATAATTTTTTAGTCAACGACCAAATTAGTCATTTATTTACTCATTTATAGCTGATTTGTAAGAAATGGGTAGAATTTAGTCATTTTTAGTTGTTGCGACTAAATTTTTTAACCACCTAGTCATTTATTTTCTAAATTCTAATAGTGATTTAGAGAAGGATTTCTAGAAGTTCCAAGAGTTTGGGGTGTCTTTGAACCCCAAGAAATATGTTTTTGAATTCCACAGGGGAAGGTACCAAGGTATGTGGTCTCCAAGTTCTTGAAGGGATTTCCATCAAACTAGAATGGGTGAAAGACATCAAGGAATTACCCCTACTAGTGAATAAGCAAGGATTTCAATCTTTCTTGGGAAAATTTATTTTTTTCAATCGATTTATCTCTAAGTTTGTTGGGTTTGTCAAACCCATTACCCTTATGCTAAAGAAGGAGTTAGCTTTCAAATGAACCCCTGAGGGTAGAGCTACATTCGAAAATATTAAAGAAGAAATTTATTCCAACATGGTGTTGTGTAACCCTAACTTCTCTAGAGACTTCATCATGTATGTCTATGGAGGTGATCATAGCATCATAGTGGTGCTTACCCAAAAAGATGAGAAAGAAAAGGGAGAGCATTTGATTCCATTATATTCAAGGACCTTGCGAGGGTACAATACCAAGTATAAATTCATTGAAAAATAGGTATTTTCCATTGTGAAGGGTCTCAAGAAATTTAGAAATGTGGTGTTAGAGAGAAAAGAATGGTTTAGTCAACTAGATCATGAAAATTCTAGAGTATGATATCAAGGTTTGGCCAACAAAATTAATCAAAGGAAAAGGATTGTGTAAATACTTGGCTAAAGAGGTTGAAGCTCCAACTAAAGAAAAATGTCCTAAAATAATTCTAACAAACCTGTTCAAAGCTAAAAAATATTGGGTCAATGATAGAACCCATTTCATGTTAACTAGCAATTGCTCAACAAACCTCCCACCTCGCAAAATAAGATTTTATAGATTGGAAGGATTAAAACATGTGATAGAGGAGGGAATTATTTTCAAAAGAAACTTTGATAGAGTACTTCTCATATATGCATGGACAGGAATTAGGCCAACAAGCTCTTGCATGAATTCCACAACACCCACTCAAGTGGTCACTTCTTAGCCCAAATGACCATAATAAAAATCATGCACATGGGGTACTATTGGCCAAATTTATTCACAAATTGTCACAATCTAGTTAGAAAATGTGCACTATTCCAATTCTTTGTTGGCAAGTGAAAATATCTAGCCATGTGCATCTAAGCTCAGTGGTGGTTGATGCGTCTTTCACATAGTGAGGTTTGGATAACATTAGAATGATCAATTCAAGGTCTAACATGGGTCACAAATGGATCCTCATTGCCATGAATTATTTTACTAGATGGTCAGAGGTAGTCCCATTAAAAGTCACAATGGAAAATGAGATCATTGCCTTCTTCAAAGAATTGGTAACAAGGTTCGTTCCCCTCAAGACTATAATATCAAATAATGAAAGAGCCTTCCTCAAGGAAAGGATGTTCGAATTCACATTGAAACATGTAATATTTCTCAAGATTTCCTCTAATTATTATCTCTAATGTAATGGGATGATAGATTCCACAAATAAGAATTTAATCAGATTAATGAAGTAGATTGGTGTAGAGTATTAGAGAGAATGGCATAGGCATCTAAGAACAACACTTTGAGTTGATAGGATCAAGTGCCCCGAAGCAAATTCTAAAGGAATTGCAATGTGAATTGGTTTATGGAAAGGAGGTTATTCTACCCATTTCCATGGAAATCCCCACATTACAATTATTTAAATCCATTGAGGTAGAAGAGAATGGAGCCATGGATATAAGGATGGATGAGTTGCTCAAAGTATAGGAAGCCCAAGATAAGGCTCATGACGCCATGATGAGCCAACAAGGAGTGTTGAAGAAATGGTTTGACCAAAGAACTGTGTACCTTGGTTTTCAAGAGGGGGATTTGCTCTTGAAGTATCACGAGAGAGTCTCAAGGTCATTCCAAGTTCAACTCACTCTAGAAGGGGCCTTTTTGCATTGCCAAATGCAAAGAGAGCAATTATTTTGATCTTGATGACTTGGAAGGAAATGCTTTAGATATTCTAGTTAATGGGATATACTTAAAGAATTTTCATTAATTATTGGTCTCTTGTAAGGTTTCCTTTGTAAATATGTTAGTTAGTTTGCTTTCTACCTCCATTTTTCCTCTCAATAAGTGTTGTTCACATATGTTTTTGGTTTTTTTTCCAAGTTTCTTGTTGTCCTTGGTGTTCCTTTGAGTGTATCTTGAGATATTTCCCTTAGCACCCTTTGGTGGTTGGATTTTATTATGACAAAAAGTGATTAGTAGGATTTTTGCACCACACGCTAGTCAAAGTTCCCAAAAAGATGGTGCATCAATTTGTTTGCACTTATTTCTATTATGGGGTGTGATCTTCAAGAGAGAGAATTAAATTCATGTGAATTGACATGATGGGGGTTTATATATTACTATTTTGGCAAGATTTTCTCCATAAAAAAGAAAAAGGAGCAATCAAAGCTTGGTGAAGAAGTGTTTCTAGAGCTTTGAGAAAAACTTGAAATAACTTCCATGTCCAAATAATCACTCATGTTTTCTAAATATTTCAACGAATTATCAATTAAAGGAAACAACAACCATGTACCTAGAGGAATCGACTTTTGGCACTGGTTAGAGGTAAGAAGTGATGCAATGATATATTTTCTTGGCAGCAAGTCATACGCTTTGGATCTTATGTTGAAGAAAGTTGAACTGCCCAACATAAGAACTATGAAGAAGGGGAAGTGGAGAGACTCTTCATTAGTGTTAGATTTCGTAGAAAAAATCTAGGTATGTGCAAGATCATCATGGAAAAAATAGGCCCTTAAGTGGAAAAAAATTCAAAAAAATTAGAGCTAGGCAACTTGACATAAAAATTTGAATAAGTTATCTATATTATTTCAAAAATATGTAAGAATAGAATCCGTAGAAAATTGAATGTAGTTTCTAAACTACTAGGTTTTTTTTTTAATCTATTTGGTGAAAATTTGAAATTTCAATGTAGTAGTACTTAAATTTTAGGGAAAAATAAGAAGTAGGTGTCTATCCGACCACCCTAACCACAATAAAATGATAATATTTTTTATAAGATTTTAGACATAAGTAGAGGACTCATGTCTAGATGTGATGCATATTTTTTGTAATTTTTTCCAAGTAAATAATTAATTATGAATTTTTTATTACAACTTTTAAAAATATAAAACTTGTATGTCCTAACCACCTTAACTTGGTCAAACTTTATGAAATTCATTTTTCTTTTTAATCCTATAGTATGTGAAGCATAGAATGCATGACACATGTTTCAGATTCAAAAATGTGATACCATTTGAAAGCTATAGATGTTTTTCAATCAGCCTATCAATCAAGACTTTAGTCATAATTCAAATAGAAAATGAATAATAATTATTTATTAAATTCAAAGTAAAGAATAATTTATATTGGTGGAAAGCTGAGAATCTTCTTTAAAAACACTTTTTATTTCATCAATTTCAGGTAAAGAAAAGGTTGTCAGCCACATACCCTACAAATACCCATCATATCACCACTTTTTGGCCCATCATAATCCTACACATACCCATCTATGAACCTAAATTGAACAAAAATCACAAAGTCCTCCAAGAAGCTATAAACGATATAATGGTTCAAAAGGAGAAGCATGTAGATTTCAAATCTCTCAGGTTTAAGATGTGGTCGCTGCCTAAATACATGGTGTCGTTGGTGCACCCTTGTCCAAAATTGGTGGATGCATGTACCCACCTATTTAACCCCACTAGTATAACTTTGGTGGGTGAGAACTTTAAGCTCGTAATTAGTGCCTCGACTATCTAGGACATGCTCTCCATTCCTCATGACCCTGCTATAGAAGTCTATTCACCAAAAAGAATGGAAGAATTATAGTTAATGAGAGACACACAAATTATGTTTCTTAATTATGAGCTTGGAAGAGACCAAAGTGAGACCTAAATGCCTAAGTTTTGACTTCCCTTAAGGCATTCCATCAAGACATGTAGGATGCACTCTATAATCTTGCTTTTATTTTTGGCCTTGACAAAGATGACCTAGTTTATGAATCCCAATTGGTGGTAGCCTTCCTCTTAAGGAATCAACATAGTTTCAAGATGGAATTTTTGTATTTGATTAATGACAACATGCACTATCAGGTAGAGAAGTATAAGCATGATCAAAGATCCAAGTACACTTCTTTCTTGGCCCATCTTTTGCTTTATCAAAATGTGGATTTCTTTAGTCCACATATGGCTTTGTAAATTATGGATTCCTCCTCAGTCCCCAACAAAATCCTCATGTCCATGTGGACCCATCTCTTATTGGTCACACATGATTATAATGAGTTTTCTGAGTCATTTTTTGCTCCTACCCTGATGGACCTAAGCCCTGAAAAGATTACTTTCTAGATCATAGACCACCAAATGAGATGGTTGAAAAACTAAAAACCTCCTTGTGATTGGTTCTTTGGTGCTCATTTCTACTTGCTCTGAGTGCATAGATTCAAGGAGGAACTATTTAGGCTCCCCACATATTTGACAAATATAAAATTCTTGAGTTGGAATTGGCCTGATAGCTATGTATTGTTGACTTAGAGTATGGGTCTGGACAGAAAAAAAAGGCCATCTATGAACTCTCTTTCACCCAAAAAAGATATCAATAAAGAAAAGGCATGCAAATTATCTACTCACCATGAAGTTTGAGGAATTGGGGTTCGATATAATCTGTGATTGATCATCCTGTGACCTTAACAATTGGATGACAAACTTGAAAGAAACCCCAGAAATCATCCATGAGTCACACCCATTTTGGGAGGCTTTCAGGTCTCCTGACAATGAGGGGCCATAAATTTAGAGAGAGTTACTAGACTTGAGAGACCCCCATGGCTTTCTTTTTATTGGCCTAAGAAAAAATTCAATCCGAATCAATTAAAATGTTCAAGGGATTGTGCCTCAAACTCAATATTGAGGGTTGGGGAGATGAGAAGATCATAGATTTTTGGGTTTATTGCCAAGAAAATGATATTTTTAATGCACAGTATGAGGAAGTCCCAATGGATGGAAAATTTGAAAAATACTGGGATGATTCGCATAGAGATTCATCCTCACCGATTGATACAAGCCATGCCCCCAAAGATTTTTTGAAACATAAAAGCAACTGAAAGAGAGATCAAAGGGTCCCCAACTAGCAAAATCAAATACAAGTTACAATGTTGTGGGGCATAAGAGCCAACACGTTTTGATTCATCTGGGTTCTTTGAATCCTTGGAAAGCTCAAATTTCTAATGTTTTATCAAGAGAATGGTCTTTTTTGGGCACCTCATCTCAACCTATAAAAAGAAGAACGCAGAGGTATATCGATCACAACCAATAGTAAATGAGGATGAGCAAGTGACTATGGCCACAACAGAAGCCCCAATGGTTTTGAGCAGCATGTATGCTTCTTTGATCGCTTTTTCTCTTCTTTATCATTGGTTATCCCCTCTTTGATGGTAGTTCCTACTACATCTGAAGCTTTAGTTGCTACAATTTTCACCGTTTCATAAGCTCTAGTCTCTCCTTCCATTTCCATTTATGATTTTGTGTTAATCCCTGTGTTTTCATCATTGGCCATGTAGGTTGTCACATCTTCACCACCTCCCTTTGCACCCCATGCTTCACAACACATTCCTCTCTTTTCTCCATATGTCCTAAGATTTCTTGTCATCCACACCAGAGGGAGCACAAGTAATCATTTCCCAGGTTACATTTCCATTCATCCTTCATCTCGGCACCCCTTTATCTAGGAAAATATACCCAATCTCCTGCTAGTTACTACCATTAGATTGGTACCACTTGGAAAGTCCAAAAAGAAAGAGCCCTGGAAAGGAAGAGGAAAATAACTTAAATCTTTCCACCTTGAGAATGGAAACTGTTTTGATCTTGATCATCAAAATTTTAAAATTAACAAAATTCCTTGTTAGTATAGGAGGTCCTTGCACCCTTGACTAGGTCATTTTTTCCTAGTTTTTTGTGACAAAAATCTCTCAAGATCTTCTATCTGGATTTGGTTTCAATTTTATGTTTACTACGTTGTAATAATCTCCAATTCAAGACATATATCTCATTATAACACATTGTCATAATGGTTAAGTGCTCTGGTAAAATGTTATCTTTGTTGAAATCTTTAATTGATGTTTCCAACTATGTGTTTGGTGATGATAATATGTCAAGTAATGAAACCCATGTTCCTCCATCTCTTGAAGCATATATCTTCCTATTAAGGATATCTCAAGGCAAGTGGAAGCAATCATGGATGAATTCCTAAATACTACAATACTTGACCTTGAAGCCAACATTTCCCTAAGTTATCCTTTACCAATATTTCCTACTCACAACCCTTAAGAACCAACAAGACCCATGATACCAATATTGGATATGCATTACAATTATCATAAAGAAAGTACTTTACAATTTATACCTTTAAAATCACACATAAGAGATATTGCTAATGACAACCATGACGAGCCTATAAATGATCCTCCATCATATAAAAACAAAGTCACTCATACAACCATTAGCTTGGAATGATTCTATGGCCAAGGATTTAAGATTCTAAGTAAACAAGTTTGTGATACAAAGAATGAACATGAAATCCACAATCTTTTGGAACAAATACCATTTGAGGGTACAAAATGCATTGGTTATCATCATTCTCCACCTCTATAGAAAAAAATCACTCTAGATCCTCCAAACCACAAAAACTTCATGGTCCTATTAGAAAAGGCTTGTTACTTGCTCCATGTCCCTTGAGATTGAATGCACTTTATTTATAATTTTACAATTGGGATTCATCACACTACCTTCTATACAATAAAGATGAGATGTACAACACAAGAATAAGATTTATATTTGTACGCATATCATAGATTGTACATACTACTAATAAATGTCATACTTTAAAGAACAAATTGCAAGATTTAGATCATTACAACAATATATTTGATAAGATAATAGATTAAACATCTTTGGCTTTCATTCCTTTCTATGTGGTAGTTGTAGTATCACATGACACTCATTACTATGCGTGGGGACATAATTTTAATTTTGTTATGACATTATTCATTCATGCTAACTTTTATCCCTATACTTGAGGGGCAAGGCTAGTTAGCTTTGTATTAGGTGCATTCCTTGATATAAGGGATCCCTTTATTATATCCTTAAAGTATTAGTGTAGCAAGTACACTAACATTTTAAGGGGGGGCATATTACCCCCACATATTAGAACTTTAGACAAGATTGTTAGGCATGTGGCTCTTTCTAGTGGTGATATTATATAATGATGTCCTTAGGATGTGGCCTTATTTCTTACATAATGTCCCCCTTAGTAGTAATGTCATAAGGAATTCTCTAATTTGTGGACTCCTCAATCTATGATAGTGTCCTTTTTTTGTGGTATCATGTATGATATGCCCTAAAATGTGACCTAACATGCTTTGACCTTCATTTTTTAAATCATAATAATCTACTTTGTTGGAATGCCCCTTTGTATAAGTGTTGTTTATAACACCTCATGAGGCGTGGATTTTGGATGTTCACCCCCTGTGACATTAAAATTTATGCACCCCCTAAGGTGACTTTCATACACCCCCTGAGGTGATTTTTGTCCCTTGTGACGTTAAACTTTATACGCTCCCTAAAGCATGATTTTCAAGATAGTCTATTGATTTTGCATAATGTAGCTTGTCAATTCAGCAACTTGAGCACCCTTTCAACATGGCCACCTAGCATAACACAAGCTGCTTACTAGTGGAGCCATATGTTTCATGAGATACCTAGCATAATGCAACTTGCTATCCTTGTGGAACTCATCATATTGGATGAACACCTAGTATAACACACCTTGCTAGCTAGTAGATCTATGTTTCTCTTGAGTGGTTTAGCATAACACACTTTGCTATATCTTATGAGAGCACTATCTTCACTAACATAATATTCAAGAGATAAAGTTTGGTATTTGAGACAACTTAAGACTAAGGTATCTTTGCTATACTGACTCAAATCCTTTTAGTACTAACCCTTGTGTTTGTATTTTATTTTTGTTTGCATTGTGTTTGTTTGTATTTTTGTTATTGGCTTTATGTTATGTTGTGTTGTGTGTCTTTGTCATGTATACTTGGTTTTTGTCATGCTACATTGCACATCATACATGTGCATTCCCTTATCCTTATGTTGTCTTGTCATAGGATCTTGAATCTTGCGGTCTTGCATGCTCTCCCTAAATTCAATGTCATCCTATCTCTTCAATGTTTGGATAATTGAACACCTCTTGAAATATGATTACTTTAGTGTTAGTCTAGGTTCAAGTTCATACTCTCACTAAAGTGGGGGTTTGATGTAGTGTTGTAAATTGTCACCCTTGAAAATTCTGCACTAGGTTTTCTCCCTCCTATGTGTTTGAACCTAATTATGCACCTAATTTCCTAATTATGTGTGTGATTTCCTGTTTTAAAACATTTATAAAACAATAAAACATGGTAAATCAAACAAGGAATTAAATATTTTTCCCTCAATACTTTGGATCCCTGAAAAGCAAGAATCTAGTCTAGGATGTAAGGCGCCCTAGATTGCCTATTTTGGCTCCAAATTTGAATATGTCTATGTTAGTAATTTATTATTTGAAATTAAAATTTTAATTGTCAGCTATCAGGATTTAATTTTTGGGAAATTAGATTAATTGCATATAAATACATAGTATTTTCACAATTTTAATTAGAAAAGAAAAATATTGAGAATTCAATTGAGCAAATCAAGTTTCCTAAAAGCATGCAAGAGAACTCAAGAGCATAATTTTCAAAATTATTGCATTGTTTTGTCATTCAATCACCATGTCAAGTTTTACATGAGTTTTATTCATATTTTGCATGCATTTCATTTTGAAGCACTAACACTTGTAGGTCTTCAAATCAAATCAAGTCAAGAAATAATTGATTTGAATATGATGACTGTGATTTCATTCCATCAAGGAGATTAGATTGGAATGGTGAGTTGTAGTAAAGTGTTAATTCATTACTTATTTATCATTTAGCCTCTATCCCTCAAAATAATTCATTACTTATTTATCATTTAGCCTCTACACCTCAAAATGATAAACTCTCTTTTATCATCAAATTTTCCATTGTGGAGGTAGAAATACCAACATAGGGTTTGACTAAGGCAAGATCCTATATGACACAAGCCTTCCCCTCCTTTTATGTGTGCATGTTAAAAATTTGAAATGAATTGGAGGGAGATTGAAGATAATTTGCTCATTCATGCATCAAAACCCTACAAGTTGACAAGTCCTGAAATTTGCATTATCTTAGCAAGAGATGATCTAACAACCAAACCTAAAAGGAAGAAGCTATAGACTAGGGACCTTAGGCTTATGAAGTCAGTTTTAGGAAATAGGTCCTTAGTCTAAGGTGTTCTTGTGCCCTAGACAACCCAGATTCTTCTCAAATTCAAATTCAAAGTGCATTTGTCTCTAACTTCTACATTTTCGGATCCTAAATTTGTATGTTTGTTTTCAGTTGGTTATAATTCATAACAAAACATCGCATTTTCATATGTTAGCTAGGTAGATCATTGCATTAATTTTTCAATCCATCAACCCTATGACCTCTAACACAAACCACAAAAGAATCTAGATCTAGGGTCAAGATTGATTTACCTTTTAGGTTGTATGCCAATTTAATATCCTTGTTGATCTAGACTCCTACCTCGTTTGTTTTTGGAAAAATATTGATTTTAGTGTTCTATCCATTAGACCTAAGATCACCATTTTCAACAAAACACACAAAAGGATTGAATCATCTATTTAAGCACAAATTTAACAAGTGGAAATAGTTTAGTAAAACCTAATAATCAATGATCAACATGTAAGGTAGGGTTTCTACCTAAAACTCACACCCAAATGAAACTCATCCAACCCGAATTCTTGCCTCAGGAAGCCATGCATAGTCTTCACTCACCATCCTACACTTCTCCTTGCTATTGACCTTCTACTACTCTCATATTGTAGAGAAGAAAAAGTGTTCATTTTCTTGAGGAGCTACATATTTTTATGGAGGTCGTGCAAGAGTTTTAATGATTGGTTCATGTCATTTTTTCCATCTTTGGAACCTTACCTTTCCAAAAGAAGGAATGACATGCTGCATTAATGGCTTGACTATCCCTTTTCTCCCACACCCTCTCCTCATAACTGTAGTTTATCTCCCCGTTGTAAGGTGAAATTTTTCTTTCTTCAATGCTTTTTGAAGTTGATGGAAAAGTCATGACTTCTTCTCCTTTATTACATTTTGTCTTTCATTTATCAAATTTTCTTTTATTTTACATTTTATTTTTATAGTATCTTAATTCATATTTCCTTTTGATTCTCTTACTTTATTTTTTATTTTTATTATTATTAGTATCTACTCTTTTTTATTAATTAATTAATTAATTTTTATTGTTTATAAAATGGTTTCTAATGTGAGTGTTATAAGGTGGGGAAGGAGTTACACAAAATTATTCACTTGGAGTGGGGTGATCCACAATGGGTTAGGATATACTAACATTGACAAGAAAACTCTCAATCAGTAATATGGCTAGGGAAACTCCATCTCCTAATGGCTCAACTGGGTTACTAGGTTTGAGGCATGTTCCCAATATCAGTTGCTAGGTCTGCCTTTTGTTGCACCCCAAGTACCTACAAAACCATCCAATACTCATGCACACATCGTCACAAATGTTAGTACCAGGTTAGTTTGATAATCACATTATAAAAAAATTAAGCACAACTATGTCATAAGTAAGGAAAACATAACCAATAATTCTCCACTTCCATTTAATTGACAATTACATTAATTAACCATTAAGTGTTGATTTTACCATGTAGTCATTGAGTCCATACAAACATCAAAATTAAAGTTCAATTATATTCTAGATATTAGGGTTTTGTCTTCATCCAAATTACATTGGGATGACATGTGACTAGCCTAGAACAAAGTTTAGTGTTAATGGGAATGTGACATTTACTAATAATTTAAAGTATTGTATATACAATTATATAAAAATATAGCAAGTCAAATTATACGATCTAAAATTCAGAAAATGGTCACATAGACCATCAAATTCCAGATCTAATTCTCTGACTGTATGTAAATGCTTATTTTCTAGATTAAATAGAGATTTTATGTTTTATGTTTGATTTTAAAGGGCCATTACTATTGATCTATGATTTCCTCTTTACTCCTTTTCAGTTTGCTGTGTTTAATTCTTTACCAAGAGTGAAGTAGTAATTTGTAGAACAAAGAATTGAGATTTGTTTGCATGAGATTCCATATCGTCCTATTTACAACAGCAATCTAGATACTTTGCAAATCAACATGGTTTAAAGTCTACTAAAACATCTCTAGATTGAATGTCAAGTATTTGGTTTTTTTTGGATTATTCGATTTAATTATAGACTTTTTAGGATGCAGAAGTGATCACTATATAATTCAGTGTGAATATTTTGTGTTGGTTGCAGGTTTTCTCTTTCAACAATTGTATTTGCTCATAGTGAGTGACCTCCTCATTGAATTTTCTATTTTACTTAATCTTTTCTTTCGGCCAGAGTTTGAATATCTCCAGATGGCAACTAAATGCTTCAAATTGTATGCATGCAGGGGAGAAGGTTATGACATCTCTTGGTAAAGTTGTTTTGACGGTATGGCTATTTGTAGTGTTGATATTGAATTCTAGCTATACAGCTAGCCTTGCATCTTATCTCACTGTTCAACAATTGTCCTCAACGATACAAAGTATAGGGTCTCTGAGAGCAAGCAAAGTCTCCATAGGTCATCTGGATGGCACTTTTGTTAAGGATTACCTACTCAATAAGCTAAAAATTGATGAGAACAGATTGGTACGTCTTTCCAAGGCAGAAGACTATGTTGATTTACTTAGGAATGGGACAATTGGTGCTATTGTTGGTCAGATTCCATACATTCACATGATCATGTCAAAACATTGTGGCGAATTTAAGATTGTGGGTCGACCATTCTACAGTGGAGGATTTGGATTTGTAAGTACTTACTCCAAGAGATTGTGCAATTTTATTTCTTTTGGGTTGAAATATACTCTAATTCAATATACTATATGCTGCAGTTATTTTCCAAAGGGTCTCCAGTGGTTCCAGAAATGACATCTGCAGTCCTGAATATTACTCAGAACAAGACAGAGATGGACGAAATTCGAAGCCGTTGGTTTGGTCCAAAACTTTTTTCTTCATCACATTCCTCCAATGCTGAAAATAGTGATATTTGTGAAGGACAGGGGGGTGATGACATGGCGCAATTGAGTCCAACGAACTTTAGGGTTTTGTTCATTATCTCAACAGCTATATGTTGTGTCCTAGGATCTGCCTATTTGGGAAAAAAGTTGTATAAAGGCAGACTAACTAGGTCGAAGGTGGTGAATGTTCAGCCCACGCCTGAGAGGACACCTTTGCCTACAATTGAATTAGGAGCTCTAAATTCAAATCTATCCCATTCACGTCATACTGATACCAACACAGCTTCATCTTCACATAGTGTGCAACTGCACCATCAACAAATGACTAACACAACTTCATCTTCTCATAGTGTGCAGAGGAATTACACAGCTTTAGCTTCCCATCGTGTGCACCATCGACAATTGAAAAGATTTCACTCAGCTTAATTTTATGAAGCTCCAGATCAAACATGTTTTTATAGTGGAGTTTATTTCAGTGTGGTTAAAATTGGTTTACAGAATTGTAAAAGTACAATGAATAATAAGAAATATTTCATGTCAATGGCCGAGCTTAGCCATTTGAATCCTTATATGTTGTGTCCTAGTATTTGCCTATTTGGGAAAAAAGTTTTTCAAAGGTTGGGAATGTTCAGTCCCTGCCTCGAGAGAATTTTTTGCCTGCAACTCAATTAGTAACTCTCAATTCAAGTCCTCCTCATTCACAACATTGTAGTGACACTAAAATAGCCTCATCTTCCCATCATGTACTCCATCAACAAATGACTGATGCAGCTTCAGCTTCTCATAGTGTACACCATCAAGAAAGGAAAATATTTCACACGGCTTAATTTTGTGAAGCTCCAAGTCAAACAAGTTTGGCAGTGAGGTTTATTCCACATTTCTGATTTTAAACTACAAAACAAATCATGCTATTGTATAAAGGCATTGTGAGCATTGCTTATTAGTTCCTGCCAGGGAACTATAGCGAAGGCTTCAAACAGTAAACAGTGATTAATCTACAATGCGTTAGCCAATTAGAATTCAGTTTTTCAGATATACTAATCTACTCTCTCAAGATCCTAGGTGCAAATGTGCTCGGAAATTAACTGATCAGAAATTTGGTGGTCTGTTATTGGCCTCGAATAACAGCTGCAGAATGTCAGTATATGGTTCTCGTTTCACAATGCAAGAGACCGCACGTATTTCGGAGGAGGCTCTGTAGACTGTCAGAGGGCTAGGGCAGTTGGCGACTAGGGTAGAGTCGTTGCATGCTCTTGGACTACTGTTCTTAGGTGGCATTTGCAAAATAGTTGACGTGTCTTTTCTATCCTTCCACATTTTGCATACATGCCTGCATCCACGCAAGGATAGATGGCTTCCGCATTGGGCTTATTCGTACAAACCTTCTTGTTGTAGAGGGATTTGCCATGTGTGTTTGTGTTGCAGTATGTGATGCTGCAGCTGAAAGAATCGGTTGAAATTTAATTTGGGGGTACTGAGGACCAAGCAGCCTATGCGGAATTGGTGTCCATGGGGGGCTCAGCGGCGACATATCAAGAAACTTAGGCCAGCCATTTGCAGAATCCTCGAATCCATGCTCTCTGTACCTAAGTCTCGAATCCAGTGATGAACACAGGTGTGGTGGATAAATAAATGAGACTCATGTGGAATTGGAGGTTGTAGATCTTTTTGATTTTAAAACAAGCATTAGTTTTGGCATGCCATCAAGTAGACCTAGTAGTTATTAGCTTAAATTCAGAATTCGTGAATCTATAACAATCTTATGTTGAATTATGTTTGCAAGTATAGGCTATACTATGAACCCCTCTGGAGATATTAGATAATATTTATATCCACAACTGAAATGTGGTAGGATTTATATTACATATCATGAATTGTTGATTTTCTAATGGCGATCAATGAACACTTCTTATAAGGTTGCATTATTATCTAATCTAAGTATTTTTTCCTGTTTGATATTAGATTTTTGAAATAAGCAATGATGCCAAGATGAAATGTACGATGAGACGACCTTTACTCTTAAACCACTGAACAGCACAGCAACCCAGAATTTGAGCCCTAAAAGCCACCATCAGTCTTTTTGAAACAAAGGTGAATTAACTTGCGAACTATGGAATCACATGTGGATAAATTTGCAAAATATCCCCGCCATTGCTTAATGCATACTGTTTCTGTCTTTTCTTAACCCTCGTTTTCACATTCACAAGGAAGAATGTCAGAGCACAAGGAGAACACAACTACTAAATGGCAGAAAAATCATATTTTAGTTTTTCATGTAACTGTTTTCCTATTTTAAACCCAGGCAAGTGAATTTGATTTACACATTTGTCTTGCTGATAATGATGTCTAAATGGAAAACTAATATGGATCATTCAATTTACTAATCTGTCTTTTCAGACTGATATTTCGAGATCGGAATCATGTCCCAATTACAAAGTCTGGGTTTTCTCCTGAATTTGATTGCTTGCGATCTGTTACATACCAAATTGCTATTTAGTATCTTTGCATTTTGCTTAAAAGTGAAATCAGATATTATCTTATTTTTCTTTTCAATTTATCATCTTAATATTTATATATCTTAATTTGACATTATAGCTAATATATTTTATTGATAGCTGTCTTCTGCAATATTTTCTTCAGTCAAGCATTGAGTATAGTGTTTGCACTTATTTCTTTTTGAATGATATTTGAAATTTATTCAATTACTTTGAATCTGATAAAAGTCCTTAGTTTAGCATTGTTTCATTACAGAGGCTAAGCCTGATGCATTTTTGAACTTCGGCTTTATTGCAAGTTAGCAATTACAATTACTGTTTGAATTGTGATGTCATAAGAAGTGCTTGTTCGAAACTACTAAGAGAAAAATGCATTTTTTTCTATAGATTTGGGCAGTAGCTAACAAGCAAAATATGATTCTCCAGTGCTCACATCCAATGTTGAAGCCTACAGTTTCTGCATGTTTCCAGATCATATTTTAATGCCTGGAGCATGCCCCAGATTCCTCCACAATTTCCAGTTACAGAAAACTTGATGGATGGAAACTCTCATCCATAAACTTGAATAAAACTTGGAGGTTAGACATAATGATCAGTTCAGAAAGATCAGAAAGGTCCTAGCTTGTGAGTGTAACTGTAGACCAGTCATGAGCTTAGGTTGTATTGGGAAGTTCTTAAATTTTACCAATTATTGAGGCAACGGTCCAAGATAGACTTGAAGAACTGAATCAAGGAGAATTCAAGTTTTAAAATTAGAGTTAGAGGTCATACAGACGAAGAAGTCCCATTGACAGTAACTAAGAGCTGAGAATCTATCATCAGAGAAGGCATGTTATTTAGAAAAGGTATTGATCTCAAACACTTTATCTCTCATGTCTCGTTGCCTCTGTGACTTTTACCAAATTTGAACCTACAACTTGTTGATTCTTCTGTGTTCACGATGCTGTCAAAGGTTGTGGATTTTGGCTTTACACATGTCAATTGCATTTACTTGAAACTTTATTAAGGCTTTTCAAAATAGGTTAGATTTTTTGTGTATGCTTTTACGTTTTCTGTATACAATTTTGTGCATGCACTGTCTTTATTGCATTCCATAGGGTTACATTTCTTTGAGCCATTCTTCCGTCCATTGCTAATAGTTCACTACGGAGTAGTATAGGAACCTGATTTTCAAGCATTAGAATGTCACCTAAAATGTCGAATTGACAAGATCAGACCCTGTTTCTATTAAAAACTGGATTGAGGTTCCATTCTGATTCAACATTGAGATCCCATTGTGTTTCATCAGTGAGAAGCTTGAGAGTCTGCAGAATGAAGCATCTATCCAGAGGTAAGCATCCGTCTGGCGGTAAGGATCTAAGTCCTTTTCCATAAATTACCTGGTCTGTAACGGTCACTCCATTGCTGCTCAACTGGCTAATAATATCTTGAACTCAAAACATAAAATTCAGTTATCTTCCCATTTTCCTTTATTTGAAGATTCACATATTCTCTCATTTATTTGTGCGTTCGTAAGAAGACTTCAAAGTGCCCCAAGCTTCCTTGGCATTTTCTGTTGTGGAAATTCTGCAAAAACTGCTAACATGTATGGCACTTCAGATTAACAACATGCACAGGGCATTATTCTTCTTTGTCTCTTTCTTTTCATTCCTCTCTTGTGTTGTTAATGCATTCCAGTCTTGAGGATCTACGTATCCAACTTGAACAGTTTCTCATGTCTCTTTAAACACCATTAATTTTTGCACTTTTTTTGCCCAGTAATCACAGAGATCACCATTGAATGGAGGAACCTACAGTAGAGAATTTGTTGATGCCATTTTTTTTCTTTGTGCCTTAAGAAGTTAAAAAAAAAGCTTTCAACAACTGAGCCATTTCAAGATATCTGTAACCCAGTGCTTTGACACAACTTTGTACTGATTTTTTATTCTAACGTTTTGAGTCTCTTTTCGAGACCCTCTTCATGAAAAAAATATAAATACATGGAAAATATTATACAGTAAGACTATTAGGATAGGATACTGCATGATGGCATACCATGAAAAGGTTGGGTTCAGTTTGAATGAGACAAATGATTTTATTACAACGCCCTGCATACCGATCAAATGATGCCCTAGAGAACTAGTGATTTTCATATCCAATTACTGGCAAACATTTTGGGGTCATTGCTCTCTTTTAATTTCTATTGCTCTTAAAATTACATTTTTATCCAACTTTTAATGTTTTTATTTATTTTTCTAAAACAACTTTGCTTAATAACAGACTGTGTTGTAGTTCCAAGTATACCCACAAATCATCAAGCAACAATGTTTGGCCTGCAACTGTTCTGCCAGTCTTTGGCAGGAACTACGCTGCCCTGCAGCTCTTGTGTTTTTTAGCGGAGGATAATGTCTACAAAACGTTAAAATTGGTTTATGGAATTTTATATGTTATTGGACTAAGTCTTATTATGTCCACAAACACTAAAATTTGTTTATGCAATTTTATAAGTTATTATCTTATTAAAAAAAAAATTATAATAATTATATTTGATTAAATTTATTTTTTCAATTATTTTCAATAATATTGAAAGAGTGATTTTCTTTTTTTTTTTTATGATAGGAATAAAGTAAGATTTGTTAAAAGTTTATAGAACATATAAAAATCAATATTTTTGCGCGCGCGTGTGTGTGTGGGATATATAATTGCCATATTTTAGGTGATTTTAACTCATGGCTTTTTAATTACAATTTGATGGTTTTGTGTATTATTTCTCCTCTTTATTGGATTTTTGAGATGGAGGTTTTAATAGTGAGTTTTGTAGGTATAATTATGTTACTAGAATTAATCATGTACTTTTAATAGATGCATGTCACAAGCTAGTCTGGGTAGGTGCAAAGTATTTCTATTTTAGTACCCACATACTTGCACTATCATCATTATTCCATGAGGCTAGGGGACCATCCACAATAGGCAATCACCACATTCTCTTAAGCGGCTTAGATAGTGAGGGAGAAGCACACTAGATGTAGATAATGTGGGATGACACTAAGGTTTATAGTATCGTGGTAGGTATCATTACTTGCATTGATATATCTAATCATCTCTACAAAAAGAAATCATATGCCACTAATAGGAGGAGAGGAGGATGAGGAGCATGTAGTGCGAGTACCAATAATATGGCTATGTTGGAAAATGGGTGAGGGAATAGTGGTAATAGAGGAGAGGCCTAGAGCCTAACCTCAAGTAGCACAACTACTACCACACAGACTATGTACTTGGGGGTGTTGATTGGTGTAGTTATTGTGAGACTCTCCATTGTACTAGAAATGAACCCAATGAAAATAGTACTAGAACCATAAAATATATTAGATTTATAACCCCTCTAAATCTTCATTGGAAAATTAGGGACCTAGGTGAGAATATGTTTAATTATCTACTTTGATTTAAGTAAAATACTAGATGTATCTTTGATTATTATATGTTATGATAGACTGATTTAAAATTTTATTTTCATTTTACAATACAAACATGAGAGTGGCTTGAATTCATTAATTGAGTCATTATAGCTTGATGGTTCCAAACATGTAAGAAAACCGATTAAATGTCAATGTAGACTATTGGTAGGAACATAAACCTTTTTAGACTATTGTGTAACTAAGAGAAGCATACACAAAGAGTAGGCTATGAGTGGATTAGACCATGGACCTAAAGGTGGTGCTACTTACTATGGAGTAGGACCAGGCCATTGGCTAGGTTATATCACTTATTATTAAGTGATGCCAAACATTGGCATAGGTTTTAATGCTCACATAAACCTTTTTAGACTATTGTGTAACTAAGAGAAGCATACACAAAGAGTAGGCTATGAGTGGATTAGACCATGGACCTAAAGGTGGTGCTACTTACTATGGAGGTGGTGCTACTTACTATGGAGTAGGACCAGGCCATTGGCTAGGTTATATCACTTATTATTAAGTGATGCCAAACATTGGCATAGGTTTTAATGCTCACAATAGAGTGTGAGACAACTATGATGTGAGTAGAGAATAGAAAGACTAAACACAATCTTGTACAAAAATAGTTATATTAAAGCCAAGTTGAGTTATAGATGAGTCAATTGGTAGCACTAACAAATCTAAACCATCCTAGGGTACATAGTTGTTGATGGATCATATTATAGTTTTGTAAGAGTCGGAGCTATGACTCGCAAAGGAGGTAGTAGAGTTGACATGTCTAGTTAGGGGATTATAGATACATAGTGGGTATCAAACTAACTCTTAATCTAGATAGTATTATAGCCACCAATTCAACTAGACTAGCCACTTACATTTGAGAGCTTAGGTGGCCACACACTATTATGATGGAAATATATGTATTATTATTTTTATATATTATCACATATTGATATATTGGTGATTTTGCACTTATGAGACATTAACATTCATATGATATTTGACCTTTCAAACTGATATATGACATGTGATATGGATGTTTTTTATGTATACGCATTTTTATGATATTTTATATCAAATTTTTTAATTAAATGCTATTAAGAATTAATTAATATTTTTAATTAAATAATTAGAATGAAATTTTCTACTTAAATAATATAAATATCTAATTAAACAATTGAATAAATACTATAAATATTTGATTATTAAACAAGAAACTTTACATGCTAAAGAAATGTGATAATTTTCATAATTAAATGAACACTACAACATGAAATTCAAGACAACAAAAATTTTATTGAGAATGCAAATAACAAATGTACACATGATTTCAAAGTATACGAAGTTGTAAGTAAACAAAGTTTAAGAATAATTATATTATATTCAAATAAAATATAACACAAACTGATTGGGAAAATGATAAAATGATATAAGATAAACAACATAAAACTTGTAAGAATGAGGCACTATATAAATGTCAAATAAGAGAAAGAAATAATGCATGCAAAGGTGAAGGTGAATAATATTTATAATCTCTCTAAAAGTTTTACCATGTCCATTGTAGACAAGTCATAAGCTCTAGAACTATAAATGGAGGTGATGAGGACCAAGCTAGTTAGGGTTGAATTTTATTATTTTACCTTAGTACTTACTATGAAATTTACATTATGTTGGTTCTCATGGAGAATCATATAACTTAAGGAATGATGAAAAATGTTGATTATAACTATGATTGAGATTTTCTTGATAATATTGAGGGCATACAAGAGAATTGATGAGATTGCCATCAAGAATAACAAGCTATTGTAGATGTTTTTCATGATATATATTATCATTAATGAGACCTTGAAGTAAAACTTGCAAAGAAAATATCTCCGACTCCAAAGACATGATGACATTAATGTCATAGACAAAATTGTATGAGGTAGCACCAATAGCCATATGAATACTCATGTGATAGGCTCATAATATTTAAGAGAGTTGTGTGTACCAATATTTACCATGTTTGTTTATAGTTTTATAAATAATTTTCTCACTTATTTCATTTGATGCCTTGGCCTAACCATTAGAATGAGGGAAATATGATGTAGAGAATTGAGGTTGAATATAGAATTTCTCAAGGAAATACTTTGAATGTGTTCTTGAATGAAGACTCATTACTAGAAACAAAAGTAAAAGGAAGTCCAAAATGAGAAATTATGTTACTAAGAAAAAATCAACAAACTATTTAAGTAGTCATGCATTGAAATTACACAACTTCAATGCAGTTTGTAAAGTAATATGTAGTGGTGATAATGAAAGAATGACCTTGAGAAGAAGGTGATGAAAATTTACAAATGATATCTAAGCCCAAGAAAAAAATGGACAAGGAGAAGTCTAAGAATATTTTTTTTAATTGGAAGCTCAAATGATATTGTTCAAGAAAAAAATGGACAAGGAGAAGTCTAAGAATATTTTTTTTAATTGGAAGCTCAAATGATATTGTTCTGTTGTTGGCGTTGAGGTCATTTCTTGAAAAATTAAAATAATATTGTTAGATATGATCTTTTAGGAGTACCCCATTCAAAAAAGTTCTTAAGAATAAATATTCTCCACCAAAACAACCCCCATATGTACCTAAATAGGAATCTTCAAGAGAAACTAGTATTTTAGATTTAATCAAGAAATGAAATAGAAGAATACATTATAAGATTAGCAAATCAAGATATTAGAAACAATGATACTTAACATGTTGCAAGATTTAAAATTTGAGTGTGAGAACTCTTTGAAGAGTTATTTGTAAATGTGACATCATTAAAATAATTAAATTTATGGGAGTGCCATTCTTTAGAGTCAATATAAGCACAAAAGAGAGTATAAAAAAATATATATCATGATTGCTAATGAAGAAATCATGTGAATAAAAAATTGTAAATTAATATTTGTGAAAAAAATTATAGGGAAGCTATCTAGTCTAGGTTTTTGTCAAGGTATATTTAGGAATTAGTTAATTTTATTTCATCTTCTATGAAGAGGGGATACCAACATTTTTTTTTGAGCTTCCATTACTAATATAGGAATGTAGTTCAACAAATTATCCTAATTTTATAAATATGAGCCTTCTCAATTGTTGAAGCTCACTAAAGAAACCCACAAATTTTGAATTTATATCCTCCAATCCATCTAGATATCTATAAGATCTTATGATATATTTCAAGAGATTCTATTGATATTTTTCCTAGCTTGTTAGGTCCCTAATATTCTATCAATATTATGACCATAATATCATATATCCTAACAATATAATATATATTCATAAGTATAATGAGTTAAGCACTTGTGGCATACTTAAAATTAAAAATACTTTTAGTTAATACCTTAAATACTATTTATTAGGATGAAGGGGTATGTCCCTACATGGTTAAGCCTATAAATAAATGGGAGATGTTCCTCATAAATCATCATATCATCAATTATTCAATTCATATAATATTTTTTAATTACTGGAGGTAACTCCCTCGAAGCACGATTTGTAATATTTATGAATTTTTACAAATATTTCCAAAAAATATCATAACAAGTGGTATCAGAGCTACAATTTGGGCCAACATTTGTTTTCTACCATAACTTCCAAGCCAATGCAAATTTGGGTCTAGTTTTTTTAGGTTTTGAGGTATGTAGTAGATAAGATCTCAAAAACAAAATTAGACTTTGAAGGTAAGTTTTCTAACCTTTACTGAGATTGTATTATTTTTTATTAATTAGCTCTATAGACCAATTTCTTTTTAATTTTTTTAAATTTTTTTGCTTTTTTGGAAATCTTATCAAAAATTAGATAGGGTATGTTCTTTGCAATTTACTATTAAAAAAAAAAAAATCTTTAATTTAGTGGTGAATTTTAGTAAAAAGAGAATTATTTTTCTCTATAGACTGTAAATTTTTGAATTTAAAAATAAAATAATTTTTTGAAACCTTATAAAAAATTAGGTAGGGTTAATTATTTATAATTTAATATTAGATATCAAATAACATCCTTAATTTAGTGGTCAACTTTTAGTCAAACAATAAATTTTAAAACTTGTCTTAGCATATGTTCTAAATTTGTATGGTTACAATTCGTACTAGATACTATCCTCCCTTAATTAATAAATAGGAATCTATAATTCAAAATTAAAAAAAACTTGAATCCATGTCATCTTTAGGACCAGAGAGGTCATTTATGAATGAGGAAACTGATGACCATCTTTATCGTCCACTGCCAAAAATTGAGGGAATAATTTCATTGGATTGTGAAAGTGGTACATTTTATTAAGAAAAACTTATTTGACTCATTTACAACATCCTTAAATGATGGACTATGTATGTTTGAAAAAGTAATACTAACAGAATTAAGGAGTTCAAAAAGCCACCAAGTGGGTACAACCCTAATAGAAAAAATCAAAGAATAATTCAATCTTTTCAAGGTTCAAAATTAAACCTACCCAAAATAGATATATGTAAGTTTGGTGGTACAAATTATATAACCTCATGGATAAGTAATTTCCCTTTTTTTCACCAGTGGATGATGGGTGAAAAAAAAAGGGAAATTACTTAGTTGGAGAGAATTTACCAATGACTTAGTAGCACACTATGAGCAACCATGGAAGGGGATTTAATTTACCCAACTTACAAATTTAAAACAAATAGGGTTTGTAGAAAAATACAATGTTGAAGATGTCATGAGATTGACAATTCAAACTCAAGATGTGACATCTTATCAAAGGCTACAACTCTACATCAATTGACTTAATGAAAAAATTAAACATGATGTTCATTTATTAGAACCTTATATAGTTAGAAAACCAATGCAACAAGTATTACATATTGAACAAAGAAACCTCACTACAAAAAGATCAACACAAGGCCAAATAATAGGATGAAAAGATAAAAATTTCACTAATCCTACAAACAAAATGGGGCTAACCTTTTTAGCCCAAAAATAATAACTAATCTCTCTCCTCAACAAGAGGCAAAGAAAAGAGAAAAAGGTCTAGGGGCCATAAATATGGTATTAATGAGAAGAGACTAATGATTATTTAGAATGAGGTTGAAGAAGAAGAAACATCTAGAGAAGAACCAAATATGGAACTAAAGAGTGAAAATTTAGAGGAAGAAGATAGTGCTACTATATCATTACATGCATTGAATAGAACAAGAACACCACAAATACTTAAAGTTTTTGGTTATATAAAAAAGAGAAAGGTAACAATTTTGATTGATACATGTAGTATACATAACTTTATTGATAGAAGATTGGCTCATGAGTTTAATTATTTTGTATATCTAGTCTCTAATGTTGGTATGTGGTGACTTATCATTCAAATATTGTACACTCATAACGTTCGTATCGTAAAAAAAATTCATTAACACATCAAGGTTTTTTCCCATTGAAATTTCAAGGCTTTCTCGCTAACACGTCAAGGATTTTTTCCATTGACATGTCAAAATTTTCCTAATAACTCATCAAATAAAAAATGACCTTGTAAAACCCTAATTCTAGAAGGTTCCAAAAAGCTTGTTATAAGTGGTTGGGATGTATATTGTGGCAGTGTGTTTGCGAGATTGTAATCTATTTTGTACTCGATAATAAAATCATTGGATGGATGTGTTTCTATGGATGTAGCCCATATGGGTGAACCACGTTAAATTCGATGTTGATCTCTTTTGTGTTATTCTTCATTGTTATTTCTAGGTTATTTAATCTACATATAATTGTTAATGTTTATTGCTCCAATCTTCTTGAACCCTAACATCTAACTTCCAAGTCATAATAGATGATGAAAAACAACTCTCTTGTAGTGGTAAGTGACATCATGTAAAACTTTCAATGGGAAATGACCATCGAGATTGATAAATATTTACTATTACAATAGGAGGAGCATATGTAGTTTTAGGAGTACAATGGCTTAAACAGTTGGGAACAATGTCCTTCAATTTCCAAGAATTATTTATGACTTTCAACTCTAATGGATAACATTATAAACTAATAGGAGTAACATCACTACCAACTCAAATAATTAGTTCCCATAGGATGGAAAAAATAATTAAAAAAGGTTCATATGGTCTAATGGAAAAAAACAATTTTATAGAAGCACAAGATGTGAAAACTCAACATCCATAAGAACTTCAAGAGATCATTCAAAAACATAAAAAAAAAATATATTTATTTAACCTAAGGGTCTACCTCTAATTAGAGATCATGATCATGTCATTGAATTAATACCTGGAAGCATTCCTCCTAATATTAGACCTTATCAATTATCCTTATGAACTAAAGAAAAAAATTAAAAAATTAGCCAAGGAAATGTTTGATTCATGAATTATCCATCCTACTAAAATTCCCTATTCATATCTAGTGGTTATGGTTGAAAGGAAGGATGAATCATGGAGAATGTGGCCTAATTATACGGAAATCAATAAGCACACACTTAAGGATAAGTTTCCTATTCCTACTATTGATGAATAATTAGATGAGCTAAATGGTACAATTTTCTTTAATAAGTTAGATTTATGTTTTTTTTTTCATCAAATTCATATAAAGTAAGAGGATATACATAAAACTACCTTTAGAAAACATGAAGGCTATTTAATTCTTAGTAATGCTATTTGGTTTAACTAATTTCCCATCAAATTTTCAAAGCCTCATGAACTTAGTACTTCACCCATTTCTTAGTATTTAATTGTTCGTTTTATGAATATCTTTGGAAAATCAAACAATGGGAATGAAAATAAGTGTTTAATATTTTCCCTTGATGTTTAAGGCCCCCCAAAGGATGAGTCTAAACTAGGGTGCCCCACACCCTTGTCCAAACCTTTTTGGCCCCATTTTGGATATTTCAGTGTTGGTATTTTATCATTTAAAAATCCAATTTCATTTGTTAGCTATCGACATTTGATTTTTGGTAAATTAGAAGAATTACACGTAGATAGTAGTCATTTTCATCATTTAAAATCCTAAGAAGAGCTAGAGAAATCTATTGAGAAAATTGAAGATCCTAAAATCAATCAATGCAATTCAAGGGTAGAATTAGCAGCATTATTACAACACTTTCATGTCTTGATCAAGTTCAATATTGCAAGACATCAAGATTGATGAAGAAAATTATATGAAAGGATTTATTATAATCAATCATGCTAAATTATTAAGATGCATTGAGTTACCCTCTACATTCTATCTACAACAATCATTATGTTTTGAGAACTAACCTTTTGTAGGTCTCTCAAGAAATTAACGAATCCATCATCAATATTTGTGGAAATTTGTGGTTTAGCATCACTTCATCAAAGGTTACAAATCAAGGTAACCTTATCATTTATCATTTCAATCAATTATCATTATTTTGGTCTTTGCCCTACCTAGGGTATGCCCTCTTGATCATCATCATTTGTTGTACATGGAGGTAGAAATACCAAAATGGGGTTTGACTTAGGGAATCCCCTATATAACACAACCTTTACCTATCTTTTCATGTGCACAACTCAGATTTGGGACTTTTATTAGGAGACAATTCAAGAAAACACAGAGCAGACTATAACCTATATCTTACACTTTGCACATCTAAAAAAGGAGGAAGCTAGTCTAGGGAACCCCACACCCCTGTCCTTACAAATCAACCCCAAATAGGTCCCTCTTTGTTTCTTGGTCTCATATTTGAAGCCTTTTTGGTACTTTTTTTTTTTTCTATCCGATAAATTAATTTTTCAGATCTAGGGCTACATGTCAAATAGGCTTATTAAAACACACATCAAAATTATCTCTTTTATAACTCAATAAAACATAAAACCTAGGAGGTTGGCTCTCCCTTGTGGAAGCAAGGAAATCATAAAACTCTAGTTGATTTATGTTTGAATGTAGAGTAAAAGTGAAAAAGAGATAATCCTAGTTAACCTAATTGGATCTAGGATCACTTTTCCTACTCTACATCAACCATTCCATAATGATAAACAAGTGTAAGTATTCTATGCATCTAACTATCAAATTAAATCAAAAATATTCTATAACAGCAATAAAATACCCATTTATTGTAATATCATGCAAAAATAATGTCATCACTTTCAATACATCATTTAAAACATTAATTAAATGTATGTACCTTAATCATTTCATTAATCATAAAAAATATTTTTATAATAAGTGATTTAAAATGGGATATGATAATGAATGTGTTAGTCATATTGTGTAAATGTTATGTATATGTGCATAATCTGGTCACTATGTGTGTATCTCTGATGTATGTATGAATTGGCCCCTATGTGATTTCATGCATGTTTATACATTCATGTTGACATGGAACTAACATTTAACTTTGAAGACATTTTTTATCATACAATTATTGGCAAGAAACATTGCACAAGTCATCTGGTGTTGTCATTGATGGCAACCCTAGTCAGTGATTTGATTCGCATGCCAGTATTTGTTTGTATCAAAAGTCAGATTGAAGTTTTGTGATTAACTATCAAGCTAGAACAGAGCATCTGACAAAATTGTGTTCATCGATTCATATGAAAATTTTATGTTATCATTTTGAGTTGTGGATCTTAGGGAAGGTATTTCAATGTATGAACTATGTTATCTTTGAATCTTAGAGCCTTGTATCGATTGGTGTGCAAGTTAGAAGATTCAGTTGATTGATTTTTGTTTAACAGTGCAAGAAGGATGACTAAGTGAATATAGCATGTTGTGGATCTTCAAGGAGAAATTGTTTGAAGTGCTTTGTGTTTGAACATGTTGATTTGGGTCCTCACTATGTTGTGGATGAATTTGGTTGGTGCGCATTGAAAATTATTTTTGGATTAAGCTGACAATTTTGTAAATATTTTCTATTTTATTGAAGTCGACATGTGGTTGATTAAATATTTAGTTCTAGATATATATAAGTGATCATTTATATCATTTGGATGTATGTACGAAGTGTGTTGATGGATGTTGTGAAATGCAGAAGGATTGTAGAGCGATTATGCACAGTTTCACTTGCGCATAAATGGATTTGTGACCTGAATTAAAGCAAAAAGAATAGAAGAGAAGAATCAAACAGAAGGTCAAGAATGGGATTGATGTGCTTAACTGGAACTGAAATCAAGCATTAGCATATGCTATTTTCTCAGTTCAAATCTTCTAGATGTAGTCCAAATCTTTTGTAAGATAGTGATTATTATTTTGTATTTGAGTAGTGAGCTATAGGTAGTGTGCCTGAATGCATGTGCATTCCTTTTGTAAAACCTTATATTTGAGTATACTCATATTGTGGATTGACCTCCATCGTTCCTTTTCCCCTAATAGGGTTTCCATGTAAAAAATCCTTGTGTTATGGTGTTTTGGTTGATTGCTTTGTGTTCTTGCATCTTAATTTTAGTTTAATGCTATAAGTGGTTTCAATATCAAATTAATAAAGTTAAATTTTGCAGAACACTGATTCACCCCCCCTCTCAATTTTCCTTGATTCCAACAATTGGTATCACAACCTAGTTCCTTGGAAGAAGTTTAAAATCTTGGGGAAGATCCGAGAATGTGATTCAATGGATTCAAGTAGTCTTCAACAACAACTTTTAGTGGCACTAGATGATATTGATTAGTCCAAATCTAAATTTCAAGAATTGTAGGCAAGCCTCATGAATGCTAAGAAATTCATTCAATCATTGAAAGATAAAATCAATGAGTTAAGAGAAAAGAGAAGGGAAATCTGTGATCAGCTAGCAGAAAGAAAGTAAGAGCATGGAAGGTGAACACCTAAGTCAAGGCTTGAAGGAAAAGAAAGAAGAATGTGAAAATCTAACTAGAGATAATGTTGTCCTAAAGCATGAGTTGGAATCTATTGTGATGAGGATGAACAACAAGATTGAAGATAGAAAGAAGAATGAAGAGAATCTTGCTCAGTCCTTGAAAGAGAAATCTAAAGAATACAACTGAATTACTGATGGATTCAATTAGTTGGAGCTTGAATTGGAAAAATCCAGAAATTATGAAGAAGAGATTGAAAAGTGAATTGTTAATGTCAAAGATGGACTTGTTACTACAAATGAATTCAAGGAGAAGTTCAAGATTAGCTTATCCAAGCTTAATGAACTGATTAAAAGTCAGAGGACTGGAAGTGACAAGAAAGGTCTTGGATATGAGAAAGGAGAAAGCTCTAGATCTGGACAAAGGAGATTCAAGGAAGGAAATCAGATGAACAAAGCTAGAAGGTATCCAGTAAGACAACCTAACGATCAAAGGTTCAATAGTTACTATTTTTTTTGCAATAAATTTGGTCATATGGCCACTCAATGTAGAAGTGGAATGAATCAAAGTGATCCATCATTCTTCAGTCAGTGTTTCAATTGCAATAAGTATGGTCATAAGTTAGTTGAATGTATAAATATGTCAAACGAATTTTTTAGGAGATCTATTAGATGTTATACCTACAATAGGTTTGACCATATTTCCAACCAGTGCAGATCAAGTGAAAATCAATGGAACAACTAGTCTAGACAAAGAAATGTGATGTGCTACAATTGCAACAAATCCAGTAGAAAGGGTCTAATAAATCAAAGGAAAAACATGCAGAAGGATGAAAAGGGAAAATGAAAAGTTACTACGGGTTAGATCAGGAGGCAAATGAAGAATACATGGGTGAAGAAGAGTCCTTCTATTGAATTAAATGAGCCAGCATCAGAATGTGGTACTGGAAATTCCTCTGGGAATTAGTTTATGGCCTTTGGCCTAGCGAGAGTTCTCAAGAAAATATTTTAACTGCCTTGTCGATAGTTGGTACTAGAATGTGGCAAATAGCATTGATTGCATTAGTTATGTGCAAATGTTTTGGGATCTCTTGTGGAGGAGATTTGTAGAAAATTGAAGGTCCACAAAAGAATTTTCTTTCACTGTTTGTGAAAATAAGGTATCTAGAAGACTTAGGGCAAAAGCATTTACTACAATAAAAAATTTAGGTGTGAAAATGATAAAAATTCATTTCTATCAATCATTTGTCACATTGCATTTTGAGAAGAACAAGGTTGGAGAGCTCTATAGTAAACTTTGGCGAAGATACAAGTCTGAAGGTGATTTGACGATCAAACCCTAATCTGATGAAAGGTATTTATCTGTAAACTCATGAACTTAAAAATTCTGGAAATGGTTGCTTCGTTGGTTTTTTATATTAAGGATATAAGCCCCGTCCAAATTTATTCAAATGGCACCCATTCAAATCCATCGAGTCAGAAACATTAGGTGCATTTTCTTTTGTTTCGTATGGCATTTTGCTTATTGAAGATATTATGGCATACATTGATGCAAATGTTGAAGAGTTAGGAAGCTCCCAGTTGCTAAATTTGTATACCAATCACATTGTGGGAGAAAATTTTTGTGTAAAACTTGAATTCAAAACTCTGAAGGAGAAGAAGTTCACTAAGATTGCAAAATTTCTTGTGTTCGAAGACAATGAATGGGTTTGGTACATGTTGAGTCAAGTGCATGCCAAGTTCATTTGGTTAAGTCAACCTTTTAAAATCACAAAGGAATCTATAAGGATTGTTACTGGTTTGAATTCATTTGATGGGTTGCCCACATTGAAATTTGTGAAGAATCAAACAGTTACAGATGCAACTAGTTCAGTGTTCCACAAGAGAGCTATGCCAATTAATGAATTATGGAAATCGATGTTATATTTTACTCTATGGTCATTGGGTAGAAACTCTATCACCCCATTCGGGATAATTCTATATTCGGTAGAGTAATCTATGTAGCATATTAGATGGTCAAAGAAAATGTAGAATATGACTTATGTGAGTTACTCTAGAGCTAGCTAATTGAGAATCTTGGAAAAATCAAGAAGGATAAGAAGAACTCTTTCAAGTATGGTAATATGTTGTTGTTTCTATTCTTCTACTTTATGAATGAAGTTTCGGGAGTTGGAAAAGTGCATTGGAAAGGTGATAAACTAGTAGCTATTCAAATTAGAGACATCTTTAATGGAATTGGTGACAACAAAGCTAGAAAAACTATTAAATGAGGTTATTTCAAAACTTTCAGAATGAAATGCTAGCCAGAGAAAGGATTCCCACATCTATTGTGGAAAAGTACAAGGATACAATTTTCTTCATGGTTGACATTGATCAGTGCTTAATGGAAGTTGTAGAATGTAGAACAGTGTGGATAATGCCTATGGGTTATGAGGTTGAGGAACACATTTTGGAGCTATATGCTCAAAACCTGTTGAGTAAACCTCAGGATCTTACATAAGAAAGGTTTGGTACCTTTGAGGAAAAGGATATGCAAGTGTATGAACAATTGAAGAATCTTATGACAATCCAAAAGGTAAGAAAAGAAGTGGAAGCTTTTGTAGAAAGCATGGGGATATCAGTTGAAGTTGTAAGGGGAGCTAGGAGGAAAAGAGAACAAGCTGAAGTAGGAGAGCCAGCTAGAACTAGGTCTGCTATTTCGGTAGGATCCTCTATCAGATCTAGATCTACAAGGAGCTCTACTCTCTCATCTAGTCCTGCAAAGAAATAAAGCCCTATGAAAGCTCAAGTCAAGACATTTGGTAGTGAAGGAAAGAGGTAGAAGGACAACAACACAAGAGTCTATGTTGTTGTTTCAGAGGATGAAGAAACTAAATATGATGAAGAGGTAAGAGAAATTAAGCAAAAGGGCTCAAATGCATCTAAAGTCTCTAAGGACAAGCCCTCCGGTGAAGAGAAAGCAAAGAAAAATATGAAAACTAAAAAATTGGGTATGTCTATAGAAGTGGAAAAATCCCTGATTAAGGATGGTAATCTTAGGAAACTTTGTGAATGGTATGATGCCTTTGATAGTTTCTATCAAAGAATTCTTGAGGAAGCCACAATAAAATATTTGAATAATTTCAATATGACTCTCATTGAAATAATGTTTGAGTTTCCTAAAGGGCTTTATGAAGTCTTAGAAATGAGGAGAGTGAATGCAAGAACTGAAGAAGAGCAAATGACAGAATGGATACTTGTTGATATGTGTCCGATGATGTCAATAGAAGAGATGAAGAAAATTTTAAATAATGAAAAAAGGGATTTTAAAAGAAAAACAAGGGAAAATAAGTTGATGATCGAGAAGAATGAAGAGGTGGCAAAAGACATTGAGAAAAATCCTTAAGGAAATTCTGTTAAAGAATAGATACAATGTTGTTTCTGAAGAAGCTCATAGTGAAGATGATCCATCTAGTCCAGTAAATGAAGAAGGAAAAGAAGATACAGTTGAGGATACTATGAATCCTCTTGACATGCAAGATGTTGAAATGCCTATGGAGACTGAAGCCCCTAAAGAGATGTCAAGTGAAGAATTAGAGATTCCTAAAGCCAAGGAAGAATTTGTGGCCGAAGAGAAGAAGGCTGAAATAAAAGAGATTGTTGTGGAAGCAAGAGACGTTGCTAAGGTAGTAAAGGAGTTTTTGGAAGAGCAATAGGAGGAGTTTGATCCTAAACTAGTTAAAGGTCCTATGAACTTGGTCACTCTATCTCCCATTGAGAAGCTAAAGGTAGCATCATTTGCTCAGGCCAAGGCAAGGGAGGAAATACTGAAATCTCATATTGAAGACAGTGAGTTGCTGAGTCTTGAATCTAGTATCTTGGAGAAGATCATGCCTACATATGTCAAGGATTCATCTAATTCTCCATCCAGTCAGCTGAAGAAACTTGTCAATTTTTGTAAGTACTCAGTTTGAGCCACTTGAAAAGTCAACTATGGATAAGGTTCATAAGGAATTTGATTCTAAAAGGTTTAATAGATTTAAGGGAATGATTGCTAATGATAAATCTTTGTTAGCTACCTGTGTAAATAATATTCAAGGTGATTTTTTTGAAGGTGGAAACATTTATAAGTCATGCTTATCATTTTCTAAGTTCACTGAAGACACTGAAAAGAAAATGAAGGAATATGAGAAATAGTTAACATATATCTCTCAAGCATTTGATCCTCTAACCATTTCTCTTAGAAAGCAAGAAGGTCAAGTCATATCCCTGCTTGAAAAATATAAAAATTTGAAGCATGAAGAAGGAAGAATTGTTGAAAGGGTTTGCAAGCTCAGAGGATTGATTGGTCCTAAAATGGAGACAATCTTTAGTGCATTGAAGGAAGTGTGGGATGTTATGGCTGTCAGTGATCCGACAAACCTTGAGTCAGCAGAGATGCAATCTTACTTATTTCGTGGT
The DNA here is from genome assembly GCA_007258455.2 of Sequoia sempervirens. Taxonomy (NCBI): domain Eukaryota; kingdom Viridiplantae; phylum Streptophyta; class Pinopsida; order Cupressales; family Cupressaceae; genus Sequoia; species Sequoia sempervirens. Next base: position 48,912,153 of record VDFB02000008.1, on the reverse strand, counting down.
CACATGACTATTTTGGAGATTCGCAAAAAAAGTTGGGACACTAGTTTGAGCCTATTGAAGAGTAATTTTGTAGACATATTCAAGTTTATGTAAGTTGTAGAAGCATGTTTGTACATATGTAGTTTGTTCATAGCAATTTGTTTTTATTTTTGGTATGTGGATTTCCCGCCTTTTCCATTGATGTCAAAGGGGGAGAGTGGGATGGTGAAAAATGTCATAATCATCTTAGATAGAGTTGTGTTTTGAAATTTTGAAGGTTGGCAATGTATTCATGTTGGTACTGATCCGACACTTAGTCATTTTTCACTAAGTGTTGCCATCAATGCCAAAGGGGGAGGTTGTTGGAAAGAGACACTACAGAAGTCATCTAGTGTTGTCATTGATGGAAACCCTAGTCAATGATTTGATTCACATATCAATATTTGTTCGTACTGGAAGTTAGATTGAAGTTTTGTGATTAACTATCAAGCTAGAATAGAGCATCTGACAAGATTGTATTCATTGATTCATATGCAAATTTTTTATTATCACTTTGAGTTGTAGATCTCAGGGAAGCTATTTCGATGTATGAACTATTTTATCTTTGAATCTTAGAGCCTCGTATCGATTGGTGTGCGAGTTAGAAGATCTGGTTGACTTATTTTTTGTCTAACAGTGCAAGAAGGCTGACTAAGTGAATATAACATGTTGCGGATCTTTGAGGAGAAATTTTTTGAAGTGTTTTGTGTTTGAGCATGTTAATTTGGGTCCTCACTATGTTGTGGCCAACTTTGGTTGGTGCACATTGAAAATTATTTGTGGATTAAGCTAATAAGTTTGTAAATATTTTCTATTTTATTGAAGTAGGCATGTGGTTGATTAAATCTTTAGTTGCAGATATATATAAGTGATCATTTATATCATTTGGATGTATGTACAAAGTGTGTTGATGGATGTTGTGAAATTCAGAAGGATTGTAGAGAAATTATGCATCGTTTCACTTGTGCATAAAAGGATTTATGATTTGAATTAAAGAAGACAAAGAAGAAGAGTAGAATCAAACAGAAGGTCAAGAATGCAATTGATGTGCTTAACCGAAACTGAAATTAGGCATTAGTAGATGCTATTTTCTCAATTCAAATCTTTTGGATGTAATCCAAATCTTTTGTAAGACAATGAGTCTTATTTTGTATCTAAGTAGTGAGCTCTAGGCAGTGTGCCTGAATGCATGTGCATTCCTTTTGTAAACACTTATATTTGAGTATACTTATATTGTGGATTGACCTCCACTCTGGTTTTTCCCCTAACAAGGTTTCCATGTAAAAAACCTTGTGTTTGGTGTTGTGGTTGATTGCTTTGTGTTATTGCATCTTACTTTTAGTTTAATGTTATAAGCAGTTTAAAGATTAGATTAATAAAGTTCAATTTTGCAGAACACTAATTCACCCCCCCTCTCAATGTTCCTTGATTCCAACAACAATTCTATATCTACAGTGTACTAGAAGTGTGAGATCAATAAATGGCTATAAATATTTTAATTATTGATTATAGATCCTCTAATTCTCATAAAGGTATGTGTAACTATAGATTAGTAAGGATGATTTTTTTCTATTATTTTTTATTATAGATCCTCTAATTCTCATCAAGGTATGTGTAGTTAGGGTCATTATGAATGAACCCTCGAGGTATAGGACTACTCTTTGATGGTATAACCATCCAAAGTATTATAATTTTATTGGGAGCTTACAAAATTTAGAGTGAGTATGTAAGATTGGGGCACTAACTTATTTCCATCACTATGGTTGGTAGTATTATGAAGCTAATGCTTCTACATTTAATAGTGATTACTTGTCTAATCAAGATATTACTTAGCATTTAATGATATAAAGAAAAAAATAGTAGTAATTGGGGTGGTTATTACATAAATATTGATGCCCCAAAGAAGGGTTGTAGATATAAACCTCACCTAGAATCTTTGATGTCAAAGCATCCTAGGTGAAGGAAAATTTGCATCAACCAAAAATATATTTGTATTTCAGCTTCAATTTGGTTGGGTGAAACTTTTGTGTTTGTAGTCATGATAAAATTGTAATGAAATTGTTGTCACAAATTGATAAAATGTCAAGTGAGTTGCCAAGTGTAGCAAAGGAAATTCAAATTTTATTGTCTCCCATTCTTTATTTAAATTCATGTGCCCAATGGTTGAATTGTTTAATATTTTTTCTTTTAAAAATATTTTTTTCCACAATTGCCAAGCAAGAAGACGTCAATTTTTTTTTTTTTAAAAGGAAAATAAAAACAATTAGAAAAAGAAATAAATAAATTTTTCATGGAATTATTTTGATATTCTAGGGAAATTGAAAGGATTTGGAGAGGGAGGCATAGAGGTTATGGGGAGGAGTTGAAAACCAAATTGAAACCAAAATTTTAAAGTTTTTTTTGGCTTGTGGAGATAAGGGTGTAGGACATCGGAGAGAAAAATTTTAGTTTTATACTAGCAATTTGAAGACAAGTGTTGGATACATTGAGTAGAGATTAATGTTGTTACTATTGTAATTGCAGATTGGGGGCATTGAAATTGACATAAATTCATGTTTTTACTAGTGAATTCACATTGGAGGGGCACTGAAATGAACATCTGAAGTTTGTTTTTGTGTTGAATATGAATGCTACATTGGAAGGGGTGTTGTGAAAGCTCCAAGAAAGGATAGATGGTAATGAAGGCATGATTTTTTCATAAAATTGAACATAGATCAAAAGAAAATTGTTTGGAGGGAGGTTGTGTAATTTGAAGGGAATTTTGGTGTGATTTCAAGTAAGCTTTTATATTTTATTTTTGCATTCTATGATTTCTAGGTGTTAGAATTAGTGGAAGAAAAATTCATATTTCAATGTGTTGGGGAAGGTGTGAGAAATTAAAAAAAAGAGTGAATATTGGTATTACAAACTAGAAACCAAAGAATCATAAAAAATTCTATTCTTGTACAAAGTTGAACAATCAATAAAATACATTTTCTTCATAAATTGAGTCTTTGTGTGTTCATTTTGAATTTGAAATTTTATTATTGTGTCCATTGTGTGATATGGGTTTGGGAACTCAACTTTAATTAATTGTCTATCTAATAAGGCTTGCATTATTTGATTTACACCAAGTGGTATCAGAGCAAGGTTTAATACCACTATTGGAGAACCTGAGAGATTGTGTTATGGATAGCTGGAAGAGCGAAGACCTACAACTATAGAGCGTACCAACATGGCATGCCAAGGATGTGGATGGAGAGGACCACAAAATGATGATAATGCAATCATCATGGAGATGTTGAGAGGCATCACAATGAGAATGGATTTAATGGAAATGTAGTGAAGAGGAGAGTCTACGGTAGTTGTCAATGAGGATGAAGAAGAAGTAGAAGCCCCCAAAATTGATTTGGAAGGTGAAGGTGAGAATGTCGCAAAGAGAATATTTCTATGAGCAATAGCCAATCTCAGTATTAAACTGCAATTGGACCCTCCTATGTACAACAAAAGATTGAATCTAGAAGATTTAATTGATTGGATTTCAGAAATGGAGAAATATTTTGATTTTGAATCCATTGAAGACCCAATATGAGTTAAGTTTGTATACACACAAAGTTGAAGGAGAATGCTTCCCTATGGTGGGATCATGTGCAAACGGAAAGGAAATGAAAAGGAAAAGATAAAAATAAATCTTAGGAGAGGATGGTGAGAAAGTTGAAGGAAAAATTATTTCCTGTAGATTACCATATAAATTTATTTAAAATTTTGTAAAATCTTAAACAAAGAGAAAAGAATGTGCAAGAGTATATAGAGGAGTTTTACAAACTATTCAATATACAACCTAGACATGTAAAAGATGATTTAGAAAATGTATCAAGGAATGTGAATGGGCTGCATAATTATATTCAAGATGAGATGAGCAAGATAAGAGTAACCAATGTAGAAGAGGCATACCAGTACGTGTTGAAGGAAGAAGAGAAGATTGCAAGAACACAATAAAACAACTCTTGAGTAGAGGTAGATTTTCTTGTGGAAGAGGACAATACAAAAATTGTAGAGGACACCAAAACCATCAAGATGAAGCTAGTACATCCAAACAAACTACACAAGATAATAAGGTAAGAAGAGACTTCACAAAGGGAAGATGAGATAACTCTTGTGGAAGAGGGTCATTTGGAAGAGGTAGAGAAAGATGTTTCAATGGTACATGTTTCCAATGTGGGGAAATGAGACACCGAACATTTGAATGTCCAAAAATTTAGCATGATGGAGGAAAAGGAAAAGAGGAAAGAGTGTATGTAGCACAAGCTAAATATGACATGGTGACTTCACCAAGATGGGGAAAGGATCCTGAGGATGGAAAATCTTTAATGTTACGAAGAATTTTGTTGAATATGGAAAAAGAGAAACCAAAACCAATCCAAAGAAGGAATTTATTTCAAATAAAGTACAAGGTGAGTGGAAAGTGTTGCAAAGTCATTGTGGATAGTAGTAGCATCAATAACATAATCTCCAAAGAGATGGTGGAAAAGTTGAAGTTGAAGAGAATCAAACAACCTAGACCATAAAAAGTTCCATGGTTGCAAAAGGAGTGTCAACTATTGGTGAATGAACGATGTTTAGTGAGTTTCCAAATTGGTAATTACAAATATAAAATCATGTGTGATATGATGCCAATTAATTCATGCCATATTATTTTTGGAAGATTGTGTCAATATGATAGAAAATATGTTCATGATGGTAAGTTGAATACATACACCATCAAAAATAATGAAAAATAATATATTTTGAATCTTTTGGAGGATAGGGAAGAAGAGAGTGAAGGTAAACCAAAGGTGTGTTTGTTGAGTGGAAAAAAATCATGAAGGAGCTAAAAATGGAAAAGACGTGTGTTTTACAATTATGCCCAAATTTATAATCGTCAAGGCCAAAGAGAAAAGTGAAGATTTTCCAAGTAAAATTCAGAAAATTGTAGATTAATATGTAGATATATTATTGGAGGAGCTACCCAATTGATTTCCGCCAATAAGAGATGTAAGTCATTGTATGGATTTGATCCTTAGTGTAAGTTTTCCTAACAAAGTACCATATAGGATGACACCAATGGAGAATGATTAAATCAATACACAAGTGCATGAATTTTTTGATAAGGGGTTGATTAGAGAAATCTTGAGTGCATGTACTATTCTAGCAGTGTTGACAATAAAGAAAGATCTAGAATAGAGGATGTGTATGGACTCTAGAGGCATAAAAAAAATCACAATCAAATATAGATTTTCATTGCCAAGAATGGATGACATGATGAATTGTTTGAGTGGAGTTAAATATTTCACCAAGATTGATTTGAAAAGTGGGTAACATCAAATAAGAATAGTAGAATTGGTTTAAATGATGACCACATTCAAAACAAAGGATGGGTTTTACGAATGGTTGGTGATGTCTTTTGAGTTGAAAAATGTTTCAAGTACATTCATGATGTTGATGAATGAATTATTGAATCCATATCTTGGTAATTTTGTAATTGTGTATTTGGATGACATTCTTTTTTTTAGTAACACAAAATAAGAATACTTGCAGCATGTTAGATCATTTTTAAAAAGGATAAAAGAAGAGAACTTGTTAGTTAATTTGAAGAAGTGTAGTTTTGTGAAGGATGAATAAGTGTATTTTGCATTTATGGTTTCTAATAGTGGTCTAAAATAGACCTAGAAAAGTGAGAGAAATCATTGATTGGCCTTCACCAAGGAGTACACTTGAAGCAATAAGCTTACATGGATTAGCAAGCTTCTATAGGAATTTCATATTGAATTTTAGTTAAATTTATGCACTCATTATGAAATCAATAAAAGGTAATCAAAAGGATTTTGTTTGCACAACTACAATAGAGAGGATTTTAAATATATTGAAGGCAAAGGTAATGAATTAGCCCATGTTAGCACTTCTAGATTTTGGAAAAGTGTTCCAAGTAGATTGTGATGCAAGTGAGACAACAATAGGAGTTGTTCTAATTCAAGAGGGGAAACCAATAGCTTACTTCAATTAGAAGCTAAATGAGGCAAAATAAATTACTCCATGTATGATCAAGAGTTCTATGCAATTATGCAAGCACTCAATAAGTGGAGACACTACTTGCTACCAAAGGATTTTATGTTGTACATAGATCATCATGCATTACAATTCATTAATATAAAATGTTAACTAAGTCAAAAGCATGTGAAATGGGTTGAGTTTCTTCAAATTTATTCATTTTTTTTAAACATAGGAGTGGTCAATCAAATAGAGTTGTTGATGCATTGAGTAGGAGATGTTTTTTATTGAATGAGATAAGAGTAAGTTTTCTTGGTTTTGATTTCATGGGAGAATTGTATGAAGAAGATTAAAATTTTAATGAATCTTGGATAATGTGTAACAACCCAATGGGGGTGGATAGAACTCCATGGTTAAAGTATTTTATTCAAGAGAACTTGTTTATCAAAGGCAGGAGTTTATGCATACCTCAACCTAATCAATTAGTGAGAACTTGTTGAGGTAAAAACATAGTGGGAATTTGAGTGAGCATTCTGGAGTGGAAAAGATATTAGCATAGCTAAAAGAGAGTTACTATTGGCCAAGGATGAGTGTAGATGTAAAAAAAATGGTGCAAATTTATCGTATATGCCAACATACCAAAGGGGTTAGGAAAAACATAGAATTATACCAACCACTAACAATACCATAAAGGCCATGGGAGTGCATTAGTATGGACTTTGTTTTGGGGCTAACATGAAAACAAAAAGGTAATGATTCAATTTTTGTTGTGGTGGATATATTTTCTAAGATGGTTCATTTAATACCTTGTCAAAAGTATAGTGATGCTTCCCACATAACAAATTTATTTTTCAAAGTGGTAGTTTGTTTGCATGTCTTGCCAAAGAGTATTATTTCTGATTGAGACACTAAGTTTTTTTGGCTATTTTCAGTATTCTTTATGGAAGAAAATGGGGACACAATTGGGAATTAGCTTAGCTTACCATCCTCAAAGTGATGGTAAAATTGAAGTAGTGTATTGAATTTTGGGTAATTTATTAAGGTGTTTGGTGGGTGATAAACCAAATTAATGGGATTTGATATTGACACAAGTAGAGTTTGCATACAATAACTCCATCAATAGAAGTGTAGGAAATAGTCCATTTCAAATTATGTATGGATATAATCCTTGAGGATTGGATGAGTTGAGAGATAGTGTAGATTTAGGAAGGAAGAGTGTAGTTGCAAAGCATTTTGCAGAGTATATCCATGATTTACACAAAGAAATGAAAGAAAACTTAGAGAAGAGTTTCATCAAATATAACACATATGTCGATATACATAGGAGAGTGCAAGAGTTTTAGGTTGGTGACTTGGTGATGGCACATTTCAGGAAGGAAAGGTTCCCATAGGGAATATACAATAAGTGAAGGGCACAAAATCTACTGAGAGGGGGGGTGAATCAATAGATTAAATCTATTTAAAGTTCTTAACTTCAATGTATATATATAAAAATGAAACTTGAATCTTCACTACTACTAATAAAGAACTTATCATGATCACACACATCCACATAAGAGAACACCAAATATACGTAGAAACCTAAGATGGGAAAAATCGTAGTGAGAATAGTTGTTTGGATCTATTGTCCAAATTCAACCTCACAATGCAAGAATATAACAAGTGAATTTTACAATATGAAGTAGGAACCAACCTATTGGAGAGACCAATCCCCATATGTATTTGTAGGCACCAACCTACAAGAGACACCAATCCCCCAATACAATGATATGAGCACCAACTCTATGAGTAAAACACTAGTCATACAAAAATTACAAAGATAAAGCTTGTGGATGTACATTGCTAATTACACAACTTGCAAAAAGTTTGAACTTGATCTTTAAACACATACTCGCGTAATGCCTCCTTGTATATAGACTCACCACCTTCTTCTAAATTATTTTTCACATTATGCATCTATGCAATAGATGATTATATACAAGACATCACATAAAAAATTGCTCCATGCCAGTAAGGGGTCCATAAATAAACAGGATGACATAAGGTGGATTTACATTTAAATTTCACATGTGAAATGTGTAATAGGTCATAAATAAAATTCATTGTTTCCAAAAGAGCATGATGTCATGTAATTCCACAAGAACCTTAACCAGGTTCTATCTTAACACTACATGCTAATTTTGAGTGTTGCACACTACTAGTCATTATCATATAGTTCACGAACACCAACTGGTTGACAAACAAGCACAAAGAGCCTTCTATCATTTCAAACTTTTTTGCACGTTGAACATATCCTATGAAAACTCTAGAATATGATAGAACATGTGTAGACATACTCTCCATTCAGCTACAGAGCCAAACATGCCTTCTAAACATAATTTTATTGCCAAAGAAATCTCTCTATGGCCTAAAACATTCTGATATAACCTTTTAGATCACCTTTGATACTGTGAATAGATGTAGTATGATACCACATATAGTACCTCAACGTATTTTATCAATATAGATGACAATATATACTTTTGCAACTCAAAATGATATGACAATACAATTACCAACAAAATAGGTATGATAGTACATCTTCATTTAATTCTCACTTATCTCTTGAAAATATAGTGCCATCTCTGACCATATCTCCTTTGACATCATTGACAACCTTTGTTCAACAATCTCCCCCTTTGTCATTGATGGAAATTAGTAAAATGTTGTCCACACACAAAGACACATTTGATTTTGAGTTTCATTTCCCCCCCTTAGAAGATATAGATTTTCTATTCCCACTCTCACCCTTTGACATCAATGGCAAAGGTCAAAGCTATCCCTTTAAATTTTTGGTTACTCTGCACAATCCAAAAAATTGTTTGTTGGATAGACTTCCCCTGAATCCATACCACATTACTTCTAAAAACATTTTGCAAGACCACCAAGCCTTATTGCAACAGGGAGACCATGTTCCCCCTAAAATTGTACTTCCTCTTGATTTAAGATGAGGGAGCAACAACACCTAGCTTCTTCTAGATAAACTCAAAATTCTCCTTAGGAAGCAATTTTATGAAAATTTATGCCACTTGATCCTTGGTTTCAACATACTCCAACATCGCCTCCTTTTATCCAACCTTTTTTCCCTTAGAAAGTGATACTTGATTGCAATATTATTTTTCCTTGAATGCATTACCAAATTCTTTGAGATGTTTATGGCACTAGTATTATAAAAAATAATAGAAATGGGTTCATCAAATTCAATCTTCATATCCTTCAATTTTTGTTTCATTCGTAGTACCTGAGTGCAACATGAAGTTGCCGCAATGTATTCTTCTCCTACTATAGATAAGGAAACTAAGTCTTGTTTCTTACTCAACCATGATATAAGACTATCACCAAGAAAGAAAGATCCACCACTTATACTCTTTTGGTCATCTATGCTTCCTTCTCAATTTGCATCTATGTATGCAGTCAAAGTGAATTTTTTTTTTTGATGAATAGGCAACTATCTATATTAATTCAAATATAAAGATACATATTCACAAAAAAAGGGTGGGTGGTAGAAAGGCACACCCCAAGAGTCACATGGGAAACACCCAAAAAATTAACAGATAACATGTGCTAAGCTCGGAAGTCCAAAAATAACAAAGATAAAAAGGCCATTAAGTGGCCAGAGTAGTACCAACAGAGCCAGGATGGTCTCTGTCATCCAATTTTTTCCCCCATACATCAGCGGGGTCTGGAGTGACGTCAAGAGGAGGACCCCAACCATCAACAACATCTTTTTTGTCTTTATCTTCTTCCTCGCTCTAGGGAAATATTGCAAGCACCATGCACAGGAATGCTTTACCAGTAACTGGCCATCTGAAACCACCACTGCCACTCCCCGAAGCATCGCCAGAAGGCCACCCTTGAGTAGCCCGCGGTGGAGGAGAATGGTTTCACTGAGGTGGGGCCTGGGAACGGGGACGCACAAATCCACTCTGCTATCGGCCCTTGAAGGGTGACTGACTGCAGGAAGAGGTGGGTGAAGTAGGGACCTGAGCAACAGTACAAGGGGCATTACCCCACTGGTCCAGGAGAAATTGGAGGTGAGCAACCTCAAGTGTAACTTTGTTAGCTTGCACTTCAACCTGTAAAATAACATTAGAGAAAATCATAGCTTTAGCATATAAAGATACATGAATATCCATTTGAGAATGTGAAAAAATGCAAGCATTTATGTCCTTCCAAATATTGAAAAGAATTTCCACCTTGAAAGTGTGCCAAAGCTAGGTGAATTTTTTCAGAATTCTGGGAGAATCTCCAAGCAACACCATATGCCAAGAGAAAGGCTCTGGCCGAAAGGGCTGAAAAAAGTCATGAATCCAATTCCAAAGCTACTGAGCTCTGGGAAAAAACCAGAAAAGATGCTTAAAATTCTTAGCTTTCCCACAAAAAGGGCAGCGAGGGTCCCAGAGCCCCAAGCAAGCCCTGGAAAAGAATACACCAGGCAAAGTGGGCAAGCTTCGACTCAACACTTGCAAACCAAGTGGCAACAAATCTTTTATGCTAGACATGAGCGGAAGATTGAAGAAGCCACCTCTGGTTCAAAATCTGAATCATAGGAAAATGTGGTAAGAGCCACCTATAACCAAGCTGAGGCTTGTAATTCTTGAAAGGGGTGTCTAGGTACCACTTCGAGTCTTTCCACCAAGGTTTGGTTAGAAAAATTCCAACCTTATGCAACATTTCAGCAGGAATGGCATTCACCAGACCATCATAAGTAACACGATCTTGGTTATGAAGCGCGTATTGGGCATGGAAAACATCCCACGACATGATACGCATGGTGGGTCTAGAAAAAATCTGTTGTAGGGTCTGGATACCCTTCTTGTGAAATCTGAGCACCTTAAGCCCTAACAACTTAGCCAACAATCAACCATTGCTAGCAAAAAGAGGCGACCACCAAACATTGTGTTGGTTGAGAGAAAGCCCATCTCAAAAACTAGAGCCAGCCCAACAAAGCCAAGGTTTGAAAACTTCCTAGGCCTGCGAGATTTTTTTGGCCACAAAAGTCCCAACAATATGGAATGGTTCATTCATGACTAGAAGGGTTTGAAAGCCAATCCCCTTCCAGGAATATCTATGAACAGGGAGGCCGGATTGAATACTATGCCTAAGAAGAATTTTCCAAGCCTCATCCCTAGTAAGGGCATGAATAATCCATTTAACACACATAGCAGTCCCTTGTCATTAAGTAGAAAGTAACCCAAGGCCTCTTGAATCCCTGGGAAGACAACAGAATTCCCAAGCCACACGATGAAACCCTCTGTGGGTTTCAGAGGAGGCCCAGAGAAAAATCAGGAAGCAACTTCTCAAGCTTGCCATAGGTAGCTTTGGAGGGTGCCCAGCAAGAAGAATAATAAATATGGGTGGCCACCAAGATTTTAGAACACATGGAATTTCCTTGCTAAAGAGAGGGGCTTAGTAACCCAATAAGTAAGCTTTTGCTCAACTTTAGAGAGCATGGCTTGCCAAAGCTCAGCTGGAGATTCCTGAAAGGCAAAGGGAATGCCTAGAAACTGAAATAATTCACCAAGCCCAATCCACTTTCAGCCATACTATTGCAGCCACTATGGCGAGGACAAGATAGATTGTTGGTAACACAAAGTTTTATGCCACTAGATGGCAGAGCCAGAGGTAAGACAAAAGGTATTAAGGCACTCAAGAGCCGCCACAATGGAATCTTCATCCTCCAAAAGGGTGAGGAATGAGTCATCAACAAAATGGCCATTAACAAGCTAAGCCTGAGAGTTAGGCAGAGAAATGCCCTTGACACCCCGCTGGGAAACTGCATTGGCCAAAAGATAACCAAAACCCTCGGTAGCAAGCACATATAAAGAGGGGGCTAGCAAGCACCTTTGTCTAATGGAATGAAAGAGTCCAAAGGCAAAGGATTGATGACCATTGATGGTGATACAAGATGAGGCATCCACAAAGAGCATTCAAACAGATTGAATGAAATTAGGTCTTGTTAATGTCCCAAATGAAATAGCAACATTGCGAGCAGAATATTGCTATCCTACTTCTCCTGAAAGAGAAAGGAAACACATGGATTCCTTAGCTCCCAAGGTCTTGGTAGTTGGGTCTCAACTATGTTGATGTCCCTCAGTGGTCAATGTAATAGTAATATTCAAGGGGCCTGCTGGTGTTGAGATTTTGGACTATTGAGGAGTTGAACATGAACTTAAATCTACTCTAACCAGGGTTTTCAAAGAAATAGAAAAGGATGGATCAGGGCTTTGGGACAAAAAAGAATGACACTTCATCTAAATTAACTAGACCTATTTCCTTTCAAGTAATTCCTAACTAAAACTGTAGAAAAAACTTAACTTGTGACTAACACACCGTTTCATTCATGCACAGTGTTGGTTTCAACAACAGATTGCAAGTTACCACTTAAACAGAACATAAAAACCAAACTCCATTCCTTGAAAGCTTTTCAAATTAGATTATTAACTCAAGACAAATACCATTCTGGAACACAACATGAAGTAGATTAAAATCTAGTTGCCCCTACTATCAGTGAAACAAATAGACAACATTTACAAATCTAGCACAATCACCAGTGTACAAAAAATTTGTGATTTCAAATTGTTTCCACTTACACTAAGAAAGCTGAAAGATACATTCTTCTATTCTGAATCTAACTCCTAATCGAGAAGACAAAAAGAAGCTCCTATTACAGAGAATTGGGATCAACTTCTATCCCCTCTACTTCTACTGATTTCTAACTACTAGTTCCTAAAATTCTAACTCTAAAACTTCTAATCCTACAACTTTCTAACCAATTTTTACTCTACCCATTCCAACCTTTACAAAGAGGCAAGAATGCCTTATATACAGAATGCATCAAAAAGAATGTGTTGTCCCCTGCACTAGGGTTTTACAAAATATCTATTCTAAGGGAGAGGGTCAGCCCTTAGATCTTTTGAAGGGAGTCAATGCGTATTCAATGTGGAATCCCTACTGTCCATGCTCACAAAGGATCTCTATCCTTAGGAGAATTCCTTTTGATCCCTGGGCAGCTGTTGCATTTACTCTTCTGTCTGGGTTTCCATCTTTGAAGTCCTTCTGCAATCTCTCTTGAATGCTAAAAATATCCTTATTAATATTGGCCTATCTCCCATCAACAGTGGCCATAGCTGTCCCTGTGAGTCATTGATCTATTCACCCTTCTTCTTGCCTTCTTTGCATTCTGGCCCCTTCGGCATGTTGACCACTCCTGGTAGTGCCATCGGGCCTCCCTGCACATTTGAACCTCATCGCCCGGGTTAGTCCAACATCACATGTTCTCAGAAGGACTCCATCTAGTTTGTATCCTGTTGATCTTCTTACATAGGGGTGGTCAATCGGTTAAAGGGACTGATGAATTACCCTTTGGCTTTCCTTTGATTGGTTTGACATTCACCACGCTAGCTTCCTATTGACTCGCATGTCGATGAGACACGTATCATGTCTCGCCGATGTGACTTCATTTTATTGATGATCGGCATAGCACATGGCATTTGGCAAGATGTCTTAGCGAGCTACAAGAGTTATACCAAGCTCCCAAAACCAATCGGCACGACATCTCGGTGAACATCAGGATTCCATGGCGATCTCACTTTGTGTCGGTAAGAGTACCACTCATCGCTGTGACCTCATAGGGAAGTCCTCAATTTCTTCCCTGAGCTCTTTTGATTCCATCGGCAATACACTTATGTAATCATACCGACACGTATCCTTTTGCTTCACATGTGTCGTTGTAACCTTGCCTCTTTGGCCAGACACTATGCCGAAGGCTTTACCCTTTGCTAACCTTAGACCCTTGGTCGAACCCCTCTGTGTCGGTAAGACTTCTAGCGAAATCACTTTTGTGTCACCAAGACTTCCCTATGGTCATACGAGAGATTTCCCTCTTTGTCTCTTGTCGGCGTGACCAAGTGTATTCACTGAGAACTCCCTCCAAAGGAAATTCTTTCATCAAAAAAAACATACCTCCATCTGTGGTTGGTGAGACCTGAGGGCCTCAGCAAGACCCTCCCCAAAGTCAAAACCTTTTGCCGATATGTATCCTCTCTCACTGGGCTTCCCTGTCGCCAAGACCTCATTTCATCGACGAGACACTACGCTGAAAGCCCACATTCTCTCCAAAGATAGCCTTGTCGGTGAGAGACAAAACATTCGGGGAGACTTTCCGCCAAAGACCTAACTCTCACCGAAATTACTCGTTTGTTTTTCCAATCGGTGGGACATCAGGCTTTCACCAAGACTCCACCTCGAACTCAATATCTCCTACCGACATGCCTTCTCCCTACTACCGGTCGATGAGATTGAAAGACCTTGCCAAGACCATGTGCTGAAGAAGAGACTCCCACCGAAGTGCTCGATCCTTTTGTTAGTCGGTAGGAATTTCTTTCCTTGCCGAGGCTTCTTGGTGAGGAGACAACTCTATGGTGATATAAGAACCAATCTTTGATGGCAGTCAGCAAGACCTACTAATTTTCTCACCGAAGACACCCCAGTCAAGGAGACATGGAGCCTTTGGTAAGAGCACATGCCAAATCCAATATGTTTGGCCGAAGTGTTTGCTGGTGGCGCGATAGTCAGTGAGACTTGAAGACCTTGTCATGACCTCCTTCTGAAAGAAGCCCCTACCATCAATAGGATTTTGCATGTCACTGAAAGGAAAACCCCTGTCTTGCTAATAGAGCCTCTCTGTAATTTCACTCGCCATGACAATCTCAAAGTCTTGCTGAAAGGAAACATAAATGCAGATTTGAACAAAATGAACCATGGGTCGGGGAGATTGTGACAACTTCATGCCGATCAGATCCACCATGAAGAATATTCAGATTCCTTGGATTTCAAACAGTCAGAATCAAGCCACCAGTTAGCAAGAGTCCAGAAAGATCTTGCCGACTTTTTCCTTAACTGATTTTCATGACCAACTAGACTGAAGCATGCACCCCTACTAAGCTCCCGGACAACTATCATCCTGTAGTAGGATTTAATCCTGCATTCAATAGAGAAGATCATATGAACAGAAGCTAATTAATCAAAGTCATCATTAATCTTCAAACAAATGATCATACCAACAGCTCGGGTTTCAGTCCAGCCCACAGAATCCAAACCAGAGAAGAATTTTGGAGAATTCTGAGTTGGGCAGATTCCAGCGGATGAAAGCATGAAACACCATTACAAACTAAATCCAATCATTATCAATCAAGGAAAAACATGTGAGACCTCAAAATAGCATAAAGGAAACATAAAATGCATCATTATTTATTAACTTCATGTCTTGCTATTCCAAACTTCTTAACATTTCACCAGATTCTGGAGAAATCCGTGCGGGATGGATTTCCGCGAAGGAGACCTTATGAAAAACCCGGAACAAACAAGGGACGACGGATTTTGGGAAAATCTGGAAGAGAAGGATAACCACGAAAAAGACACTGGGAAAATCCAGTCCACGCAAAATTCTACGAAGACCAAAAATCCCTAAACACTAGATGCTTAGCTGGAATTCGAGTGAGATCCAGGAAAATCCGGATTGGGCGAAAAATCCTGAACTCAGGAGAAAACCCAAATTCTGACTGAGGCAAAAAATAGAAGCAACCCAAGAGGAAAGGAAAAAGACTCAAAACAAAGAAACCAAAAGAGAAAGGGGAACCCATTTTGATCTAGATCAAAGTGGGGTGGTTATGCAAGGCATAACAAATGGTGACTCGGCGGAAAAATGGTTTAACCATTTTCATGAATCTGAAAGATTCGGCTACCCAGAACTCCTGGTTCATGAACATGACAACCCCAGTTGGGTCAATTATAACAAACAAGGTAGAGCTAGAATCTCAAATGTAAGTCAATCAATGGCTACCCCTAAACCTATGTGTGTACTTGATTGTGCATCACTCTCCTATGAAGTTTTCTTAATCTTTTCAACAACAATGTCTAAGATTTGAACTACATGAGTTGATTCCCTTCATGCAATGATATCCTGAGCATTGCTTCGCTACGAGTCAGGCATCCATAGCCCCAACGAAGATACCTCTACTTCTCTCATAGTATTTCTCTACTACCAATTAGGCGTCCATAGCCCCAGTAGAGATACTAGAATCACCCATTCATATTCAATCCTCTTTTCTTTTGATAATTACTTTCTTTTCTTTTTTTTTTGAAGTTTTAGATATTTCATTTAATTCTCTTTTTCTTTTCAATATGTCAGATGTTTAATATCTGATCTGGGTTGAGAACTACAATGGACCTCATAATAGCACTTGGAAGTGGGAATTTTCACTCAAATCTTACAACATTGCCATCTTAAGACAAATATACTACTAGAAGAGGAGATGATCTTATTGATTTATGATAGATTCAGGGGAGCTGATGAAGGATTTCTTACTTGGCACCTTGTTTTCAAAAAATTCCACAACTTTTATTAACAATAAGTATGAAACAACGAATTGAGGATAAAATCATTGAATCAGAAAACTGAAAAATGTCTAAACCACTTCTCTCCTAATGACCACAATATGCTTCAGATAACAACCACCATTCCAAAGATGGAAGGAAATAAATGATCCCCAAAGAACAGAACAAACAAGGACCAAACCGTAAAGAAAACACAAAGGATAGCAGGAAAGAACAAACAACAACAAATTATTTACAAACAGAAAAAATATTTACAAATAGAGAAACAAACTATCTACAAGAAGAAAAGCAAAAAGAACAGAAAAAAAAGGAAAACAATAGAGAAAAAGAAAACTAACTAAACTTAAAAACTAAAAATAACTAATCCTATCCCTAAACTAACTCCAAATTTGAACTTTGCAAACACAAGACAGTAAAAATTTGTACATTGATTTTTCTGATTTTTCATTATGTGCAACAATCTCAACTTACTAGGCACAGTTCTAAACCTAGCAAACTTATCTTTATACTCAGAAATATGAAGTTTGTGTGTAATAAGTTCATTCTGAGGGCATAAAGCTTGAAATATTATCAGTTGTGGGTTTTCAGTTTTGTCATGATTTACCCACAAACATGTTTTACTATCCACAAGACCATAATCAAACTGAAAATTATTAAAACATAGAGGATAATGAAAGGACACCACCTGATTCTAAAGATTGCTAGTTGGTAATGGAGGCTTATGTCGTATGATCTCCTCTTCATGAGGTCTCAGCTCTTGGAACACCATTGGATCAAGGTTCATCTTGTAGTTAGGGTATTCACTTACCAACATCTTTGTATTCATCTCGGGCACAGAGTCAAAAAATTTCTGAATTTCTTGAGATGAATCCCCCCTTTCAACATTCTCTTGAAACAAGTCATCCCCTAGGGTTTGAGAATCTTCCTCTAGCCTATCACGATTGATGTCAGGGGTATTGGCACATGGTGAACAAGGATTTCCTTCGAGCTCTTTTGAATGCAGGGAGTCAGAGCCAAGAAAGCACTCTCTCAATTCAAATTCCTCTGAAACAACCTCTTGGTCCTTTCCTTGACACCCCTCTACCGCATCCTGATATACCCCATCATGAATTTCCTTAGGGAACACTTGACTGATCTACACATCAACTTGAATTTCTTCCCTTAAGATTTCATTTGGGCATTTTTGTCCTTGTCTTTGACCATCAGGTTCATTGGCAATCTCATCTTCAAGCATATTATCTATTCCAATCCATCCACCACTTAAATCAGCAAAGTCATTTTGTGGCACTAACCCACCAAGGTGTGTCTCTTCCTCACTCCCCATCATGAAAGCATCTATGAATGCCACGATGAATCCATTCTCCCCTTCTACCAAGTTTGTACTAGGTAGAGGAATTTCATTAGTTGTTGAATCCACCTCAATGCAAGGATTAGAAGAGTTTACCTCAGCACCTTCAAAGCCACCATTAGTACTAGCATTCTCAACAAAGCTAGATTCCATCTTGAGATTTCCATTATTCTCTAAACCTGCATCATTTTCATGCTTTTCACCAAACAAGTCATCAAAATTATATTCTGGCTTATCAGATGCTTCACCTAAAACCTCAGAAGAGTTTACCTCAGCACCTTCAAAGCCACCGTTAGTACTAGCATTCTCAACAAAGATAGATTCCATCTTGAGATTTAGGTTGTGCTCTGACTTTACATCCATTTCATTCTTTTCACTAAACAAGTCATCAAAATTATATTCTGGCTTGTCAGATGTTTCACCTAGAACCTCATTGTGATGTAATGAACTATGCTTTGGAAGATGACTAAAAAGAGATGATATAGTCACAACTTCATTGACCAATGGGGTACTTGACTCTGTGATTGGATTTTTCTAGGATGAGTCCTTCTAGTGGTCTTGTGTGCGACGATGAAACTGATATAAGAATGAGATTTCTAACTTCGCCCATGAATAAATAGATTCTAGTGGCAGATTAACATACCATTGTCTTGCTAAACCTTGAAGTGTTCTAATGAACAATTGACAGACAACATCTTCATACTGAACTTGGAGAAAAGTGAGAATACGCCTGCAAGTTTTGACATGTTCAAAAGCATTTTTCCCAATGTGAGAGAAAAATAGAGGAAGCCTATCATACAGATGACTAGGGATTTCAGGGACAAATCCTAGTATATACAAAGGGCTACCCATTAGAGCTGGGCTTTCCAAGACCTGGCTGACTCCAACTCACAATGATCCACAATTACTCATAGTGCCCTCCCTCTAGAACTAGTTCCTGTTGACGTCCCAAATGGCACAACAACATTGCAAGTAGAATATTGCTATCCTTCTTCTCCTGAAAGAGAAAGGAAACACATGGATTCCTTAGCTCCCAAGGTCTTGGTAGTTGGGTCTCAACTATGCTAATGTCCCTTAGTGGTCAATGTAATAGTAATATTCAAGGGGCCTGCTGGTGTTAAGCTTTTGGATTGTTGTGGAGTTGAACATGAACTTAAATCTACTCTAACTAGGGTTTTCAAAGAAATAGAAAAAGATGCATCAGGGATTTAGGACAGAAAAGAATGACACTTCATCTGAATTAACCAGACATGTTTCCTTTCAAGGAATTCCTAACTAAAACTGTAGAAAAAACTTAACTTGTGACTAACACACTGTTTCATTCATTCACAGTGCTGATTTCAACAGCAAATTGCAAGTTACCACTTAAACAGAACATAGACACCAAACTCCTTTCCTTGAAAGGTTTTCAAATCAGATGATTAACTCAAGACAAACACCATTCTGGAACACAACATGAAGTAGATTAAAATTTGGTTGCCCCTACTGTTAGTGAAACAGATATACAACATTTACAAATCTAGCACAATCACCAGTGTACAGAAAATCTATGATTTCAAATTGTTTCCATTTACAATAAGAAAGCTGAAAGATACATTCTTCTATTCTAAATCTAACTCCTAACAGAGAAGACAAAAAGAAGCTCCTATTATAGAGAATTAGGATTAGATTCTATCCCCTCTACTTCTACTAATTTCTAACTACTAGTTCCTAAAATTATAACTCTAAAGCTTCTAATCCTACAACTTTCTAACCAATTTTACTCTACCTGTTCCAACCTTTACAAAGAGGCAAGAATGCCTTATATACAAAATGCATAAAAAAGAATGCACTGTCCCTTGCACTAGGGTTTTACAAAATATCTACTCTAAAGGAGAGGGTCGGCCCTCAGATATTTTGAAGGGATTCAATGCGTATTCAATGCAGAAGGCCTATTGTCCATGCTCACAAAGGATTTCTATCCTTAGGAGAAGTCCTTTTGATCCCTGGGTAGCTGCTGCATTTACTCTTCTGTCTCAATGTCCATCTTTGAAGTCCTTCTGCAATCTCTCTTGAATGCTCAAAATATCCTTATTAATTTTGGCCTACCTCCCGTCAGCAGTGGCCATAGCTGTACCTGTGAGTCATTGATTTGTTCGCCCTTCTTCTGGCCTTCTTCATGTTCAGGCCCCTTTAGCATGCTGACCACTCCTGGAAGCGCCATCAGGCCTCCCTGCAGATCTCAACCTCATCGCCCACATTAGTCCAACATCACCTATTCTCATAAGGACCCCATCTGGTTTGTATCCCGTTGATCTTCTTACATAGGGGTGGTCAATTGGTCAAAGGGACCGATGAATCACCCTTCGGCTTTCCTCTGATTGGTTCGACATTCACCACACTAGATTCCTGTTGATTTGAAGGTGATTCCTATTGACTCACATGTCGGTGAGACACTTATTGTGTCTCACCGATGTGACTTCATTTTATCGATGATCAACATAGCACATTGCATTCAGAAAGACGCCTCAGTGAGCTACAAGTGTTATACCGAGCTCCCAAAACCAATCGGCATGACATCTTGGTGAACCTCAGGATTCCATGGAGATCTCACTTTTTGTTGGCAAGAGTACCGCTCGTCACCATGACCTCATAGCAAAGTCCTCACTTTCTTCCCCGAGCTCTTTTGATTCCATCGGCAAGACACTTATGTAATCATACCGACATGTATCCTTTCACTTCACATGTGTCACTGTAACCTCATCTCTTCAGCTAGACACTATGCCGAAGGCTTTATCCTTTGTCAACCTTACACCTTGGTGGGACTCCTCCGTGTCGGTAAGACTTCTAGCGAAATCACTTTTGTGTCGCCAAGACTTCCCTATGGTCATACTGAGAGATCTCCCTCTTTGTGTCTTCTCGACGTGACCAAATGTATTCACCAAGAGGGCCCTCTGAAGGAAAGACTTTTGCTAAAAAAAATACCTCCATTTGTGGTCAGTGAGACCTAAGAGCCTCGACAAGACCCTCCCTGAAGTCAAAACCTTTCATCGATATGTATCCTCTCTCGCCGGGCTTCTCTATCACCAAGACCTCATTTCATTGGTGATACACTAGGCCGAATGCCCACATTCTCTCCAAATAAATCCTTGTTGATGAGAGACAAAACATTCGGCGAGACTTTCCACTGAAGACCTAACTCTCACCGAAAGTACTCATTTTTTTTTCAGTCGGTGGGACATCAGGCTTTCGCCAAGACTCCACCCCAAACTCAATATCTCCTATCAACACGCCTTCTCCCTGCAGCCAGTTGGTGAGACTGAAAGACCTCGCCAAGATCATGTGTCGAAGAAGAGACTCCCACTGAAGTGCTCGATCCTTTTGTTAGTCGGTAAGAATTTCTTTCCTCGCCGAGGCTTCTTGGCAAGGAGACAACCCTATGGCGATATAAGAAGCAATCTTTGACGGAGGTCAGGAAGACCTACTAATTTTCTCACTGAAGACACCCTAGTCAAGGAGACATGGAGCCTTCGATAAGAGCACATGTCAAATCCAATATGTTTGGCCAAAGTATTTTCTAGTGGTGCGATAGTCGGTGAGACCCGAAGACTTCGCCATGACCTCCTTCCAAAAGAATCCCCTGCCGTTGATAGGAATTTGCATGTCATCAAAAGGATGACCCCTGTCTTGCCGATAGAGCCTCTCTATAATTTTACTCGCCATGACAATCCCGAAGTCTTGCGGAAAGGAAACATAAATGCAGATTTGAACAAAACGAACCATGGGTCAAGGAGATCATGACAACTTCACACCGATGAGATCCACCGTGAAGAATATTTTGATTCCTTGGATACCAAATAGTCAGACTCAAGCCACCAATTGGCAAGAGTCCAAAAATATCCTGCCAAATTTAGCCTTAAATGGTTTTCATGACCAACTGGACTGAAGCATGCACCCCTACTGAGCTCCCTCGACAAATATCATCTTATAGTAGGATTTAATCCTGCATTCAACAGAGAAGATCATACGAACATAAGCTAATTAATCAAAGTCATCATTGAAATGAAACCCACGTCAGTAAGGTGTAGCTAAATCTTCAAACAAATGATCATACCAATAGCTCGAGTTTCAGGCCAGCCAGCAGAATCCAAGCCAAGGAAGAATTTTGAAGAATTTTGAGTCAGGTGGATTCCAGTAGATGAAAGCATGAAACACCATTAGAAACTCAATCCGATCATTATCAATCAAGGAACAACATGTGAGACGTCAAAATAGCATAAAGGAAACATAAAATGCATCATTATTTATTAACTTCCTGCCCTACTATTCCAAACTTCTTAACATTTCACCAAATTTTAGAGAAATCCATGCAGGATGGATTTCCACGAAGAAGGAGACCTTCCAGTAAACCCAAAACAAACAAGGGACAATGGATTTTGGGAAAATCTAGAAGAGAAGGACAACCGCGAAAAAGACACCGAGAAAATCCAGTCCACGCAGAATTCCGCAAAGACAAAAAATCCCCAAACACCAGACACTCAGCCAGAATTCGAGTGGGATCCGGGAAAATCTGGATTGAGCTAAAAATCCTGAACTCAGGAGAAAACCTAAATTCTGACTGAGGCAGAAAATAGAAGCAACCCAAGATGAAAGGAGAAAGACCCAAAACAAGAAACCAAAAGAGAAAGGGGGACCCATTTTGATCCAGATCAAAGTGGGGTTGTTATGCAAAGCATAACAGGTCCAAAACCCAAGGCTTGCAACATAGCAACAATAAATGACCATTCAATATGATCATAAGGCTTGGAAAATTCAATCTTAATGAACATGGCTTTCTGGTTTGAGCATCTGGACCATTCCATGCTTTCCCAAACAACAATGATATTATCCAAAATGAATCTGGATTTGATGAACCCAGTTTGTTCTGGGTGCACAATATGAGGTAGAAGATGGTGGATTTTAAGAGCCAAAGCCTTGGTGATGATCTTGTAGGAGATATTAAGAAGCGTGATAGGTCTCCAATTATAGATGTCTTCTGGGTCACCCGGCTTAGGTATCAATTTTATGTTACCTTTATTGATTAAGTTACTTAGAGAATTAGAGTGAAAAGCTTCTAAGTAAACTTGATGCAGATAATGCCCAATATCGTCCCACATGGCTTTGTAGAATACACAAGGGAATCCATCAATTCCAAGGGCTTTGTCATCAGCCATGGATTAAACAACCTCTTTGATATCATCAACTGATAAAAGCTAATCATAATTTTTTTAAGACGAAGAGACCTTATTTGGCACAACAGCAAGGCACTCCTGAAGGGCTTGTTGTTGTATAGGCATGACTTCATGTGTAGTGAAAACTTGCTCATAATGATGCACAAAGGCCTCGAGAATGTCAGGAAGCTCAGAGAGTGCTTGAGCACCATCTTTAATTTTTTAATGCCCAGGGATGAGTTCCTGGCACACAAAGCCAAATAAAACTCTTTGGAGGCACGATCACTAAATTTTAGCCAGTGCAACCGGGCTTTGATTTGCACTCCTCGAGTAGCATAGCTATCAGAAATTTGTTTCTTGTGCCTTAGCTATGCCACCTTGACTTGTAAGGAAAGAGAAAAGGGGTTGGCCACCAAAGAATTGAAGGTAGCACAAAGGTTAGCGGTGGGAGCTTCATAAGACTGCCAGTGAAAATTGGCCAGCTGGAGCCCATAAATGTGCAAAAATATAGTCGTACGGATGATAGCCTCATTCCACCAAGAAATATAGCATATATGATGAGTTGGCTTGCATTCCAAATTCCAAACTCTATGAATGTTGGCCAGGGTAGGCTTGTGGTAGAGTAAAGATGTGTTTAAAAACATTTGAGTTTTACACGTACTAGGCTATCGAGACTCCCATTCAATGCAAAAGGAAATGAGGAAATGATCTGACAAAGTCACATCCACTAATGGCTTAACCGTGAGAGAAGAGCTGTCAAATGAGAAAAAATATTGTGCCAAGATCATGGCATGATCAAGGCGCTTAAATATTCTATTAGAACCAGTTTGGCAATTGTACCAAGTGTGCCAGAGAGAATGAGAATGGTGACAACCAATATTGGGATCAAAAAGCCCCAATTTATTGCGCATATAAAACCACGCCTCTCTTTCCCCAGCTATCCATATGAATGGTAGAGTGCCATCTTTGTCAGATGCCATTTCTACCATATTGAAGTCCCCACAGAGTAACCAAGTAGCAAAAAGGGGGCTTAAGTGGCCACTTTTTTTCTGAAATCAGGAAATGTTGACCTTGGACGTGAAATTGAGGATAGTTACACTCAAAATTTTGAGATCGAGCAAAA
>VDFB02000008.1:48852969-48887932 GCA_007258455.2 Sequoia sempervirens | reverse complement strand
GAAATTATTTTCTTGTGCAACCTGGTTAGTTGACCATGGGTTGATTTAACTCTTGAGGAGTTAAAAACTGGAGGAATTGATAATGATGATTAGAAAGTTGATTTAGGATTAATTAATCCATAATTAATTAATTAGAGTGAATTTGGAGATGCGATATTTGATTTGATTGATTTTTAATCAAATAAGAAGATTAAAGAGAGGATTTGATTAAATGATTTGATTTAATTAAATAAGATGAATAATTTGTTAGAAGAAGGGTGAATTAATCTAATAAATTTAATTATTTTATTAATAGTTGAATTCATTAAATTTAATTAAATAATGTTGATTATTCAATTAATTGATGAATTTGAAGTGATTTTAGAAGAAATGGTGTTAGTTGATTAGAATAAAATACATAGTATCAATCACAATTTTTTTTGTGTCTACACAAATTAACAATCTTGCATGAAATGGCCACAAAGAATGCAGATCTTGATCACCATACTTGATTAGAAACAACACCTTGAATATGATTGAACTCGATCTTCAATGCTACAACAAAATATTAGCTCAACAACATGCATGATGCACTATTCCTTTGACATGATGAAATAGATCTTGATTGCTGCAATAAGCTTCAATAATCTACTCTTGAATGCCTTCCTCAATTCTCTTGTGAACTCTTGATCTCATAAAATTTCTATTAGTATTTGAATACTTGAAAGCTAAGATAAAACTATGTGAAATAACCTTGTATTTATACTTATCTTAAGATTTAATCCCAAAATTCAAATAACACAAGCTGACATTAGATCTAGGATTTGAAATTATTAAAATATTGCCAAAAACGCATCCCAAGGGGGGTTTCCAAAGTTAGTGAGGTACCATTCGCTATAGTGTGAATAGTTCCTAGTATACTTAAGTAGGACATGTTTCGGGTATTGTGAAATGTCATGCCAAAAGGGGATCCTAGGACCTAGTGAGGACCCATTTTCCAAGTGGTGAATGGGTCCTAGGTCACTATCCTAGGACACAAACCTTGCAAAATTAAGTGTTGTGAAATATTATTAATGAGTGTTGGGATTTCTCCCTTATAAAATGCAATAAATAAGGATTGGATTTGAATTTAAGGGGTCAATTAAGCTAAATTAACCTTTGAAATTAATTAATTAAAGCCTTAGATTAGTGTGAAAGTCTAAAGATACACTTTGCAATGCCCTAAATAAGGCATCATTAAGTCCATTTTATCAAAAAGGTTCTAGACTTAATGTGAACGTGTAAAACACATTACAACACTAAATCAAGGCAACATTAGACTCATTTATTATTAATTATACCCAAGTTAAGTAAGGAAAAGGGATACTTTTTTTGTTATTACATTTCCCCCCCACTTAAGTGAGACTATGACCCTACATCAAACTAACACTAAATTAGACATTCAAGAAAACTATGTATGCAACAATAACAAAGATACACAATCATACACTATCAAAGACCAAGAAAATAAAGGATCAAGCTTCAATCATCCCAATGTGATGTGGAACATGGTTGTTTGCATGAGAAAAATGGGAAGGATCAAGCCTCAATTGTCCAACGTGATGTGGAACATGTATTAATTGTTTTTTCGTAACATGCATGCTTACTTTGGGGTAGTGGGATGTCAAGCCATCCACTAGGTGAGTATCCCTCTAGGATGATTGTTTAGTGATAATTAATTCATGCCTTTGTGTTGAATCTCACTATACTTACCATGCCGAAGCTATCCCTCTGATAACTCCAATAGGGTACCACTCACATTCTTATTTATGCTTAACAAGCTACATTATGCTCAACACCAATGCACATGACAAGGCTTTACAAGCAAGCAAGGTGTGTTATGCTAGGTGGCCTTGAATAAAGGCTGTGTTCAAGCTTCATAATGTTAGCACATTATACCAAACAGGTGCAGGGCAACATAGATTTTAGTGCAAAAATTGCTAAGTGGTAGTTTTGGTTTGGTGAAGTCTTGTATTTGGATGTAATAAGGTCTAGTGAGGCCATTTATAATATTTTTAGTTGATTAAAGTCATATAGGGTTAGTGGGAACATGTTAAATAGTCCTTGATAACTTTGAGGTAATTGTTTGGTTGAAGATTGGAATGATAAAACAATAATAGAACTCTATTTTGCTGTAATTTTCTTTGGTTTCTTGCTACTAGATCATTTGATACGACTCTGTAAAGTCTGATAATGTACTAATCTGAATTTCAATTGTTAGAGGAATGAACTAGCTACATTTTGGTTTTGGTTTCATAACTTTTCATCAAGTTTGAGGCATTTTTTTGAAAATGGGTTGAAAACCCTGATTTTGAGGGTTTGAGAGTAAGAACATGGAATAAATGACCATTCCACTAGTGGAGATCTCTAAAAATTGGTGGAATGGTAGTAGTTAGGATTATTTTCATTTTGGTAGAGGTTGTAGATGTGGGGTATGGAGTTAGGGCCTTGTTTGTGTAAGCCCTAGCCTAATGTCTCAGTATATTAGGCTTAAATTGATAGGTAGAGGTAGGGTTTTGATGTTAGAAGGTTGGAAAGAGTTACCAATTGATAAAAGTCATTGATACAAATCATATTTGACTTGTGAAGTGTACTGGAATTATTTTTTGTGGTTTGAGGATTGAATTTCACAAAGTTGCTTTGAGAAATAGGCCTAATTGGGCTTAAGGGCAGCGTAGCTGTCAAAATAAGAAGGTGATGTTGCAAAACAAGTATATGAAAAAAATTTATATGTTGAAAAAGAGCCTAAAGGGTATCTATAATGGTGATTATTTTGTGGGTTTGAGTCCTTTTCTAAAAGATATATAAAAAATCATAGTTTGGAATACTACAATCAAAATTGAAGGAATTGTGAGATAGAGACCAAGTTAGGGTTTCTAAGTGAAAAATATTATTGAATTGTAATTAGTTAGATAAATTCCACCCTTTCTTTGCATCAAATTGGTATTAGAGCATAGGTTTTGATCATTTGAGGGAGAGAGGTTGAAGTTTGAAGAAGGAAAAGTTGCAATTTGAAGGGAACAAGATGCCACCAAAGGGAAGTGTAGTCATTGCTAGGGAAAGAAGAATGATGAAGGAATCTCAGGAAGCTCTTTTAGCCAAACTTGCAGTATTAGAAACAAACTAAAGAAGAGGTAAGACCATTGTAGATGGGAGTGACTGAGAGGAAGATGAAGATGGTGAGAATGAAAACCCTCAAAGAGGTGTCCAAGGTGATGATGAGTTGGACCCTGATGAAAGAAGGATGGTTAAGATGTTGAAGGATGTTAGAGAAGATACTACTGAGGGGAAAATGGAATTTACCATGTATAATGGGAAGATGGATAGTGAAGAGGTGCTAGACTATATTGATGCACTAGAGAATTATTTTGAATACAAGGAGGTAGCATATGAACAAAAGGTAGAGTTTGCTAAAAAAAAGTTGAAAGGCCTTGCCCTAACTTGGTGGAACTATGTGCAGGAAGAGAGTGAAAAAGGGAAAATAAAAAATAAACTCATGGGATAGGATGATGTCTAAAGTTAAGGGACAATTTCTGTCTGGTGACTATACAATCCAAACTTTAAGAAAGCTGCAAAATCTTAACCAAAAAGAAATGGATGTCATGGCCTATATAGAGGAGTTTCACAAGTAAAGCATTGGAGTAGGTCATGTTTAGGATGAAGTGGAGAAGATATCAAGGTATATAAATGGGTTGAGATTCCAAATTCAAGATGAAATGAGTATGGCCAGCCCAAGAACGGTTGAAGAATGTTTCCAATTGGTTGTTAGAGTAGAAGAAAAGTTGAAAAGAAGGCAGGAGAGACAAGGTAGAGGTAGAGGAAACACCTCTAGAGGAAGAGGTTCATTTTCCAACTCAAGGCAGTCATATGAGAGCTAAGAAGATGCAAGTAAAGGCCAAGAACAAGGGGCATATCAGAGAAGTGGATTTAGAGGCAGTGGATTAGGTTTTAGAGGAAGATTTGGAGGACAAGGAAAAGGTTCACAAGGATTCACAGGGAGATGATATCAATGCAATAAACTTGGACATCAAGCATGCAAGTACATGGAAGATCAAGCTTCAACTTCACATGGCAGTGAAAGAAGGAATCAATTGGTGCAAGAAGAAGACAGTGAAAGTGTGAACTCAACACCATATCATGCTACTCCAGAAGTTGGAGAATCACTCATGGTCAGGAGAAGACTAATCAAGGCATCAAAGGAAAAGGATCCATCACAAAGAAGAACACTCTTCAAAACAACTTGCAAGTGCATGGGTAAGGTATGTAAGGTTGTATTTGATTCATGCAGTATTGATAATATGGCATCCATTTAAATGGTTGAGAAACTTCATTTTCCTAGAATACCACATGATACTCGCTATAAAGTTTCTTATTTTAATGAGGGTCAATTTTTTTTTGTTAATGAGAAATATTGGGTTGAGTTCAATATAGGGGTATAAGGATAAAATTCTATGTGATGTGTTTCCTATGGATGTCTGCCATTTGTTACTAGGGAGGCCTCGACAATTTGATAGGCATGCAATGTATGATGGTAGAACAAATATCCATTAGATAAACAAAAATGGAGTCTATTTTACTTTGACACCTTTGATAGAAGATGATAAAGGGAAAATTAGACAAGCTAAGGTGATGATGGTAGGTAGAAAATAGTTCACAAAGGTAGAAGAACAAGAGTAGATGAACCTTGTAGTTAGTTCAAAACTTGGCAGTAGTATGACAAAAGACATGAAGTGTGATCATATTTTGAGCGAAAATGATATTGAGTTAAAGGTCAAGGATGAAATGATTTTAGGGATGCAATATTGGTTTGAGAAGCAATAGGTGGAGGAAGGAAAGAACTTGGACTTTGCATCCATTTCTATACTTGAGGGCATTGTAACAATAGGTATGAACAAAGTTGGGAGATTTTATTGCAAATAAGGAACTGCATTTTTTGTATTGCAAACTAAAAAGAGAAAAGGAAAAGAAAAGTCTAGTGATTGTGTAGACCTCAAGGAGAAAGCAACATCCACCATTACAAGTTTGAGTGTTAAGAGTTGTGTTGTGGACTCACAATTCCAAGCCCCTTTCAAATTTGAGAGGTGATGGCATTGGTAAGGCAAGTGCACTTCAGATTTTTATCTTTTTTCATTTATAATGAAGACCTTACACATTTATTACAAATGTTCCACAAGGAGACAGGGGAGATTAGTCAAGATTTATCCTTTTGTGCAAAGGGCATTAACATTGATCAAAAGGCTAGGTTTGATGCCACGATTAGTAGGGACAAAGAGAAATTGAACATCACTTTTGTTGAAATTGAAGAATTAATAAGGGGCCTACATAGATGAAATATGTTGTTGATAGAGCACAAAGTGTTGGGATAGTATATGTAGTCCCTCAGACAGATTGGAAGCATCTACATGTGGAAGAGGACAAATACCATTAAGGGGTTATTATTTTCCAAGCTGCAGGTTTACCTTTTGACTTTTTTCAATATGGGACTATGTGGCAGGGTGTACTTACTAAAGGGTTGAGTGAGGATTATGTCCTCAAACATGGCTACATAGTTTTAGACTCAAAGGGGACTTGATTCCTTTTTCTACCCAGGAGTATGATGCAGGGTACCATAGATTTTAGTGCAAAAAATTGCTAAGTATTAGTTTTGGCTTTTTGAAGTCTTGTATCTGGGTGTTATAAAGTCCAGTGAGACCATTTATAAATTTTTTAATTTATTAGAGTCATATAGGGTCAGTTTTTGGTAAAGTTGTCATGATTTGCAAAATGTTGAAAAAGTTGCTTATGCAACTTTGCTTTTTTTATCTTGTTTTGGAAGGTGAACGGTCATTAGATTTGAAAGATGGTTGAAACCACTTGTTTCTGGTGGGAACATGTTAAATAGGCCTTGCTAACTTCAAGAAAAATCTCTAGTTGAAGATTGGACTAATAAAATAATAATAGAATTTTATTTTGTTACAATTTTCTTTGGTTTCTTGTTGCTACATTGTTTGGTAGGACTCTATACAGTCTAATAATGTACTAATCTACATTTGAATTGTTATAGGAATGAACTAGCTTCTTTTTGGTTTTGGTTTCATCAATTTTCATCAAGTTTGAAGCAAGTTTGAGGCATTTTTTTGAAAACAGGTTGAAAACCTTGATTTTAAGGGTTTGAGAGCAAGAACATGGAATAAATGACCATTCCACTGGTGGATATCTTTGAAAATTGGTGGTATGGTAGTATTTAGGATGCTTTTAATTTTGGTAGAGGTTTTATATGCAAGGAATGGAGTTAGGGCCTTGTTTGTGCAAGCCCTAGCCTAATTTCTCAATATATCAGGCTTAAATTGATAGGTAGAGGTAGCGTTTTGATGTTAAAAGGTTGGGAAGAGTTACCAATTAATTAAATTCATTGATTTAGACCCTATTTGAGCTGTGAAGAATAATAGAATGAATTTTGTAGGTTTGGGGATTGGATTTCACAAAGTTGCTTTGAGAAATAGGCCTAATTAGGCTTAAGGGCCGCATAGCAGTCAAAATAAGAAGGTGATGTTCCAAAACAAGTATATGCATAAATTTCATATGTTGAAAAATATCCTAAAGGGTATTTTTAATGATGATTCTTTTTTGAATTTTATGATTCTCTAAAAGATATGTAAAAACTCACAGATTGGAATACTACAAGCAAAATTGAAGGAATTGTGAGATAGAGACAAAGTTAGGGTTTCTAAGTGAAAAATATTGTTGAATTGTGATTGGTTAAATAACCTCCAACCCTGATATGCATCACAAACACTTATGAAAATTTGTATGTAGGTTCTTGTTCCAAAGGAGTTTGCTTCGTTCATGTAAGGTCTTCTTCTTAGGGAACATCGTGTCTAATGTCTCCAAGAGAGGACAAGTCAAGAGTAATAGATTGCCACTTATGGGATGCCTTGCTTCACATCATGGCACTAAGGGAAATTCATATGATTAGAAATATCATGCTATTAGAGGACATCAAACCTAATGACACCACTAAGAAAAGGATGCATCACAAGAAAAAAATAACACCATGAAATATGTAAAATGTCGAAAGATGTTATCGATGTATGCCCCCCCTTTAAATTAGTTTCTAACACCATTTCTATGGGAAATTGATTTAAAGTAGCTAATTTTTACTCCTAAGACATGATATATTCCATTGGAAAACCCTATGCTAAGTCATATGTTTCTTAAATAAAGCTATGCTATGAAAAGGAGGGAGGGGTTGCCCCCAAAAATACATAAGGGATCTATGTTTCTGGGGTCAGTATGTCTTTGCTTACAATGTTATCATAGAGCATGAAACTATCATCATTCCCCAAATAGTCATAGAACTAGAAGAATGACATATAGAGAGTGAAAAGAAAGAAAAATACTTCAAGTCAACATGGAAGATACTTAAATGTCTCAACACCTTGTGTCATCCCCAAAAGGAAAACACAAGACAAATGAAAAGATGAAATATTTACGACATAAAGAAGATTGTAGGTACAAATAAAGGAATGCACAAAAATGGGGAGAAATACACCAAATGAAACATCATGGGGGATCACATGATGCACATGCAATTAGATAAAGAAATATGAAAATGAAAATAATGAAAAATACTAGCAAGGAATATGTGAGGCAACCTATAGTAGGTCATCTGTATCCCAATCTCAATCGCTATATACAAGAGGTGGACAACTAGCCAAATGGACAACATGACATGCCAAAACTAGGACAAGGCTAACTAACCACTTGCCCCCACTAATTGCAAGATAAGGATGAGTTGAGATAGGTGACAAGAATGAGATCCTTGTGATAAAGAGAATGATTTGCAATGAATGTATAACATGTAATACAGAGCATACTAAGATCCTACAACTATTACATGGAAAGGAGAAAAATGATTCTTTAAGGGACTACTTTTATGATATCAAGTTGTTTAAAGGCTCTCCTTAAAGCACAACACTCATTAGTTCTATGCCTAATGCTTCTATTATATTTAAAATAAGATTTGTTTGTGTTCTTAGGATTGGGATATGGATTTTCTCTAATGGGTTTTAATGTTATAAGTGTTGACAACTCAAGGGTAGACAACTGAGAGGGGGGGTTGAATCAGTTGTGACCAAATCTCAAACTTATTCAACTTATTAAGCTTAATTTCAAATTTTATCATTAATCATGAAAACATAAATGAACAACACATCAAAAGCACACATAACACCAAGAATTTTTATGTGAAAACCTTGTTAGGGGAAAAACCATGGTGGAGGTCAATCCGCAAGATTATACCCTATTAAAAATATAAGGAAATATGAATGGGGAATGCACATGAATTCAAACACACTGCCTAGAGCTAACTACTCAAATACAACAAGCCTCACTTCCCAAGGAAGACACACTATCTTACAGAAAGATTCTGATTAAAACCATCCAGATTTGAATTGATAAAATAGCATTTGATAATGCCTAGTTACAGTTCCAGTTAAGCACATGAACACTTCTTCACTCTTCTTCACTCTTCTTCACTCTCTACTCTTCCTTTGAATGATCTGATCTTTATTCATACATAGGACTCATACACTTTTCATTCACACCCACACTCATGCCTTCAAATGATAAAACAATCACTGTTATATATCCACAACAAGAAATTACATCGCTATAAGTCGACCACAAGAAGATAATAAAATAATTACAAATAGTCAGCCCAAAACAAGTAAAGATCATTCATGTGAATAAAAAAAGGTCAGCCATAACATAGGGAAGACTGAAAAAACATCTCCAACACGAAAAAACTTCAATTAATTTCTCCTCAAAGATTCACATCACACTTCAATACCTTGTTGGCCAAGAACATGAAAAACATGAACACGCAAGAGAAAATATCAGATCACGAGCACAATGATCAATGCAGACATGACACAAAGATAGAGAGCGAACTAGAAACATCCAAAAGAATCATGAAATACTAGAGAAGCATCCACAACAATTAAACTTACTGAAATCACAAAATCTTCAATCAGGAACACCAATTGAAGCAACAAAATTTTTTTTAGAATGAAAATCACCATCACTCAATCAACTCTTAATGCAGATCTCTGAAATTCAATGTGGATAAACTATACATACTCAAAAAGAAATCCTTTAGTCCACAACCTCAAAACAACAACATACTAAACACATCAACATAAAGAACTTCACTTCACCACTGACAACTTGTAGCACTTCTTATTACAATTTTCTCAATATCTTGCAACAATGCTAATAGTGTTGACATCAATGACAACAACATATTAGAAAAAAAACCACAATATCCAACAATATTCCCCTTTGGAATTGATGGCAACACATGATGTGAAAAATACCATCAACACAACTACACTTACTCTTCCTTTAAGTTCTAACTTTTCTTTCCTCAATTCTTCTCCCTAGATAATCAGCAGTTTGTTTTTCTCATTACTCTTCTCCCCCTTTGACATCAATGAAAAAGATCTCTTCTATGCAAGCTATGAACCACATATATGAACTTCTAAATTTCTAAAAATCTAACTACTCCCCCTAAGTAGTAGCCACCACAACATCAATCTGAATCAAAATATGATCATGAAATGCATGGATTGATGCAATGCAATGCATCCTTAGTTCTGATTAGGAGGGGTAATCACCCCTAACTTCCCTCTAAGATAATCAAAAGTATCCTTAGGCAATGGATTTGTAAAGATATCTTCAATCTACTCCTTAGTAGGAATATACTCCAATCTAACTTCATTTTCACTTACCTTCTCTCTCAAAAAGTGAAATTTTATAGATATATGCTTGGTCTTTGAATA
Organism: Sequoia sempervirens; assembly: GCA_007258455.2. Taxonomy (NCBI): domain Eukaryota; kingdom Viridiplantae; phylum Streptophyta; class Pinopsida; order Cupressales; family Cupressaceae; genus Sequoia; species Sequoia sempervirens. Next base: position 48,878,093 of record VDFB02000008.1, on the reverse strand, counting down.
TAGCACTAAATTCTTAGAAATTTTAATAGCACTTGAGTTATCACAGAATATAACAATAGGCTCATCATACACAACTCTAATATCCTTCAACATCTTTTTAATCCACAGTACTTGAGTACAATTATTAGTAGTAGCAATGTATTCGACCTCCTCTTCAGTAGATAAAGAAATATCATTTTGATTCTTACTCAACCATGAAATTAGCTTCTTTCCCAAGAAAAATGCTCCACCACTAGTACTTTTGATGTCATTCTCATCTCTTGCTCAATCAATGTTAGTAAATGCACTCAAAGTAAGATCGTCATCTTTAGTATACCATAGACCAAAATCAATTGTCCCTTTCAAGTATCTAAAAATTCTCTTCACAACAGTCACATGAGATTCTTTAGGATCAGCTTGGAATCTAGCAACAATACATACAACATTCATGATATTAGGCCTAGTTTGAGTCAAATAAAGCAATCCACCAATCATTGATCTATATCTTGTCTGATTTTCCTTCAGAAAGTTATCATCACTTTCCAACTTGCATCCGGTCACCATGGGTGTACTAATAGGCTTTGAATCTTCCATACCGAATTTCTTCAGTAATTCCTTCACATACATGGACTGAGATATAAAAATCCCTTTATCTAACTAAGTAATTTGCAATCCCAAGAAAAAATCATTTCTCCAATCATTGAAATTTCAAATTCATTTTGTATCTCATTAGAAAACTTTATGCACAAGCTACCATCTCCTCCAAATATGATATCATCAGCAAAAAATTCCACAATCAAATCTTTATCATCATTCTTGAAATACATATTACTATCAATAGTACCTTTGTTAAATCCAAGTTTCACCAAGTACCTATCCAATCTGGCATACAATGCTTTCTTCATTTGACACACCATATCTTCCTGATTAGTCAACTGGAATCCACTAGATTTCTCAACATCTATCTCTTCTTCTAATTTGCCATTTATAAAAGTAGACTTGACACCCATTTGATAAACCTTGTAGTCTTTATAAGCAGCATAAGCAAGAAACAATCTCAGAGCTTCAATTCTAGCAACATGGGCAAAGGTTTCTTCAAAATAAATACCTTCCATTTGAGAATATCCCTTACAAACTAGTCTTGCTTTGTTTCTAACCACTTCACCTTTTTCATTCAGTTTGTTTCTAAAGACCCATTTAGTTCCAATTACATTCTTATCCTTAGGTCTAGGAACAAGAATCCATGTATTATTTTTCTCAATTTTTTGTAGTTCCTCATTGATTGCTTCAACCCAATGCTCATCTTTACATGCTTGATTCACATTGTTAGGCCTAGTTTTTGAAATAAAACAATACTCTTCTACAATTTTTCTCCTAGTCTAGAAACCTGTGTTCTCATCACCTATGATCTAATTCTCTAAATGATTCAATCTCACATACCTCCGATTCTTCTTATAATTTTCTTCAACTTTAGGTTCTTCTGATCTCTCTTCTATTCTTCCATCAATTTCTCCTTCTTGATTTTCTTGATTCACTGGAATGATTTGAACTTGACTTGAAGTTTGACCTTTCTTTCCTTTGCTTGTACTATCATTCTAATCATTAGAATCATATCCACAAGTTCTAGATAGTGAAAGTATTTCTTCATCAACCTTAACATTTTCACTTTTGACCATTTTCTTCAATCTTTTGTTGTAACACTGGTAGGCCTTACTTTTAGTAGTGTAACCTAGAAATATTCCTTCATCACTCCTAGCATCAAACTTTCCTATATCTTCATCTCTTTTGGTATAACACTTACTTCCAAATATTTTGAAATATCTAATAGTAGGATTTTGACCAGTCCATAGTTCAAAAGGAGTCTTACCAGTATCACCTTTGATTTGTACCCAGTTAAGTGTGTACACAATAATACTCACAACTTCTCTCCAATAGATATGAGGCACATTTCCTTCCAACATCATGGCTCTATCCGCATGTAGAATTGTTCTGTTCTTTCTTTCCACAACTCCATTCTGTTGAGGGGTATGTGGTGAAAATAACTATCTCTTTACTCCATGCTCATCACAAAAATAATTAAACTCACCAGAAGTGAATTCACCACCTCTATATGATCTTAGACACTTAATCTTCAAGTCAGTCTAGTCTCAACCATAGCCTTAAAGATCTTGAAATTTTCTAGAGCTTCATATTTCTCTCTTAAGAAAGTAGCCCACGTCATCCTTGAATAATCATCAATAAGCAACATGAAGTATTTGTAACCTTGTAAACTTCTAGTTCTAGCAGGACCACAGAAATCAGTATGCACAAGTTCCAACATTCCATTTCAATTTTCTATTTACTTCAAAATGAAATTCTTGTTTTCTTTCCTAACTGACATTCCTTGCATATGGCATTAGTAGGTTTCATCAGCTTAGGAAGATCTCTCACAACCTTAGTGGAACTTATCTTGACAACGTTATCAAAGTTAACATGACACATTTTCCTATGCCATAACCAACTCTCATTAACTTGAGCAATCAAACAACTTTTACTAGAAGCATTCAAATGAAATATATTACCATTTTTTTGTGTACTTGATGCAATCACATTTCCAAAATTTCCCAATATTTTTCACTTACCATCCATGAACTAAAGATTGTATCCCTTATCAACCATTTGACCAACACTCAAAAGATTATGCTTCAAACCTTCAACATACAAGACATCATCAGTGTTATGCTTACCATAAAGAGAAATGCATCCTCTTCCATGGATCACACTAGTTGTGTTATCACCAAATCTCACAAGACCACCATCATACTTCTCCAAATTCACAAACTTGATTTTATCTCCTGTCATATGATGAGAACAACCACTGTCAATTACCCATTCATCTTTCTCTTCAACTGGAGTAGCTAGGGATTTTTCCACATTTGTACAACTAGAAAATTCAATAGACACATGATTATTTTCCTTGATAGAAATAAAAACAAATTCATCTTCACCTGCATTTCCTTTGTCAGATTCATCATCTATTACACCTTCATCAACAACATAGTAACACTTCTTTTTGGAATTTAGGCTTGTTAAATCTTGGCTTGGAAACTCTATAAGGACACCTTGATGCAAAATGACCTATCTTATTGCAAGAGAAACATTTAATAGGAAACTTTCCCTTATACTTACCTTGTCATCTGGCTTCTCTTTTCACAATCAATGCTTCAAGTTCTTCAAGCTCTCTTTCTTCTTCATCCAGCTATTTCATTGAGCATCCCCATACTTGAATGTCTTTCTTGATGAACTTTCACCTAGATCATATCTCTGTCTATCTATTCCAAAAGTAGTAGCCTTAAATGGAGTTTCAACCTTAGGAAGGGCATCACCAAATTTACTTAACTCAAAAGTAGTAAGCTTACTAATCAACATATCTCTGGTAACATTTTTCATAGTTCAGAGTTCTTCAATAGCACTAGCCTTGACTTTGTAAGAATCAGGAAAATATCTAAACACTTTAGCAACAATATCTGATTCATTTATCTATCCACCATCACACCTGATACCACACAAAAGTTCATTTACTCTTTGCATGAAAGTCGTAATATTTTCATCATCACCCATTTTCAACTTTTCATATTTTCCTTTCAAACTTTGTAGCTTAGCAATCTTCACATTTTCATCACCTTCATACAAGGTCTCCAAATTCTTCCAAATCTCATAAGTAGTCTTCAAATCCATCACATTTGTCATCTTAGTATCATTCAAAGCACTCAATAATGCTTCCTTAGCCTTGATATTGTATTCAAATTCCCTGATCTCAGTAGAAGTAGTAGGACCATTCTGTGGAAAAACATATATATATTTTGTAATGCTCCAGTAGGGTTCACCAATGCATCTCAGATGGCACTCCATTCAAGCTTTCCAAAAAGAATAATTTGTTCCACCAAATCTAGGACTATCCTTATAAGTCACCATCTCAGATCACCTCAAGCTATTAAACTTCTTCCAAGGAACCACAAGCTTTGATACCAATTGTTGGAAACTCAAGGGAAAACAACTGAGAGGGGGAGTAAATCAGTTGTCACTGAATCTCAAACTTATTCAACTTATTAATCTTAATTTTAGATCCGATCATTAACCATGAAAACATAAATGAAAAACACATCAAAATCACACATAACACCAAGATTTTTGAAATAGAAACCCTGTTAGGGGAAAAACCACGGTGGAGGTCAATCCACAAGATTATACCTTATTAAAAGTATAAGGAAATATGAATGGGGAATGCACATGCATTTAGGCACACTTCCTAGAGCTCACTACTCAAATAGAACAAGGCTCACTACCCAAGGAAGACACACTATCTTATAGAAAGATTTAGATTAAAACCATCCATATTTGAATTGAGAAAATATCATCTACTAATGCCTGGTTACAGTTCTGATTAAGCACATGAACACTTCTTCAATATTCTTCACTCTCTGCTTTTCCTTCAAATGATCTAAACTTTATTCACACATAGGAATCATACACTTCCCATTCACACCCACACTCATTCCTTCAAATGATAAAACAATCTCTCTTATATATCCACAACAATAAATTACATCGCTATAAGTCAGCCAGAAGAAGATAATAAAATAATTACAAATAGTCAGCCCAAAATAAATAAAGATCATTCATGTGAATCAACCAAGGTTTTCCATAACATAGTGAAGATCGAAAAAAACATCTCCAACATGAAAACACTTCAATTAATTTCTCCTCAAAGATCCACAACACACTTCAACACCTTGTTGGCGAAGAACATGAAAAACATGAACAAGCAAGAGAAAATCTCAGATCATGGGCACAACGATCAATGTGGACATGCCACAAAGATAGAGAATGAACTAGAAACATCCACAAGCATCATAAAACACCAAAGAAGCATCCGTAACAATTAAACTTACTGAAATCATAAAATCTTCAATCAGGAACAGTAATTGAAAAGACATAAAAAATGTCAGAATGAAAAATCACCATAACTTGATCAACTCTTCATGTGGATCTCTGAAATTCAACGTGGGTAAACAAGACATACTGAAAAAGAAACCCTTTAGTCCACAACCTCAGAACATAAATGTACTAAACACATCAACATAAAGAACGTCACTTCACCACTGACAACCTGTAGTACTTATTACAATTTTCTCAATATCTTGTAAGAATGCAAATAGTGTTGACATCAATGACAACCACATATCAGAAAAAAAACCACAATATCCAACAATAAGTCCTTGTTGTAGAAGTGTGTGTAAGATTCTTTCATAAAATTGAAACATGGGATATAGGAATTTGAGATTCTTGAGTTTGTAAGATTATCGTTGCTTGCTTGATTCATAGACTTGTAGAGGTGGATATTGATAAGGAAGGCCTGAAATGATCCTATAATTCTTGTGAGGCATTGGTTTTTATTTAGGAAGGATGACACTTATTTTGGGAGGAGGATCTCTATATCATATCCCTTTTGTTTTTTCAATAGGAATTTTCTCTAAAATTTTATGAATTCCATGCTCATTAGTTATGTCACATCCTTTATTGGTTAAAATCTTAAAGCCTTGGCCATAAGTCTCTTCTAGGTTGATGGGAGTGCTGGTCACTTTGTTAATATAAGATGAATGACTATGCACTTGACTAGAGGAGCAAGGTTCACTCATTGTTGGAAGTTTAGGCTTAGTTTGTGACTCAATTTTAGGATGTAAGAGACCAAAAATCTCAAGTTGTGTTGGTTGTTTCATGGAAGGATAAAAATAAGCATTATTCTCAAGATTGTTGAGTATATCATTTATGAATTCATTCATGTTAGCATCATCTTCTCCAATGATGCCAACTTCATGAGGACATTCATTAGGAGTTGGGTGAGCATGAGTGGGTTCAATTTCATTAGGATCATTTCCAAAAACACATTTGAAAACATTAACCAAAGAGAACAAAGACTTCCACACATTGCTAAAACACTTGTCCATTTTCGAATATTCAAAGTTAGAACAAGGTAATTTTCTGATTACTCTATGCAAAAATATAAAAATGAATTTTTTGTAAATGCAATTTTGAATTTAGAAAATTCACTAAATGAACCAAATTAAGCTAGATCTAATGAAATGGATGAAACAAATAATAAAGAAACTAAAACAAAGATTTGACATCAGCAAATAGAAGCACAAAATAAAACATTTCAATTTCCAAAATTGTAAATTTAGGTATGAGTAGGGACTCATTCACCCTAGGGTGAATGGATCCAAAATTAGGCTTTTGAAATTGATTTTTATAAATTTTTAAGCCTTTTTTAGAGATTTTCAGATTCAGGTCTGCTACAGTAAGTTTCAAGTTCATATTTGTGTAAATGAAATGTGAAATTTGAGTGCAAATTATGACAAAATGATGACCTAAAACAACTAGTTTGATATGCAATTTTATTTTGATTCTCAAATGCAAGCTTATATGATCTATATGGTATGCAAGATGACTTTATTTTTTGTACTTTTTTAGATTTAAAGAACACAAACAACACAATCCTAAAACCCTAGATGAGTTGCAAATTTGAATGCAAACTAAGACACCCTAAATGAGATCTAATCCAATGCAAATGAATGCAAATGAATACAAGATCTAATCAGAGACTCCAAAATAAGAAAACTACAATGCTCAATACATCGAATTCACTAAAATGAAGCAAAGAAAAAGAGTGGGTGCAATTACCAAATGATATTAACAAATGGGTGCACCCAATTTTTGACTAGTTATTTCACTTAATTATGAGGGGTATAATGTATAAATAATAATCAGAAAACCAACCTAATTGTTATAATAGTAAAAAGGTAGGTTTTAAGATGGTAAAATGATGTGTACCTTTTTGGAAAAGTGTTGTTTCAGGCCTCACTGAGGACTCATTCTCCTAGTGGTGAATGGATCCCTACTAGGGTTTTGGAAAATTGATTTTTAGGTTCTGTTCTTTAATGTTTCCACTCCCAGATCCTAGGTGTTTAGCTCTTGAAAGTTGGAAACAAATATTTTAGCTTTGTTTATGTGATCTTGCAAGAATGATGACAACTTTTACAACTTTGCAACTTTGAAAACTTTTATTCTCCAATTGATCTTCAACCTAAAACCTACAATCATACATCAAAGAGGAGAAAATGTTGATTGTTAGGGAATATGGGTTTGCCTTGGTCAAACCCCATTATGGTAATTAAAAATTGTAATGAAATAATTCATAAGAGGAAACATAAATGAATAATTTAATGCCATAACTCACCAATCCTCAATTGAACCTTAGAATACAAATTGGAAATCTTGCATGAAGTGGCTTCAAAGAATGTAGATCTTGATCACCATACTTGATTAGAAACAACACTTTGAATATGCTTGAATTGGATCTTCAATGATACATCAACATATTAGCTCAACAACACGCACGATGCACAATGCCTTTGACATGATGGAATAGATATTGATTGTTATAATAAGCTTCAATAATTTACTCTTGAATGCCTTCTTGAATGCTCTTGTGAAATATTGATCTTATAAACTTTCTATTAGGACATGAATACTTGTAATATTTAATCCCAAAATTCAAATAACACAAGCTGACATCAGATCTAGGATTTGAAACTAATATAATACTGCAAAAAAAACATCCCAAGGGGGTTGTCCTTAGTTAGTGAGGACCCATTCACCATAGGGTGAATGGTTCCTAGCATACTTAACGAGGACATGTTTCAAGGATTGTAAAATGTCATGCCAAAAGGGGGTCCTAGGACCTAGTGAGGACCCATTCACCACTTGGTGAATGGGTCCTAGGTCATTATCCTAGGACATAAACATTGCAAAATTAAGTGTTGTGTGCACTATAGAAAAATGGCTCCTTGTCATTTTCATGGTCTTTTAGGCCTTTCTTCATGATGCTTGATCTATTTTTCTTTGATTTATCAATGTAATATGGCTTGAACAAGCATGTTTAGGTCCTTAAAATTTGAATAATGACATCTTGTGAAGGTGTTGTAAAAAAATTCTACGCTTTTCTAGAATCTATTCATTACAATTCACTGAAAAATCACCTTGTCATCACTTATCAAGTCCTATTTTGAAGTGTTGTAAAGTCTTGTAACAAGATTTCATGCTTTTCTATGCATAATTCCAATTTTTACACGTTTATTATGCTTTATTTGACCCCTTTATGCTTTTATAAGGATGAATGAAGCATATTTTTGAATGTAAGCCCAAAAAACAACATTAAATATGACTTAATTCCTGACACCCACTTTCAAGTCCAAGGAGAGACCCATTTGCCATGGGTGGTGAATGAGTCCCTCTTGGCTCCAAATTCAAAATATTTCAATTTTTCTTTCAGGTTTTTATTCAAAATTACTTGATGTCGGCTTGTGATGAGGTATCATCAGGTTACTAAGACACAAGTGTGTATAAATCTTGCACATTCTGCACAACATTTTTAGGCATTTTTTGGGTATTTCCTGCATTTATGTTCTATATTGTTATTTCTCTAATTCAGTTTGTAGAATTTCTATTATTTACATTTTTCACTCCTAGATTACATTGCATTTTCATTCACCCCATCTTTTTTTTTACTTGTATGAGTTTTTGGTGCACCATTGATAATACTTTAGTGAGATGAAGCTGTGGACCTTGGGATGATCTCAAGAGCTCTTACTCCTAGTATGGACAATGGTGCATTAAGCATGTAAAATACCACTTCTATGCTCTCATCTTTCCATCCAATGAATGTTGACACACAAAAAAATTCCATCCCACAAGAAAAGGTCATTAATATTCATGAGGATTTTGCACAAATGCAACAAGACTTTTTCCTTGAAAAAATTTCCACCACTGACATACCAGCCATAGAAAACCTTCATTGATTGATTGAAAGTGATGATGGCTTACAAGTTATGAAAATAATTGCTGAGATTTACAATAAACATTCTTCTTCTAATTTCCAATCAACAAACATAGTTACAGGCCAAGGAGGACCTCACATTCCTCCCCCTTCAACCATAGCATCCATACCAACTTATACCACTCCTTAGGTTACAAAAAATATGCAATAGGTTAGTCATGTGGCTCATTATTTCACAATTCCAACTAGCATTTCTAGTTCAATTGTGGCATCACAAGTCCCCTCTACCACCTTCACCCCTCTTAGTGTTCCTTTCACTTCCCCTAACATTACATACACTCCATCACCATTTTCTCTTCCACCTCAAACCACTTACCTGAATCATTACACAACTCCTTAATACTGTTTCATCCACGCAAAAAAAAAATTCCACCATTATCCAAGGTAAAAATGCTCCATCCACATACCATTCATAGTATCCCCTTATCTTTAGAAATCTTAAGAAACTCGATGCCACAAGGGATCGAAATGCCTAGGTTTGAGAAGTATAGAGGTAAAGGAGACCCTATTAACCATGTCAATGCTTATACAACTTTATGCAATGATTTTGTCCTTGATAAAATCTTAGCCAAAAAATTTCCTAGGACCCTAAAAGATACTATATTAGAGTGGTTTTCAAACCTTCCTAATCATTACATCCGATCATTTAATGAGATTGTTGATTCCTTCATAAGTCACTTCCAATTTCATATGACTCCTAAAAAGACAATGGCTAATTTAATGCGTTGTAGACAAAATTTTGATGAAAAAGTAACTGACTTTGTTTCACGTTATCACTCATTGTATGCTCAAGTTGATATCAAAATTCCTAATTCACATATACAAAAGATGTTTATCAAAAAATTGCACACAAACCTTCAAGATAAGTTAACTATGATGAAATTCCCTTCATTCATGCACTTATGTACAACCCTATGTGACTATCACAACTCAGTTTCTAGACGTGATTCAAAGTCCACTTCTAACCGAGCTGAGAAGCCTAAGCCTAATAACCCAAACAACACATAAAAATTTTGCAAACAAAATAGAAGCTTTTTATAGTTCAATCCCCCTCTTGCGCAACCAACCCAACCTATTCAAAGTCAAGTGGAAGTTGTTAAAGCAATGGTGCCCTATATCTATGGGGATCCAAAGAGACAATTTATTCCCTTACCTGATACCCTCCATACTACAATGAACCAATTGCTCTAGCAACAAATGATCACCTTGCCTACCGTCAAACCACTTGATACCACCAAACCTTTACCACCCACCTTTAAACCAAATGATTATTGCCATTTTTATCACTAAAATGGCCATGCAACCGAAAAATGTAAGTGTCTCAAACACTTAGTTCAAAACCTCATTGATTTAGGCCATTTTTCCATTGTGGGTGTTAATGATCAAGGCAATAAATCTGTTGCATCCCCTAACCAAAATTTACAAATTTTCACGAACCCCATGTCTAAACACAATATTTCATTTGTCAAGTCTAGTGAACCTTCAAAAACTGATGTAATGAATGTTGATACCAATAATTAACAACATGATATAACTCCAAATGTTACCCAAGTTAAATCCCTCATAAGGGCCCAACAAACTAAACTCTTGATATCACTTTTTCTTCTAAAGATATACTTCAAAAGATTCCTGATGGTCCTCTTTACATAACTAACAAAATATATGATAAGCCCACCAATGGGATATTAATATATCTCTCCTGTGGTGAGAATGTGATCATGGAAGAGTTTTTTATTATTAGACAATCTTCATTAAGATGATTATAACAAACCAACTACATGGATTAAAACACATACTAGTTTTGTGTGCCCTACAATTGGATCAATCGCACTCCCCTTACAAATAGGACCCAAAATTTTGGAGGTAGCATTTTCAATCATTTCACAATCGGACCAATTTCATTTGTGGCTAGGCCACCCTTGGCTTTTCTCAATGCAAGTGGTCCCTTCAATTGTTCACAAATGTTTGAAGTTTCAACATGACAATGAAATACTTACTATACACCATAGTGGCTTTAATCCATTATTGTCTAAAGGTAATATTTCCTCAGAATCCTTTTGGATCGAACTTATGGGACCCATCACCCTTCGTAAAGATTTCTTTTTCATAGCCTATCAAAAGTTCAAAGCCAAATGGATAGCCGAGTTGTGTCTTTGTAACATGTCCTCATCCACTTCCACTCTTCTTATCCTAGATGAAACCATGCTTCAACCTGAGTCTGACATTGAAAAAACCATATAACCTCATGAACAATCACCCTTAGAGACTTTCCCTCTGTCATGTAAATGACCAAGATAAAATGACACCAATCCCGTCACGCCTCTGCACATTAAACAAGTGTATAAAGTTAAGAGAAAGTGATTGAACCATCCTCTTCGGTTTCTTCAATTCTTCCCCCTCTAGAAGAAAAGGAACCTATGATGGATCAACCCACTCTTACACCTCAAAAAATTCAAAATAAAATTAAATACAACTGTGGTGCTAGGGAACATAAGCGTCATCATCCTCTCCTTGCTCATCAATCTCGAATGGAAAAAAATAAAGAAAACCAACCTCCACATTTGACCGAAGCAATAGATGACAACCCTCTTTCTCTTGACCCACAACAAGATAGCACCATCCAACCCTCACAACAAAATGAACAAATTGAATAACCACAACTTTTAATACATCCTTCCTTGGAAATAACCCTTCATCCTCCTATCATTATCAATCTTGATGCTGATGATGATGAGGAGATCGCAAAAATAGATGGAGTGCATAACGATCTAAAATATTTATTTTCATCTACCATGAGCTTAAATGACAAACCTTCTCAACCAAGTGAATAACTTGGCACATCTCTTAGTTTGGCACTTGCAATTCTTCCTTTGGACAATCAGCTGCCCTCACAATACACTAAACATGATTGGGAGGTGGATGACTTGTTAGACGGTTGACTTGAATTTTCATTACTAGCCTTTTACATTTTTCTTTCTTTCTTTTGCTATTGTATGTGCGTATTATGTTCCCCTGTATCATACATTTGATGTTTTCTCCCTCTTTGTACACTTCTTCTACTTGTACCTCTATTCTTCTATATGTCATGTATTGTCTTTTCCATTTCCTCTTTTGTGTTTTCCTTATGGGGATGACACAAAGCATTGAGATGCCCTATGTCTCTTCCATGTTGACCCTATCGGTCCCTCTTTCTTGTGTTTTCCTTTTGGGGATGATGCAAGGCATCAAGACCAAAATGTCTCCTTCATGTTGACCAAAAATATTTTTCTTTTCTTTTTCCTTTTCATTGTCTTTTCGCTTGCGTTTTCCTTTTAATGATGATGCAAAGCATTGAGACCACAATGTCTCTTCCATGTGGACCCAAAGTGGACTTTATTTTTTCTTTTGTTGGTTCATTCTTCTAGTTATATGTGCTTTGGAGAATGGTAATAGTTTTGAGCTCTTTCATAAAAACATTGTAGCAACGAACATACTAACCCCAAATCCATAGATCCCTTATGTGTTTGGTGTGTTCCTTTTTGGGGGGCAACTCCCTTTTTTTTTTTCTCTTTCGTTTACATGAAGCAACCTAACTCAGAAACATATGACTTGGCATAGGGCTTTCTATGTTGGCTCTCATGTCTTGTTTTTCCTATTTTCATTTTCTTTCCTTTGATACTTTAAAGTAATTGCTCACAAAATGATGTGTAGAAATTCCTTTAAAGTTGGATGCATACGTCACCATAATTCATTTTGCATCTCTAGTTCTTAATGCATCCTTGTTGTTTTATACGATGTGTTTGTCACTTTTTGGATGACATTAGGTATGATTTCCTTCATAAGAGTGATCTATCTTAGCATATTACATTCCTCTTGGTGGCCTGATGTGACACACTACATCCCCTAAGTTGTGAATATTTTATTATTTCATTGGTCTTCTCTTGGATACATTAGACACAATGTTCCCTAAGTGGTAGACCTCGCATAAACTTTGACAAGACTCCTTTGAACATATTTTCCATTTTACACTTTTACATTTTACATTTTTGCATTTTTGCATTTTACACTTTGCATTTTTTTCCACCTTGCACAATGCAACTTGCATGCATGTGGTACCTTGATTTTTGTTCATTAGTTCTAATAATATGAATTTTTTCTTGCCTCATGAAGCATGAATTGATATTTTACTTTGTGGTGCCTTATTAAAGTTATCAAGAGTTATAACTTTAATATGGTTGAGCGGGAATCCCATTTAGCGGCATGACTTTCCCCATAGCTACCTTTGTTATTAAGAGTGCATACCAAATAGCATATGTATCTTACCTTTTGGTTTTTCTCACCCACTGGATCACCATGATTTTTTTTTCCCTAAAGTGAGTATGCATTCTCTTTTTGAAATAAATATCCTAGATCTAATCCACAACTAGTTGGACAGACAATCAAAGCTTCATTCTATCCCTTCATTGCAACACTTATATTCGTTTGATCTTATGTTTAGTTTGCCATGGGATCTTCATCCTGGGGGCTTGATCTTCCCTCTTGATCATTGTCATTCCATCTTGCTAACATAAGTGTATTTGGATCCTTCTCGATATGCATGGCTACTTTAGTGTGAGTTTGAAGCAAGTTCATCCTCTCACTAAAGTGGGGGCTAAATGCACCATAGAAAAGTGGTCTCTTGTCATTTGCATGGTCTTTTAGGCCTTTCTTCATGATAATTGACTATTTTCCTTTTATTTATTGATGTAATATGCCTTGAACATGCACATTTAGGTCCTTAAAATTCAAATAATGACATCTTGTGAAGGTGTTGTGAAGTGTTGTAGAATATTTCTACACTTTTCTAGACTCTATTCATTACAATTCACCTAAAAATCACCTTTTCATCACTTATCAAGTTCTATTTTGAAGTGTTTTAAAAGTCTTGTAACAAGATTTCATGCTTTTCTAGGCATAATTCCACTATTTACAATTTTATTATGCTTTATTTGACCCCTTTATGCCCTTATAAGGCTTAATTAAGTGTATTTTTGAATGTAAACCCAACAAACAACATTAAACATGACTTAATTCGGGACACCCATTTTCAAGTCCAAGGTGGAACCCATTTTCCATGGGTGGCGAATGAGTCCCTCTTGGCTCCAAATTCAAAATATTTCAAATTTTATTTTGGGTTTTTATTCAAAATTACTTGATGTCAGCCTGTGATGAGGTATCATTGGGTTACTAAGTCACAAGTGCACGTCATGTATAAATAAGTGTTTTTTTTCTCATTTTAATGCCCATTCATTAAGTTCACTTATTCACACATTCATTCACGCATTCAATCACTTTGCATCATTGAATCAAGCATTCAAGAGCAACCATTGTTATAGCTTCAGATTTTATTCAACAAGGATTTGGTAAGTTGATAGTATTTGCATGTTATTTGTTTATCATTCTCCTTCATTTCATTATTTCATTAAGGGTTTGATTACCAAAGTAGGATTTGACCAAGGGAAATCCATATAACCTAACCCTTAACCATTTTTCCCCTCTTGCATGTGTGTTTGCAGACTTTTGTATGCATATTTGACAAGCAATTAGGTGTTGAAAGGTGGTCAATAAATCAACAAGGTGCTTTAAGTCAAATCAACCTCATTTCAAGCTTGGAGAAGACTTTCTATCCATTTTCTATAGAATTAACTTCGTGAACCAAACAAGTAGACAATCTCAGATCTGGTGTTGTAGAATTGTCCCCTGATTTAAAAAAAAAATGGGAGAGGACTAATTTTCCATTAGTGGTGAATGAGTCCCACCTTAAGGATGGAAATCCATATTTTGTTAGATTCTGGATCCTGACACTTAGAAAATAGTTTCGTAAATTTTTCATTAGAAGTAGGACTGATTCACCATTAGTGGTGAATGAGTCCCATTGGTGATTTTTTGTAATCTCAGTCAGCATTCAAAAGATTCTTGATTCTCCAATATCTACCTAGGTGCACTCTAAATTATCCTTCTTCCTTTCTATTTTGCATTTTTTCCTTTTTAGTTCATGTTTGTATATCACATTTTATTTTCCAAAATTGCATAAATCTTAGGTTTTACATATATAATCAGTCACATAGATCATCTAATTGCATTTAGATTACCTCATTTAGTCTAAATAACATCGTACATTGCATAATTTGAGTGAACCTATCATAGATCCTTTGCATAGGGTTTATCTCTCTCCTTTTAGGTGAAACATCCTAAGAGTGCAAGAGTAGTTTATAAGCCCTACCCAAGAATCTATGGTTCATTGTGAAATACTATGAATGAGTGTTGGGTTTTCTCCCTTAGAAAGTGCAATAAATAAGGCTTGAGTTTGAATTGAAGGGGCCAGTTAAGCTCAATTAACCTCAATTAATTAATTAAAGCTTTAGATTAGTGTGAAAGTGTAAAGATACACTTTACAACACCCTAAATAAGGTGTCATTAATTCCATTTTATCAAAAAGGGTCCTAGACTTAATGTGAATGTGTAAAACACATTACAACACTAAATCAAGGAAAAATTAGGCTAACTTATTATTAATTATTCCCAAGTTAAGTAAGGGAAAGGGATACTTTTTTCCTTTACTACAAATCTATGGAGAGGAAGACTGACTTCAGTTAGACATCTCAATATTTTTCGAAGCAAACTCTACATCAAAAGGTATGAGGAAAATTTGGGTAAGTTTGACTCCAAATCTAATAAGATTATTTGCCTTGGGTACTTTATGGCAAGAAATGTATACAAATGTTACAATAAGAGGTTGAAGAGGATTGTCGAAAGTGAAAATGTGAGGATTGATAAGAAAATTTAGTCTACCAACACTCTGGAAGTAGAAGATGCAAATCCAATATGCACAAATGATGAAGACTCAAAAGTTGATTCTAGGAACACTTCTTCAAAGAATCTAGAAAGTTATGTATAGAAGAATAATTCTAAAGATCAAATTATAGGATACAAGAATAGTGGGGTTTAATATTAGAGAAAAAATGGAAGAGAAAATGAACAAGTACATTTTTCAAATTGTTGTAAAAAATTGAACCAAAATCCTATATTGAAGCAAGCAAATAAAATAGTTAGATAGAAGCCATGCAGGAAGAGTTGGCCTAGATTGAGAAAAATGAAACTTGGGAACTAGTCTCGAGACCTAAACACAACAATTTTATAGGTACTAAGTGGGTTTTCAAAAAAAAATTGAATGGAGATTGAGAAGTAATTTGGAAGAAGGACAAAATTTTGTGTAAGGGATATTCTAAGGCTAAAGGAATTGAATTTGAAGAGAAATTTTCTTCTATAACAAGACTAGAGGCAATCAAAATGTTTTTGGATCTTTTGACATTCAATAATTTTAAGGTGTATCAGATGGATGTGAAGTCAACATTATTGAATGGTCGATTAGAAGAGGAAGTTTACATTGAACAACCAGTCTTCAATTCTTAAATAATCTAAATTTTGTATACATATTGAAAAAGGATTTGTATGGGCTTAAATAGGCTTCTAGAGCTTAGAATTCCATGTTGGAAAAGTAGTTGTAGTAGCAAGGGTTCCAAAGAGGTAATGTGGATAGCAACCTATACATAAAAATAGAAGGTGACAAGTTATTTATTATTGTTGTTTATGTTGATGACATTATCTTTTGTGGAAGTAGTGATGACATGTGCAAGGAGTTCTAGAATGCAATGCAGAGTGAATTTGAAATATTAATGCTTGGAGAATTATCTTTCTTCCTTGGTTCACAGATTGCTCAATCCAATAAAGACATATTTATTTCTCAAAATAATTATATAAAGGAGGTATTAAGTAAGTTCAAGATGGAAGAATGTAAATTGATATGTACTCCTATAGTTACCAGATGTAAGTTGAGTAAAGATTATGAATCTAATTTAGTAGAATAGACCTTGTGTAGGTCCATGATTGAAATTTTATTGTACGTGAATACATCTAGATCATACATAATGTAGGAAGTTGGAATAGTAGCTAGATTTCAGGCAATGCCAAAGGAAACTCATGTCAAATTAGTAAAGAGAATATTTAGATATCTGAATGCTATAATGAATTTGTTGGAAGAATGAAGAAGAACATCTCATTATGTATATTTTGTGTTTTCATTGATGTCACCATGTTATATGAGTTGCAACTGCAAGTTTAAGTTCAAGTTTGATCCAGTTTTCTAATATGTATGTAGTTATCATCCTTCGGTATTTTGGTCCGCAATCCTCCGCTAATGATTATCATTACTTAAAGTTTTTGGAAATGGTTTTTGGATGTTAGAATTTTGTATATTTAGACTTTCATGTGCATAGGTGCTTGTATGGTGAGTTGGAATTATTTTGTTGTTGCGTAGATTGTTATTAGGTTTATCTTTGGCCAACCTAATGGATAGTCAATGTTGTAATGAATTGATTTTGTGTTGCAAATGTATTTGTGAGCTATCTTAGGTCCATGCTGACATGTTGTTGTGTGCTACATGTTTGAATTGTTTTTGGAAATGTTTTTTCACAAGCTTGAATCCAATAGTTAGTATTTTTGGTGAATAAGGGTTGGATCTAATTAGGCCAACCTAATTGATGCTTGTAGATATTTTAGATATATTGGATAGTTTTGAGTATTTTGATGTAGGTGAAGTCGGAAGAGAGATAAGTATGCTAAGATGATGAAGTGTGTAACGTAAATTTACTAAGTTTCAAAGGAATTGAATTTGTACTTGTTAGGTGTAACTTTATCAGTTCATTTTCTTGGCTATAAGCCATTTCTATATTGTATCTTTGTAGATAATGAGCCTCTCACTTTGCACAATGATTCTTAGCAATGAGCCACCCTTTGTAATATCTTATAACTGGTTATACTATATTGTGAGCTAATCCTCATCGTGGTTTTTTCCATTTTGAATTTTCCACTTAAAAAACTTGGTGTTCATGTGTTGTGTGCTTTCATGTTCTGTTAATGCTCTTGCTCATTCTTACTATTATATACATTGGAGTAATTGGATGGTGTTTGTTCAATAAGTTGAAGAAGATAATGATTCACCACCCTCTTAGTATCTTGGGCAGTTCAATTGGTATTAGAGCTTGGTTCCTCCAAAGAATCCTAATAGCTTGAGGAGGATCTTGAAGATTGAAAAAATGGATGATAAAGAAGAACTCCAGATTGATCTTGAAGATCTTGAAAAGGATGAAAATGAAAACAAAGATTTGAAAGAAAATCTTGATGAGGCAAATGAACGCATCAGGAAGTTGAAAGAGCAATTGAAGAAATTCAAATACCTAGAGAGGTAAGTGAGCAATTAAAATTAGCAAATGAAGTGATCACCAAATTGAAGGTGCTAGTGGAAGAAAAGAAGAGAATTGAAGATTGTTTGAATACAATGGTGCAAAGTAAGACTAATGAATACTCAAGGCTTGAACAAGAAGTGGTAAAGCTGAAAGCAGATTTGGAAAAATAAAAACTTTGTGAAGACAAGTTCAAAACACGCTCTAGAAAGCTTGATGAGTTGATTTTAGGAGAGAAACCAACTAAATAAAAAGGTGGTTTGGGAATGGGAGCATGTGAAAGCTCTAAGGCTATGTAGACCTCAAACATAGTGGATAATAAAAAGACTCAAAATAAAGGAAAACAAGCAAGAAATCTAAGAAGCTTTACTAGAAGACTGCCTATTAGACAAACAAATGCTCAAAGGTGCCCATCTTTCAATGGTGTTTTTTTTTCATGCAATAAATTTGGTCACAAGGCAATAGAGTGTAGAAGTAGAATGAACCAATATGCATAATCCTTCTTTAGACAATGTTTTGTATGCAAGAAAGTTGGGCATAGAGCCAGTGAATGTAGAACTTAGATGATGAATTGATTTAATGGAGGAAGAATGAATCAATATTTTATTGGCTACTATGATACATGTAATAAGTTTGGGAACAAAGAAAATCAATGCAGATGAAGGGTTAATGGAGGTCAAAAAAATAAAAAAAATGTTGTTTGCTACAACTACAACAAACCTAGACACATTTCAACCCGGTAAAGAAGAATGAGCCTATGAAGAAAATTGAAAAGAATGAGGTTAAGAAAGAAATGAAAAAGATTTGGAAGAAGAAAGAAGAGCCAGTAACATCAAATGTGTATGTTCCCTCATCTGGTGCATACAATTCCTTTGATAATTAGACCTAGCATGGTCTTAGGGGGAGCATTAACAAAAAAAATTTCAAACCCCTTGGATATCTAGTGTGTTAAAATTTGGCACGAAGATATGTTGTAGAGAATGAATAAACAAAGCTTATGCAAAAGAAAATGGAAGAAAAGTCATAGGCATGATCATTTATGGAGCAAATTAAGGTTTTTCAGTGCAGTGAAGAAGGTTTCTTTATCAACTTTTTAAATTCTCCTACATTTAATGTGAATTAGGGAAGCGTGTTGATCTATAAAGTGAATTTGTAAGGAATTTTGATTAATTATGAATTTGAAGAAAGTGGAGAGCGATTTGGAGCATTCTCGAGGTGATTTGGAGAGTGAGTTGTGCAAACCCTAGTTTTGGTTTTCATGAAAGAAAAAGGTATTTTGCTCTTCTATGCTTTTGTGGGTTTGTGTGAATCTTCTTTCTGAAGTCATTATAGCTTGATTTGTGAAAAAATGGAAACTCCTATAGTCATAAAGGTGTCAGAAGAGGCATCTATAGACTAGGAAGAACAAAAGGCCTCACTAGTAAGCCCTGGTTCCCCTTTTAGATTAGAGGAATTGGTTAATAGCTTGATACATTTTGAAGATATGTTGTAGCCTTCTATATAAATTTATACTCAAGTAGGTAGAGAGGACAGGAAAAAATTTATTTTGGCTATTATTCAATATGTTATCACTTTAGAAGTTAATTGGGATTATGTTAAGAACAATGTGCTTGAGAAATTATGGGAAGCCCTAATGAAAAGTAGATCAGAGCCTGTTGAGTTCAAAGAGAAGATAAGAAATGAGGCATTTGAGAAAATTGGGTCCTCTGTGACCCCAAATGATTTGGAAACCCTGAAGAAGGTATGCTCAAAGATGTTTCAGATGAAGGAAAGGGTAAACACTTTGATGACTAAATATAAAAAGAAAATAAAGAAAATAGAGAAAGAAATTGTAGAAGCCATCAGGGGTATGGCTGAGAAAAATGGCATGTTTGGTGCGCTCCCATCCAGTTTTGCACCTAAATCAGGAGAAGAATATTTTGCAGAGGCTAAGGAAGAAATTCATTTGGGTACATGCGATATAGAAATTCCTTCAAAAACAAATGATACAAATGGGTGTTGCCACAATAGTGGTTTACACTTTTTGGCAGATCCTAATTTTTGTTGAAATCACATATTTTTAGAAAATATAATGATTTAAGCCTTGAAAAGTTCCATTTAAAGGAATCTAATTGAAGAGGGTTTGATCAAACCACCTTAGACCAAGCCCCCTTGGATAGAACTCCACTAGTTTTAAACCATACCTATAATAGAGTCTCCTCTACACCTATCAAAATGCTGATAAAAAACTACTTTTGATTTACCATTTAGGAGCTCAAATGAATTCATTTAAAATTTATCTTTTGTATGTAGTCATTATTATAAGCTTCCAAAAAAGTATAATTTTAATTAAATTAAATTTTATTATTATATTTATTTTTTATTCCTTATGAATGTAGGTTTTTCACCAAAACTCAAGATTTATGTTCTGCACATGTGGAAAAATAAAATATTATCAAAACAAAATTTTGAAAAATATGAGTACACCAGATATTGAATTTCTTGATCCATCAAAAAAAAAAAAAAGAATTTCAATACATATAAAAAAAGTTACACATTATACAGTCGCGCTATGTCTGAATTGTAATTGGCTTGACTTTGAAACTTGATTAAAGAAAAAATATTCAATAAAAAACTATCTAACCAAGTGGAAGCACTAGATATTAGAGTTAAAAATATAAATTTGAAATAATTAGAATTTTATCCTTCATGGAAAAAAATTTATGCATTATACGATGAGCGTCACTGTTTAAAGATGTTGTTTTATGAAAAAAACTAGTTTTCAAGGGAGATAAAAAAGAAGTACAATTTGATTCCAAAATTTTTGAAAAAAATATATTTAGAATCTACAGACAAAATGTCATGAAACTCTATTTTGCATTATCTTCAAATTCCTCATGGTTTAGCTACTATAGGTGCCTGAAAGTGAAGATTTAGTTTTAAAAAAATTATTTCAGTGTCTAGTTTGGCCAAAAATTGTAAAACCACTATTGTGGGATCACCCAGATACCCTTCTGAAAATAGGTGTTATAGGTGATCATCTAGAGATAGAGAAGCTTAATGTTGAAGAAGCCAAAGTAGAGAGACAAAATGAGGAAGAAGCTAAACCAGAGAAGCATCATGTTGTCCCTCTAGAGCTAGCTGAAGGAGAAAAAGATAAAGATGAAGAAAGAGTAGAAGAAGAAAAAAAAGTGGAGGAAGGAAAGATCTAAAGGAAGAATAAAAGGTAGAGGAAGAAGAAATAAATAGGGAATCTACCATGAAGAATGAAGAAGATCTAAGGTAGGTTGTGGATTCACATAGGTCCCCTAGAGAATCCTCCTTCAACGATGATATATTGAAAGGCTTGTTATCCAAGAGAATTAGGTTCCAATCGGTGATTCCTCTAGAACTTCGACAACTCCCCGTGATTGAAGGTAGTGTGGATTTAGATAAGATTTCTCCCATTCGCAAGTTGGTGTTAGGGGATGTATTGCATGCATCCAGAAGAAAATAAATTTTAGAAACACATCAAAAGGGGACAGAGCTTATTGATGATGCCCTCAAAGCTTTGCAGGAGGCCAACCCCAGTACATCAATAGATACATCTCTCACTCTAGTAGAGAATCTAAAACTTGTATTGGAATCCTTTATGGAGTATGCCTCTGGACTTGGTGAGAAGAAAAGGCAAGAGATTGTGGAGAAAATGGCAGAGAAAAGGATTTTGAAACTTCATGATAAGTGTGCTTTGGCACACACCAATGTGTTAAAGAGCTTGGAAGTTGTGCAGGATTGTTTTTATAAAGTAAATACTATATTTTCTTATTGCATAAAGTGGCCAGATGCCACACAAAATATAAAAGATCTCATGGATTCCATTGAGTCCTAGTTGATAGTTGTTCCCAATACATACAGTGCATTTAAAGACAAAGACAAGTCAACTAGGAATGCTATCGCTACTCATAGAGAAAAATTATTTATTCTACAGAAGTAGAAGGAAGATATCATTAGAATATTTAGTCAATTAGGCGTCCTTGTGAGAATGGAGTACTCTTCAGTGGCCAATGATTTCGTGAATGCAAAAAAAATAGAAAAGATCAATCTAACTCCGTGTACTCTAGATGATGTAGAAGAAATTATGATGGAATTAGAATCTCTAAATAGAATGTTGATATATGCGAAGAAGAGTGGGGAGAATGAAAATTCAACATGGCAAGGTATTATCAAGGATCTCCAAGTCTCGCCTTCCTCTGGGTAATGCTTTTGTAGTTTTTATATATTTGGACCACCCTTTGTCCTTGATGTCAAAGGGGGAGAGAATGTTGTGAAGAGAAAAAGGGGAGAGTGTGTCGCTCATAGGAGGTTTGTATACTCTTTTGGCACATGTTTCCATCAATGACAAAGGGGGAGATTATTGGAAGAATGAAGAAGAACATATCATTATGCATCTTTTGTGTTGTCATTGATGTCACCATGTTATATGAGTTGCAACTGCAAGTTTAAGTTCAAGTTTGATCTAGTATTCTAAATTGGTATGGGCAGGTGCATGAAATTGGTCGCACTTTTGTGGCCAAATGGGAAAAAAAAATTGGAAAGAGATAACGCGAGTGTGTTATGTGATTTTAAAAGAAAAAAAATGAAATATGTATCATTTGCTTTTTACTGTTTCTCAGCTCTGCCCACGGCCAAAAACCCTCACTTTAGCAATCGCATTCTAGGAGGAAGGATTTCTAAAAATTTCATCAAGAACAGTTGGATTTTTTTTGCAAATATGGCGCCACGACGATGAAGAGATGCGATAGGTAAGCATTGTTTGCTATTTGTTTTGAATTTGTTATTTTGAAATTGATTTTGTTTGTTTTAGGTTAGATTTGATTTTTTTTAATTTGTAGGAAATCCTACAAATCCTCAACAAGAAGAGGAGGTAAATCCTCAACAGCAAAATCCTCAACAAAATCAACTTCCCCCACCATTCTCTCAATTCCCTCCTGGCACTCAAAAAAATTTGAGTGAAATTGAGAACAATAGAAAACAACTTGAGGATCTTATCAGTAGGTTGAGTGATCCAAATGCCTCAACCACAGAAAGAATGCTTCTAAAAAAATCATTGAAAGACATGTTAAAAAATGTAGATGCAATCACCCAAAAAATATCTGGATGGCAAGATACGAGGCAGATAGCCTAGGCATATTATGCAGACAAATTATCATATAAACAGGTAAAAGATTTAAAAATTACTAAAGGTGATTTGTGCTCTCTATTCACTAACCCTAAAACAAATCAAAATCTTACCCTCAATGCTAAGAGGTTTCCTATTCATTGGTGCCACCACCAAGAGATTAAGAACCGTTTTTATGAAAGATGGTATATGGTCTTTGATTACCCACCGTGCAATAATTGTGAAGTCCCAAAATATTTTTTAGGAAACTATACAGTGAGTTTGCATTGAACCAAATCCAAAATTATTTTGATATGAGGGAGTTCTAGGGGAGAGGTGGGGGGTAAACTCAGGATAGGCCTGGTGCACAACCGAATCCTACATGGCAAGGGAGACGACCTCTCGCTAGGCCGCCTCGTGAGCAGATTATGATGCCTGCCGTTGCGAAGGAGAGTGTCTACATAGAGACATTGTAGGCGATCACAACTTTGACCTAGAGTGTCATCCATTGCACTAGCCCTATTGTACAACGCCATCCAGGGGAGTCTTCAGGTGGTGGCCTTCGAACCCATGTGTGTCAATCTTGCAGGGCGACTTGTTCGTATGACCCTACTGGCACTCAAGAGGGTGCTACGTAGGATCCATATGCTACTACACAGCCTGATCCATATGCATTTATGGGGATGAATAGGACAACTGACATTTTGCATGATGCATATGGCATTGACACTCAGGTAAAATTCAACATGTTCATTGAATTTAAATTATTAAATTTTGAATGTGAAATTAGTTTTATTATTTTAATAAAATTGCAGGGTCACAGTGTAGAGACTGGATACACCAGTCATCCACCTACTTATTTTTGTAGAACACCTATCAGTGGGGTATGTAAAGTTAGTAAACAATTATAAATTTATTACATGTGTTAATATCATTGTTTTACGAATGGTATTTTAATATGTGATTTTGGATGTTGAACAGGGTACTATTGGAGGTTTCAAGGAAACACCTCCAAGTGCCAGTAGATTTGATCAAATGTTCATGAAGGTAATATAGAATTTAAAGAGAACTTAAGTAATGAATTCTAAGTTTAATACCAACCCAAAGGCTTGGAGGGCATTCCCAACAAGGCTAGAGACATGTTTTTCCAAATTCTACAATTTTTCACATAATCGGGTCCATGCTCACCATCAAGATTGCATCTAGTTCAATATCGGAAAAATCAAAAACATGGGTAATGTTAGGTTCTCTCTTAGCAATCCAACGATGTAATTTTTTTCACTTTTTGACAATGTTAAGCCTTTCATCCATAATTTCTTTTGTTTGTATGTCTATTTTTGCCAAAAAGCAGTGTTTGGTGTTTTTTTTGTTATAAATCAACCGTTCATCAAAATTTCAAATAAATTACACTTTTAGAAACTAGACTCCATTCTACTAATTTAAAAAGAAAAAGAAAAAAATATCAATTATTTTCAAAAAAATTTAGGGGAAGCACAACCAAAATTCTACTTTTCAGGAAGTTCCCACTTAGAAAATTAGTGAAAAATCAAATATTCATTAAAAAATTATCAAAAAAATTGTGCATCAACTAGATGTTGTTAGCTAACTTCTGACCATAGCGATTTTAAAAATACTAAAAAAAAGTTCACCATGCTCAGATCGTACAAGAGTTGCTATGTTATGTTTTTGACAAAAACAACACCAATTTGTGTACATCCCTTTTTCGAACCCCTTAATCTCAACCATTTTAAAAATAAATTAGTAGTTTAGAAAGTAGACTCAAAGCAATTCGATCCTTGTTTCTGTTCCATCTCAAAATTTTGAGTTTAACTAT
>VDFB02000008.1:48716646-48843166 GCA_007258455.2 Sequoia sempervirens | reverse complement strand
TGTATCATTTGTTTTTGAAGGAATTTCTATATCGCATGTACCCAAATGAATTTCTTCCTTAGCCTCTGCAAAATATTCTTCTCCTGATTTAGGTGCAAAACTGGATGGGAGCGCACCAAACATGCCATTTTTCTCAGCCATACCCCTGATGGCTTCTACAATTTCTTTCTCTATTTTCTTTATTTTCTTTTTATATTTAGTCATCAAAGTGTTTACCCTTTCCTTCATCTGAAACATCTTTGAGCATACCTTCTTCAGGGTTTCCAAATCATTTGGGGTCACAGAGGACCCAATTTTCTCAAATGCCTCATTTCTTATCTTCTCTTTGAACTCAACAGGCTCTGATCTACTTTTCATTAGGGCTTCCCATAATTTCTCAAGCACATTGTTCTTAACATAATCCCAATTAACTTCTAAAGTGATAACATATTGAATAATAGCCAAAATAAATTTTTTCCTGTCCTCTCTACCTACTTGAGTATAAATTTATATAGAAGGCTACAACATATCTTCAAAATGTATCAAGCTATTAACCAATTCCTCTAATCTAAAAGGGGAACCAGGGCTTACTAGTGAGGCCTTTTGTTCTTCCTAGTCTATAGATGCCTCTTCTGACACCTTTATGACTATAGGAGTTTCCATTTTTTCACAAATCAAGCTATAATGACTTCAGAAAGAAGATTCACACAAACCCACAAAAGCATAGAAGAGCAAAATACCTTTTTCTTTCATGAAAACCAAAACTAGGGTTTGCACAACTCACTCTCCAAATCACCTCGAGAATGCTCCAAATCGCTCTCCACTTTCTTCAAATTCATAATTAATCAAAATTCCTTACAAATTCACTTTATAGATCAACACGCTTCCCTAATTCACATTAAATGTAGGAGAATTTAAAAAGTTGATAAAGAAACCTTCTTCACTGCACTGAAAAACCTTAATTTGCTCCATAAATGATCATGCCTATGACTTTTCTTCCATTTTCTTTTGCATAAGCTTTGTTTATTCATTCTCTACAACATATCTCTTCATGCTGTCCCACACACTCAGGATATCTAGGGTTTGAACACTTTCATTAATGCTTCCCAAGACCACAAGGTTTAATCTGTCTATGGGATTGTATGCACCAAATGAGGCAATGCATTAATACTTGATGCTACCTGATCTCTTTCTTCTTTCTAACCTTTTCATTCTCTTTTTATTAACCCTCTATTCTTTCTAATTGTCTTCATAGGTTCATTCTTCTTTACTAGATCGCATTGTTTTCCTTACTTCAAGAGCTACTCTTGAAATGTGTCTAGGTTTGTTGCAATTGTAGCAAACAACATTTTTGATTTGTTTGACTTCCATTAACCCTTGATCTACATTGATTTTCATTGCGCCCAAAATTTTTACATGTATAGCAGTAGCCAAAAAAAGATTGATTCATTATTCCTCCATTAAATAGATTCACCATCTGAGTTTTGCATTCACTAGCTCTATGCCCAACTTTCTTACATGCAAAACATTGTCTGAAGAAGGATCCTGCATACTAGTTCATTCTACTTCTACGCTCTATTTCCTTGTGACAAAATTTATTGCATGAAAAGAAAACACCATTGAAAGCTGGGTACCTTTGAGCATTTGGTTGTCTGATAGGCGGTCTTCTAGCAAAGATTATTGGATTTCTTGCTTGTTTTCCTTTATTTTGAGTCTATTTATTATCCACTATGTTTGAGGTCTTCATAGCCTTAGAGCTTTCACATGCTCCCATTCCCAAACCACCCGTTTTCACAAGATGTCATTATTTAAATTTTAAGAACCTAAACATGCATGTTCAAGCCATATTACATCGATAAATCAAAGCAAAATAGATCAAGCATCATGAAGAAATGCCTAAAAGACCATGAAAATGACAAGGGGCCATTTTTCTACAATGCACACAACACTTAATTTTGCAATGTTTATGTCCTAGGATAATGACCTAGGACCCATTCACCAAGTGGTGAATGGGTCCTCACTAGGTCCTAGGACCCCCTTTTGGCATGACATTTTACAATCCTTGAAACATGTCCTCGTTAAGTATGCTAGGAACCATTCACCCTATGGTGAATGGGTCCTCACTAACTAAGGACAACCCCCTTGGGATGTTTTTTTTGCAGTATTATATTAGTTTCAAATCCTAGATCTGATGTCAGCTTGTGTTATTTGAATTTTGGGATTAAATATTACAAGTATTCATGTCCTAATAGAAAGTTTATAAGATCAATATTTCACAAGAGCATTCAAGAAGGCATTCAAGAGTAAATTATTGAAGCTTATTATAACAATCAATATCTATTCCATCATGTCAAAGGCATTGTGCATCGTGCGTGTTGTTGAGCTAATATGTTGATGTATCATTGAAGATCCAATTCAAGCATATTCAAAGTGTTGTTTCTAATCAAGTATGGTGATCAAGATCTACATTCTTTGAAGCCACTTCATGCAAGATTTCCAATTTGTATTCTAAGGTTCAATTGAGGATTGGTGAGTTATGGCATTAAATTATTCATTTATGTTTCCTCTTATGAATTATTTCATTACAATTTTTAATTACCATAATGGGGTTTGACCAAGGCAAACCCATATTCCCTAACAATCAACATTTTCTCCTCTTTGATGTATGATTGTAGGTTTTAGGTTGAAGATCAATTGGAGAATAAAAGTTTTCAAAGTTGCAAAGTTGTAAAAGTTGTCATCATTCTTGCAAGATCACATAAACAAAGCTAAAATATTTGTTTCCAACTTTCAAGAGCTAAACACCTAGGATCTGGGAGTGGAAACATTAAAGAACAGAACCTAAAAATCAATTTTCCAAAACCCTAGTAGGGATCCATTCACCACTAGGAGAATGAGTCCTCAGTGAGGCCTGAAACAACACTTTTCCAAAAAGGTACACATCATTTTACCATCTTAAAACCTACCTTTTTACTATTATAACAATTAGGTTGGTTTTCTGATTATTATTTATACATTATACCCCTCATAATTAAGTGAAATAACTAGTCAAAAATTGGGTGCACCCATTTGTTAATATCATTTGGTAATTGCACCCACTCTTTTTCTTTGCTTCATTTTAGTGAATTCGATGTATTGAGCATTGTAGTTTTCTTATTTTGGAGTCTCTGATTAGATCTTGTATTCATTTGCATTCATTTGCATTGGATTAGATCTCATTTAGGGTGTCTTAGTTTGCATTCAAATTTGCAACTCATCTAGGGTTTTAGGATTGTGTTGTTTGTGTTCTTTAAATCTAAAAAAGTACAAAAAATAAAGTCATCTTGCATACCATATAGATCATATAAGCTTGCATTTGAGAATCAAAATAAAATTGCATATCAAACTAGTTGTTTTAGGTCATCATTTTGTCATAATTTGCACTCAAATTTCACATTTCATTTACACAAATATGAACTTGAAACTTACTGTAGCAGACCTGAATCTGAAAATCTCTAAAAAAGGCTTAAAAATTTATAAAAATCAATTTCAAAAGCCTAATTTTGGATCCATTCACCCTAGGGTGAATGAGTCCCTACTCATACCTAAATTTACAATTTTGGAAATTGAAATGTTTTATTTTGTGCTTCTATTTGCTGATGTCAAATCTTTGTTTTAGTTTCTTTATTATTTGTTTCATCCATTTCATTAGATCTAGCTTAATTTGGTTCATTTAGTGAATTTTCTAAATTCAAAATTGCATTTACAAAAAATTCATTTTTATATTTTTGCATAGAGTAATCAGAAAATTACCTTGTTCTAACTTTGAATATTCGAAAATGGACAAGTGTTTTAGCAATGTGTGGAAGTCTTTGTTCTCTTTGGTTAATGTTTTCAAATGTGTTTTTGGAAATGATCCTAATGAAATTGAACCCACTCATGCTCACCCAACTCCTAATGAATGTCCTCATGAAGTTGGCATCATTGGAGAAGATGATGCTAACATGAATGAATTCATAAATGATATACTCAACAATCTTGAGAATAATGCTTATTTTTATCCTTCCATGAAACAACCAACACAACTTGAGATTTTTGGTCTCTTACATCCTAAAATTGAGTCACAAACTAAGCCTAAACTTCCAACAATGAGTGAACCTTGCTCCTCTAGTCAAGTGCATAGTCATTCATCTTATATTAACAAAGTGACCAGCACTCCCATCAACCTAGAAGAGACTTATGGCCAAGGCTTTAAGATTTTAACCAATAAAGGATGTGACATAACTAATGAGCATGGAATTCATAAAATTTTAGAGAAAATTCCTATTGAAAAAACAAAAGGGATATGATATCAAGATCCTCCTCCCAAAATAAGTGGTGATCCTTCCTAAATAACAACTAATCCCTCACAAGAATGTATAGGGATCATTTTAGCCTTCCTTCTCATCCACCTCTACAAGTCTATGAATCAAGCAAGCAACGATAATCTTACAAACTCAAGAATCTCAAATTCCTATATCCCATGTTTCAATTTTATGAAAGAATCTTACACACACTTCTACAACAAGGACTTATTGTTGGATATTGTGGTTTTTTTTCTGATATGTGGTTGTCATTGATGTCAACACTATTTGCATTCTTACAAGATATTGAGAAAATTGTAATAAGTACTACAGGTTGTCAGTGGTGAAGTGACGTTCTTTATGTTGATGTGTTTAGTACATTTATGTTCTGAGGTTGTGGACTAAAGGGTTTCTTTTTCAGTATGTCTTGTTTACCCACGTTGAATTTCAGAGATCCACATGAAGAGTTGATCAAGTTATGGTGATTTTTCATTCTGACATTTTTTATGTCTTTTCAATTACTGTTCCTGATTGAAGATTTTATGATTTCAGTAAGTTTAATTGTTACGGATGCTTCTTTGGTGTTTTATGATGCTTGTGGATGTTTCTAGTTCATTCTCTATCTTTGTGGCATGTCCACATTGATCGTTGTGCCCATGATCTGAGATTTTCTCTTGCTTGTTCATGTTTTTCATGTTCTTCGCCAACAAGGTGTTGAAGTGTGTTGTGGATCTTTGAGGAGAAATTAATTGAAGTGTTTTCATGTTGGAGATGTTTTTTTCGATCTTCACTATGTTATGGAAAACCTTGGTTGATTCACATGAATGATCTTTATTTATTTTGGGCTGACTATTTGTAATTATTTTATTATCTTCTTCTGGCTGACTTATAGCGATGTAATTTATTGTTGTGGATATATAAGAGAGATTGTTTTATCATTTGAAGGAATGAGTGTGGGTGTGAATGGGAAGTGTATGATTCCTATGTGTGAATAAAGTTTAGATCATTTGAAGGAAAAGCAGAGAGTGAAGAATATTGAAGAAGTGTTCATGTGCTTAATCAGAACTGTAACCAGGCATTAGTAGATGATATTTTCTCAATTCAAATATGGATGGTTTTAATCTAAATCTTTCTATAAGATAGTGTGTCTTCCTTGGGTAGTGAGCCTTGTTCTATTTGAGTAGTGAGCTCTAGGAAGTGTGCCTAAATGCATGTGCATTCCCCATTCATATTTCCTTATACTTTTAATAAGGTATAATCTTGTGGATTGACCTCCACCGTGGTTTTTCCCCTAACAGGGTTTCTATTTCAAAAATCTTGGTGTTATGTGTGATTTTGATGTGTTTTTCATTTATGTTTTCATGGTTAATGATCGGATCTAAAATTAAGATTAATAAGTTGAATAAGTTTGAGATTCAGTGACAACTGATTTACTCCCCCTCTCAGTTGTTTTCCCTTGAGTTTCCAACAATTGGTATCAAAGCTTGTGGTTCCTTGGAAGAAGTTTAATAGCTTGAGGTGATCTGAGATGGTGACTTATAAGGATAGTCCTAGATTTGGTGGAACAAATTATTCTTTTTGGAAAGCTTGAATGGAGTGCCATCTGAGATGCATTGGTGAACCCTACTGGAGCATTACAAAATATATATATGTTTTTCCACAGAATGGTCCTACTACTTCTACTGAGATCAGGGAATTTGAATACAATATCAAGGCTAAGGAAGCATTATTGAGTGCTTTGAATGATACTAAGATGACAAATGTGATGGATTTGAAGACTACTTATGAGATTTGGAAGAATTTGGAGACCTTGTATGAAGGTGATGAAAATGTGAAGATTGCTAAGCTACAAAGTTTGAAAGGAAAATATGAAAAGTTGAAAATGGGTGATGATGAAAATATTACGACTTTCATGCAAAGAGTAAATGAACTTTTGTGTGGTATCAGGTGTGATGGTGGATAGATAAATGAATCAGATATTGTTGCTAAAGTGTTTAGATATTTTCCTGATTCTTACAAAGTCAAGGCTAGTGCTATTGAAGAACTCTGAACTATGAAAAATGTTACCAGAGATATGTTGATTAGTAAGCTTACTACTTTTGAGTTAAGTAAATTTGGTGATGCCCTTCCTAAGGTTGAAACTCCATTTAAGGCTACTACTTTTGGAATAGATAGACAGAGATATGATCTAGGTGAAAGTTCATCAAGAAAGACATTCAAGTATGGGGATGCTCAATGAAATAGCTGGATGAAGAAGAAAGAGAGCTTGAAGAACTTGAAGCATTGATTGTGAAAAGAGAAGCCAGATGACAAGGTAAGTATAAGGGAAAGTTTCCTATTAAATGTTTCTCTTGCAATAAGATAGGTCATTTTGCATCAAGGTGTCCTTATAGAGTTTCCAAGCCAAGATTTAACAAGCCTAAATTCCAAAAAGAAGTGTTACTATGTTGTTGATGAAGGTGTAATAGATGATGAATCTGACAAAGGAAATGCAGGTGAAGATGAATTTGTTTTTATTTCTATCAAGGAAAATAATCATGTGTCTATTGAATTTTCTAGTTGTACAAATGTGGAAAAATCCCTAGCTACTCCAGTTGAAGAGAAAGATGAATGGGTAATTGACAGTGGTTGTTCTCATCATATGACAGGAGATAAAATCAAGTTTGTGAATTTGGAGAAGTATGATGGTGGTCTTGTGAGATTTGGTGATAACACAACTAGTGTGATCCATGGAAGAGGATGCATTTCTCTTTATGGTAAGCATAACACTGATGATGTCTTGTATGTTGAAGGTTTGAAGCATAATCTTTTGAGTGTTGGTCAAATGGTTGATAAGGGATACAATCTTTAGTTCATGGATGGTAAGTGAAAAATATTGGGAAATTTTGGAAATGTGATTGCATCAAGTACACAAAAAAATGGTAATATATTTCATTTGAATGCTTCTAGTAAAAGTTGTTTGATTGCTCAAGTTAATGAGAGTTGGTTATGGCATAGGAAAATGTGTCATGTTAACTTTGATAACGTTGTCAAGATAAGTTCCACTAAGGTTGTGAGAGATCTTCCTAAGCTGATGAAACCTACTAATGCCATATGCAAGGAATGTCAGTTAGGAAAGAAAACAAGAATTTCATTTTGAAGTAAATAGAAAATTGAAATGGAATGTTGGAACTTGTGCATACTGATTTCTGTGGTCCTGCTAGAACTAGAAGTTTACAAGGTTACAAATACTTCATGTTGCTTATTGATGATTATTCAAGGATGACGTGGGCTACTTTCTTAAGAGAGAAATATGAAGCTCTAGAAAATTTCAAGATCTTTAAGGCTATGGTTGAGACTAGACTGACTTGAAGATTAAGTGTCTAAGATCATATAGAGGTGGTGAATTCACTTCTGGTGAGTTTAATTATTTTTGTGATGAGCATGGAGTAAAGAGATAGTTATTTTCACCACATACCCCTCAACAGAATGGAGTTGTGGAAAGAAAGAACAGAACAATTCTACATGCGGATAGAGCCATGATGTTGGAAGGAAATGTGCCTCATATCTATTGGAGAGAAGTTGTGAGTATTATTGTGTACACACTTAACTGGGTACAAATCAAAGGTGATACTGGTAAGACTCCTTTTGAACTATGGACTGGTCAAAATCCTACTATTAGATATTTCAAAATATTTGGAAGTAAGTGTTATACCAAAAGAGATGAAGATATAGGAAAGTTTGATGCTAGGAGTGATGAAGGAATATTTCTAGGTTACACTACTAAAAGTAAGGCCTACCAGTGTTACAACAAAAGATTGAAGAAAATGGTCAAAAGTGAAAATGTTAAGGTTGATGAAGAAATACTTTCACTATCTAGAACTTGTGGATATGATTCTAATGATTAGAATGATAGTACAAGCAAAGGAAAGAAAGGTCAAACTTCAAGTCAAGTTCAAATCATTCCAGTGAATCAAGAAAATCAAGAAGGAGAAATTGATGGAAGAATAGAAGAGAGATCAGAAGAACCTAAAGTTGAAGAAAATTATAAGAAGAATCGGAGGTATGTGAGATTGAATCATTTAGAGAATTAGATCATAGGTGATGAGAACACAGGTTTCTAGACTAGGAGAAAAATTGTAGAAGAGTATTGTTTTATTTCAAAAACTAGGCCTAACAATGTGAATCAAGCATGTAAAGATGAGCATTGGGTTGAAGCAATCAATGAGGAACTACAAAAAATTGAGAAAAATAATACATGGATTCTTGTTCCTAGACCTAAGGATAAGAATGTAATTGGAACTAAATGGGTCTTTAGAAACAAACTGAATGAAAAAGGTGAAGTGGTTAGAAACAAAGCAAGACTAGTTTGTAAGGGATATTCTCAAATGGAAGGTATTTATTTTGAAGAAACCTTTGCCCATGTTGCTAGAATTGAAGCTCTGAGATTGTTTCTTGCTTATGCTGCTTATAAAGACTACAAGGTTTATCAAATGGGTGTCAAGTCTACTTTTATAAATGGCAAATTAGAAGAAGAGATAGATGTTGAGAAATCTAGTGGATTCCAGTTGACTAATCAGGAAGATATGGTGTGTCAAATGAAGAAAGCATTGTATGCCAGATTGGATAGGTACTTGGTGAAACTTGGATTTAACAAAGGTACTATTGATAGTAATATGTATTTCAAGAATGATGATAAAGATTTGATTGTGGAATTTTTTGCTGATGATATCATATTTGGAGGAGATGGTAGCTTGTGCATAAAGTTTTCTAATGAGATACAAAATGAATTTGAAATTTCAATGATTGGAGAAATGATTTTTTCTTGGGATTGCAAATTACTTAGTTAGATAAAGGGATTTTTATATCTCAGTCCATGTATGTGAAGGAATTACTGAAGAAATTCGGTATGGAAGATTCAAAGCCTATTAGTACACCCATGGTGACCGGATGCAAGTTGGAAAGTGATGATAACTTTCTGAAGGAAAATCAGACAAGATATAGATCAATGATTGGTGGATTGCTTTATTTGACTCAAACTAGGCCTAATATCATGAATGTTGTATGTATTGTTGCTAGATTCCAAGCTGATCCTAAAGAATCTCATGTGACTGTTGTGAAGAGAATTTTTAGATACTTGAAAGGGACAATTGATTTTGGTCTATGGTATACTAAAGATGACGATCTTACTTTGAGTGCATTTACTAACATTGATTGAGCAAGAGATGAGAATGACATCAAAAGTACTAGTGGTGGAGCATTTTTCTTGGGAAAGAAGCTAATTTCATGGTTGAGTAAGAATCAAAATGATATTTCTTTATCTACTGAAGAGGAGGTCGAATACATTGCTACTACTAATAATTGTACTCAAGTACTGTGGATTAAAAAGATGTTGAAGGATATTAGAGTTGTGTATGATGAGCCTATTGTTATATTCTGTGATAACTCAAGTGCTATTAAAATTTCTAAGAATTTAGTGCTATATTCAAAGACC
Source organism: Sequoia sempervirens (assembly GCA_007258455.2). Taxonomy (NCBI): domain Eukaryota; kingdom Viridiplantae; phylum Streptophyta; class Pinopsida; order Cupressales; family Cupressaceae; genus Sequoia; species Sequoia sempervirens. The sequence goes on along the minus strand of VDFB02000008.1, from coordinate 48,833,392 downwards.
AAGCATATATCTATAAAATTTCACTTTTTGAGAGAGAAGGTAAGTGAAAATGAAGTTAGATTGGAGTATATTCCTACTAAGGAGTAGATTGAAGATATCTTTACAAATCCATTGCCTAAGGATACTTTTGATTATCTTAGAGGGAAGTTAGGGGTGATTACCCCTCCTAATCAGAACTAAGGATGCATTGCATTGCATCAATCCATGCATTTCATGATCATATTTTGATTCAGATTGATGTTGTGGTGGCTACTACTTAGGGGGAGTAGTTAGATTTTTAGAAATTTAGAAGTTCATATATGTGGTTCATAGCTTGCATAGAAGAGATCTTTTTCATTGATGTCAAAGGGGGAGAAGAGTAATGAGAAAAACAAACTGCTGATTATCTAGGGAGAAGAATTGAGGAAAGAAAAGTTAGAACTTAAAGGAAGAGTAAGTGTAGTTGTGTTGATGGTATTTTTCACATCATGTGTTGCCATCAATTCCAAAGGGGAATATTGTTGGATATTGTGGTTTTTTTTCTAATATGTTGTTGTCATTGATGTCAACACTATTAGCATTGTTGCAAGATATTGAGAAAATTGTAATAAGAAGTGCTACAAGTTGTCAGTGGTGAAGTGAAGTTCTTTATGTTGATGTGTTTAGTATGTTGTTGTTTTGAGGTTGTGGACTAAAGGATTTCTTTTTGAGTATGTATAGTTTATCCACATTGAATTTCAGAGATCTGCATTAAGAGTTGATTGAGTGATGGTGATTTTCATTCTAAAAAAAATTTTGTTGCTTCAATTGGTGTTCCTGATTGAAGATTTTGTGATTTCAGTAAGTTTAATTGTTGTGGATGCTTCTCTAGTATTTCATGATTCTTTTGGATGTTTCTAGTTCGCTCTCTATCTTTGTGTCATGTCTGCATTGATCATTGTGCTCGTGATCTGATATTTTCTCTTGCGTGTTCATGTTTTTCATGTTCTTGGCCAACAAGGTATTGAAGTGTGATGTGAATCTTTGAGGAGAAATTAATTGAAGTTTTTTCGTGTTGGAGATGTTTTTTCAGTCTTCCCTATGTTATGGCTGACCTTTTTTTATTCACATGAATGATCTTTACTTGTTTTGGGCTGACTATTTGTAATTATTTTATTATCTTCTTGTGGTCGACTTATAGCGATGTAATTTCTTGTTGTGGATATATAACAGTGATTGTTTTATCATTTGAAGGCATGAGTGTGGGTGTGAATGAAAAGTGTATGAGTCCTATGTATGAATAAAGATCAGATCATTCAAAGGAAGAGTAGAGAGTGAAGAAGAGTGAAGAAGAGTGAAGAAGTGTTCATGTGCTTAACTGGAACTGTAACTAGGCATTATCAAATGCTATTTTATCAATTCAAATCTGGATGGTTTTAATCAGAATCTTTCTGTAAGATAGTGTGTCTTCCTTGGGAAGTGAGGCTTGTTGTATTTGAGTAGTTAGCTCTAGGCAGTGTGTTTGAATTCATGTGCATTCCCCATTCATATTTCCTTATATTTTTAATAGGGTATAATCTTGCGGATTGACCTCCACCATGGTTTTTCCCCTAACAAGGTTTTCACATAAAAATTCTTGGTGTTATGTGTGCTTTTGATGTGTTGTTCATTTATGTTTTCATGATTAATGATAAAATTTGAAATTAAGCTTAATAAGTTGAATAAGTTTGAGATTTGGTCACAACTGATTCAACCCCCCCTCTCAGTTGTCTACCCTTGAGTTGTCAACACTTATAACATTAAAACCCATTAGAGAAAATCCATATCCCAATCCTAAGAACACAAACAAATCTTATTTTAAATATAATAGAAGCATTAGGCATAGAACTAATGAGTGTTGTGCTTTAAGGAGAGCCTTTAAACAACTTGATATCATAAAAGTAGTCCCTTAAAGAATCATTTTTCTCCTTTCCATGTAATAGTTGTAGGATCTTAGTATGCTCTGTATTACATGTTATACATTCATTGCAAATCATTCTCTTTATCACAAGGATCTCATTCTTGTCACCTATCTCAACTCATCCTTATCTTGCAATTAGTGGGGGCAAGTGGTTAGTTAGCCTTGTCCTAGTTTTGGCATGTCATGTTGTCCATTTGGCTAGTTGTCCACCTCTTGTATATAGCGATTGAGATTGGGATACAGATGACCTACTATAGGTTGCCTCACATATTCCTTGCTAGTATTTTTCATTATTTTCATTTTCATATTTCTTTATCTAATTGCATGTGCATCATGTGATCCCCCATGATGTTTCATTTGGTGTATTTCTCCCCATTTTTGTGCATTCCTTTATTTGTACCTACAATCTTCTTTATGTCGTAAATATTTCATCTTTTCATTTGTCTTGTGTTTTCCTTTTGGGGATGACACAAGGTGTTGAGACATTTAAGTATCTTCCATGTTGACTTGAAGTATTTTTCTTTCTTTTCACTCTCTATATGTCATTCTTCTAGTTCTATGACTATTTGGGGAATGATGATAGTTTCATGCTCTATGATAACATTGTAAGCAAAGACATACTGACCCCAGAAACATAGATCCCTTATGTATTTTTGGGGGCAACCCCTCCCTCCTTTTCATAGCATAGCTTTATTTAAGAAACATATGACTTAGCATAGGGTTTTCCAATGGAATATATCATGTCTTAGGAGTAAAAATTAGCTACTTTAAATCAATTTCCCATAGAAATGGTGTTAGAAACTAATTTAAAGGGGGGGCATACATCGATAACATCTTTCGACATTTTACATATTTCATGGTGTTATTTTTTTCTTGTGATGCATCCTTTTCTTAGTGGTGTCATTAGGTTTGATGTCCTCTAATAGCATGATATTTCTAATCATATGAATTTCCCTTAGTGCCATGATGTGAAGCAAGGCATCCCATAAGTGGCAATCTATTACTCTTGACTTGTCCTCTCTTGGAGACATTAGACACGATGTTCCCTAAGAAGAAGACCTTACATGAACGAAGCAAACTCCTTTGGAACAAGAACCTACATACAAATTTTCATAAGTGTTTGTGATGCATATCAGGGTTGGAGGTTATTTAACCAATCACAATTCAACAATATTTTTCACTTAGAAACCCTAACTTTGTCTCTATCTCACAATTCCTTCAATTTTGCTTGTAGTATTCCAATCTGTGAGTTTTTACATATCTTTTAGAGAATCATAAAATTCAAAAAAGAATCATCATTAAAAATACCCTTTAGGATATTTTTCAACATATGAAATTTATGCATATACTTGTTTTGGAACATCACCTTCTTATTTTGACTGCTATGCGGCCCTTAAGCCTAATTAGGCCTATTTCTCAAAGCAACTTTGTGAAATCCAATCCCCAAACCTACAAAATTCATTCTATTATTCTTCACAGCTCAAATAGGGTCTAAATCAATGAATTTAATTAATTGGTAACTCTTCCCAACCTTTTAACATCAAAACGCTACCTCTACCTATCAATTTAAGCCTGATATATTGAGAAATTAGGCTAGGGCTTGCACAAACAAGGCCCTAACTCCATTCCTTGCATATAAAACCTCTACCAAAATTAAAAGCATCCTAAATACTACCATACCACCAATTTTCAAAGATATCCACCAGTGGAATGGTCATTTATTCCATGTTCTTGCTCTCAAACCCTTAAAATCAAGGTTTTCAACCTGTTTTCAAAAAAATGCCTCAAACTTGCTTCAAACTTGATGAAAATTGATGAAACCAAAACCAAAAAGAAGCTAGTTCATTCCTATAACAATTCAAATGTAGATTAGTACATTATTAGACTGTATAGAGTCCTACCAAACAATGTAGCAACAAGAAACCAAAGAAAATTGTAACAAAATAAAATTCTATTATTATTTTATTAGTCCAATCTTCAACTAGAGATTTTTCTTGAAGTTAGCAAGGCCTATTTAACATGTTCCCACCAGAAACAAGTGGTTTCAACCATCTTTCAAATCTAATGACCGTTCACCTTCCAAAACAAGATAAAAAAAGCAAAGTTGCATAAGCAACTTTTTCAACATTTTGCAAATCATGACAACTTTACCAAAAACTGACCCTATATGACTCTAATAAATTAAAAAATTTATAAATGGTCTCACTGGACTTTATAACACCCAGATACAAGACTTCAAAAAGCCAAAACTAATACTTAGCAATTTTTTGCACTAAAATCTATGGTACCCTGCATCATACTCCTGGGTAGAAAAAGGAATCAAGTCCCCTTTGAGTCTAAAACTATGTAGCCATGTTTGAGGACATAATCCTCACTCAACCCTTTAGTAAGTACACCCTGCCACATAGTCCCATATTGAAAAAAGTCAAAAGGTAAACCTGCAGCTTGGAAAATAATAACCCCTTAATGGTATTTGTCCTCTTCCACATGTAGATGCTTCCAATCTGTCTGAGGGACTACATATACTATCCCAACACTTTGTGCTCTATCAACAACATATTTCATCTATGTAGGCCCCTTATTAATTCTTCAATTTCAACAAAAGTGATGTTCAATTTCTCTTTGTCCCTACTAATCGTGGCATCAAACCTAGCCTTTTGATCAATGTTAATGCCCTTTGCACAAAAGGATAAATCTTGACTAATCTCCCCTGTCTCCTTGTGGAACATTTGTAATAAATGTGTAAGGTCTTCATTATAAATGAAAAAAGATAAAAATCTGAAGTGCACTTGCCTTACCAATGCCATCACCTCTCAAATTTGAAAGGGGCTTGGAATTGTGAGTCCACAACACAACTCTTAACACTCAAACTTGTAATGGTGGATGTTGCTTTCTCCTTGAGGTCTACACAATCACTAGACTTTTCTTTTCCTTTTCTCTTTTTAGTTTGCAATACAAAAAATGCAGTTCCTTATTTGCAATAAAATCTCCCAACTTTGTTCATACCTATTGTTACAATGCCCTCAAGTATAGAAATGGATGCAAAGTCCAAGTTCTTTCCTTCCTCCACCTATTGCTTCTCAAACCAATATTGCATCCCTAAAATCATTTCATCCTTGACCTTTAACTCAATATCATTTTCGCTCAAAATATGATCACACTTCATGTCTTTTGTCATACTACTGCCAAGTTTTGAACTAACTACAAGGTTCATCTACTCTTGTTCTTCTACCTTTGTGAACTATTTTCTACCTACCATCATCACCTTAGCTTGTCTAATTTTCCCTTTATCATCTTCTATCAAAGGTGTCAAAGTAAAATAGACTCCATTTTTGTTTATCTAATGGATATTTGTTCTACCATCATACATTGCATGCCTATCAAATTGTCGAGGCCTCCCTAGTAACAAATGGCAGACATCCATAGGAAACACATCACATAGAATTTTATCCTTATACCCCTATATTGAACTCAACCCAATATTTCTCATTAACAAAAAAAAATTGACCCTCATTAAAATAAGAAACTTTATAGCGAGTATCATGTGGTATTCTAGGAAAATGAAGTTTCTCAACCATTTAAATGGATGCCATATTATCAATACTGCATGAATCAAATACAACCTTACATACCTTACCCATGCACTTGCAAGTTGTTTTGAAGAGTGTTCTTCTTTGTGATGGATCCTTTTCCTTTGATGCCTTGATTAGTCTTCTCCTGACCATGAGTGATTCTCCAACTTCTGGAGTAGCATGATATGGTGTTGAGTTCACACTTTCACTGTCTTCTTCTTGCACCAATTGATTCCTTCTTTCACTGCCATGTGAAGTTGAAGCTTGATCTTCCATGTACTTGCATGCTTGATGTCCAAGTTTATTGCATTGATATCATCTCCCTGTGAATCCTTGTGAACCTTTTCCTTGTCCTCCAAATCTTCCTCTAAAACCTAATCCACTGCCTCTAAATCCACTTCTCTGATATGCCCCTTGTTCTTGGCCTTTACTTGCATCTTCTTAGCTCTCATATGACTGCCTTGAGTTGGAAAATGAACCTCTTCCTCTAGAGGTGTTTCCTCTACCTCTACCTTGTCTCTCCTGCCTTCTTTTCAACTTTTCTTCTACTCTAACAACCAATTGGAAACATTCTTCAACCGTTCTTGGGCTGGCCATACTCATTTCATCTTGAATTTGGAATCTCAACCCATTTATATACCTTGATATCTTCTCCACTTCATCCTAAACATGACCTACTCCAATGCTTTACTTGTGAAACTCCTCTATATAGGCCATGACATCCATTTCTTTTTGGTTAAGATTTTGCAGCTTTCTTAAAGTTTGGATTGTATAGTCACCAGACAGAAATTGTCCCTTAACTTTAGACATCATCCTATCCCATGAGTTTATTTTTTATTTTCCCTTTTTCACTCTCTTCCTGCACATAGTTCCACCAAGTTAGGGCAAGGCCTTTCAACTTTTTTTTAGCAAACTCTACCTTTTGTTCATATGCTACCTCCTTGTATTCAAAATAATTCTCTAGTGCATCAATATAGTCTAGCACCTCTTCACTATCCATCTTCCCATTATACATGGTAAATTCCATTTTCCCCTCAGTAGTATCTTCTCTAACATCCTTCAACATCTTAACCATCCTTCTTTCATCAGGGTCCAACTCATCATCACCTTGGACACCTCTTTGAGGGTTTTCATTCTCACCATCTTCATCTTCCTCTCAGTCACTCCCATCTACAATGGTCTTACCTCTTCTTTAGTTTGTTTCTAATACTGCAAGTTTGGCTAAAAGAGCTTCCTGAGATTCCTTCATCATTCTTCTTTCCCTAGCAATGACTACACTTCCCTTTGGTGGCATCTTGTTCCCTTCAAATTGCAACTTTTCCTTCTTCAAACTTCAACCTCTCTCCCTCAAATGATCAAAACCTATGCTCTAATACCAATTTGATGCAAAGAAAGGGTGGAATTTATCTAACTAATTACAATTCAATAATATTTTTCACTTAGAAACCCTAACTTGGTCTCTATCTCACAATTCCTTCAATTTTGATTGTAGTATTCCAAACTATGATTTTTTATATATCTTTTAGAAAAGGACTCAAACCCACAAAATAATCACCATTATAGATACCCTTTAGGCTCTTTTTCAACATATAAATTTTTTTCATATACTTGTTTTGCAACATCACCTTCTTATTTTGACAGCTACGCTGCCCTTAAGCCCAATTAGGCCTATTTCTCAAAGCAACTTTGTGAAATTCAATCCTCAAACCACAAAAAATAATTCCAGTACACTTCACAAGTCAAATATGATTTGTATCAATGACTTTTATCAATTGGTAACTCTTTCCAACCTTCTAACATCAAAACCCTACCTCTACCTATCAATTTAAGCCTAATATACTGAGACATTAGGCTAGGGCTTACACAAACAAGGCCCTAACTCCATACCCCACATCTACAACCTCTACCAAAATGAAAATAATCCTAACTACTACCATTCCACCAATTTTTAGAGATCTCCACTAGTGGAATGGTCATTTATTCCATGTTCTTACTCTCAAACCCTCAAAATCAGGGTTTTCAACCCATTTTCAAAAAAATGCCTCAAACTTGATGAAAAGTTATGAAACCAAAACCAAAATGTAGCTAGTTCATTCCTCTAACAATTGAAATTCAGATTAGTACATTATCAGACTTTACAGAGTCGTATCAAATGATCTAGTAGCAAGAAACCAAAGAAAATTACAGCAAAATAGAGTTCTATTATTGTTTTATCATTCCAATCTTCAACCAAACAATTACCTCAAAGTTATCAAGGACTATTTAACATGTTCCCACTAACCCTATATGACTTTAATCAACTAAAAATATTATAAATGGCCTCACTAGACCTTATTACATCCAAATACAAGACTTCACCAAACCAAAACTACCACTTAGCAATTTTTGCACTAAAATCTATGTTGCCCTGCACCTGTTTGGTATAATGTGCTAACATTATGAAGCTTGAACACAGCCTTTATTCAAGGCCACCTAGCATAACACACCTTGCTTGCTTGTAAAGCCTTGTCATGTGCATTGGTGTTGAGCATAATGTAGCTTGTTAAGCATAAATAAGAATGTGAGTGGTACCCTATTGGAGTTATCAGAGGGATAGCTTCGGCATGGTAAGTATAGTGAGATTCAACACAAAGGCATGAATTAATTATCACTAAACAATCATCCTAGAGGGATACTCACCTAGTGGATGGCTTGACATCCCACTACCCCAAAGTAAGCATGCATGTTACGAAAAAACAATTAATACATGTTCCACATCACGTTGGACAATTGAGGCTTGATCCTTCCCATTTTTCTCATGCAAACAACCATGTTCCACATCACATTGGGATGATTGAAGCTTGATCCTTTATTTTCTTGGTCTTTGATAGTGTATGATTGTGTATCTTTGTTATTGTTGCATACATAGTTTTCTTGAATGTCTAATTTAGTGTTAGTTTGATGTAGGGTCATAGTCTCACTTAAGTGGGGGGGAAATGTAATAACAAAAAAAGTATCCCTTTTCCTTACTTAACTTGGGTATAATTAATAATAAATGAGTCTAATGTTGCCTTGATTTAGTGTTGTAATGTGTTTTACACGTTCACATTAAGTCTAGAACCTTTTTGATAAAATGGACTTAATGATGCCTTATTTAGGGCATTGCAAAGTGTATCTTTAGACTTTCACACTAATCTAAGGCTTTAATTAATTAATTTCAAAGGTTAATTTAGCTTAATTGACCCCTTAAATTCAAATCCAATCCTTATTTATTGCATTTTATAAGGGAGAAATCCCAACACTCATTAATAATATTTCACAACACTTAATTTTGCAAGGTTTGTGTCCTAGGATAGTGACCTAGGACCCATTCACCACTTGGAAAATGGGTCCTCACTAGGTCCTAGGATCCCCTTTTGGCATGACATTTCACAATACCCGAAACATGTCCTACTTAAGTATACTAGGAACTATTCACACTATAGCGAATGGTACCTCACTAACTTTGGAAACCCCCCTTGGGATGCGTTTTTGGCAATATTTTAATAATTTCAAATCCTAGATCTAATGTCAGCTTGTGTTATTTGAATTTTGGGATTAAATCTTAAGATAAGTATAAATACAAGGTTATTTCACATAGTTTTATCTTAGCTTTCAAGTATTCAAATACTAATAGAAATTTTATGAGATCAAGAGTTCACAAGAGAATTGAGGAAGGCATTCAAGAGTAGATTATTGAAGCTTATTGCAGCAATCAAGATCTATTTCATCATGTCAAAGGAATAGTGCATCATGCATGTTGTTGAGCTAATATTTTGTTGTAGCATTGAAGATCGAGTTCAATCATATTCAAGGTGTTGTTTCTAATCAAGTATGGTGATCAAGATCTGCATTCTTTGTGGCCATTTCATGCAAGATTGTTAATTTGTGTAGACACAAAAAAAATTGTGATTGATACTATGTATTTTATTCTAATCAACTAACACCATTTCTTCTAAAATCACTTCAAATTCATCAATTAATTGAATAATCAACATTATTTAATTAAATTTAATGAATTCAACTATTAATAAAATAATTAAATTTATTAGATTAATTCACCCTTCTTCTAACAAATTATTCATCTTATTTAATTAAATCAAATCATTTAATCAAATCCTCTCTTTAATCTTCTTATTTGATTAAAAATCAATCAAATCAAATATCGCATCTCCAAATTCACTCTAATTAATTAATTATGGATTAATTAATCCTAAATCAACTTTCTAATCATCATTATCAATTCCTCCAGTTTTTAACTCCTCAAGAGTTAAATCAACCCATGGTCAACTAACCAGGTTGCACAAGAAAATAATTTCAATTAATTATTTAATTCATCTATTATTCTCACAAAGGCATATTTTGAGGAATATTCCTCTCAACAACCTCTCATTCAATTTCCCACCAAAGGTTTTTAGAAAAGCTTTCACCTCTACAATAACTTCTCTTACAACCTTTCTAATCCTCTTACATCCTCTCAAATCCCATTCAATTCCTCTTACACCAATTTCAAATTCTCAACCATCAGCATTTACTTTTGTTCCATCTTCCTCCACTCACACATTTCCCAAAATGTGTGCCAACGTCCTCCAATAGAATTGTGACACTTGGCACATTCTCATTGGATCCCAATTTATCCCACATTCACCAATTTCCTCTATTCTTCAACCCTTGTCTTCTATAAATAGATGCACCCTTTTCACAATATGGATCCATAACTTAGAGCATTATCATTATATGCATTTCACTTCATAGATTTTCATCATTTTCAAGCATTTTAGCTATATTATAGTCGATTTTACACTTAGATCATCTACACTTCATCAAGTTTATCAAAGGGATTGGGAAAATGCTTCTTTCCACATCAAAGGAGCACCGTTCCCTCTATGGGATGGTGGTTTAGTTGATTTTATTTAGATTACATGCTTTATTTTGTTCGATTTCTTGTTATTTCATGTTTTCTAGTGATTTTCATTAAAGAATTTCATAGGGAAATTTAGATTTTCTTTCTAACATATTTGGCACTTGATTGTTGATCCTATGTTAGTTTGTGCAAGTTTGGTGTTCACATTTTGGTGCTAGAGGGAGGGTTGATCAACTTAACATGTTAAATTTCACTTGATTTTCCTATTTTTTGCAGGTACAGGATCACAACGCTTCCTTTCTACAAATGCGACATTGTAGAGTGTCGCTTTTTTTCCACAACACCACTTTCACTACATCACACCACATATGCACGCCTCTATCATGTCACTTTTGATTTATCGCTACATTTGCATGCTCTTTCTTCTATCTTAAATTCTCATCGCAGAGCACCACCTTTGTATTTTTGCCACATTCGTGCTCTTTTTTTCTATAGAGCGTTGATTTTACAGTCATCAAAGTGTCACTTTTGTCTTTTAGCACCTCATTTGACAATTCCAGAGCACTGCATTTGAAGTTCAATGTCACATTTGCAAGAAGCAGGGGAGGATCAAAATTTGAAGTCTTAAAAGCATTTTTTAATGTGCTTTGTGATAATCTTGGGCTTTAATTTTTGCATTTAATTTTCTAGGACCAACTAGATTCAATTTGGACTTAAAATTAACCTACAACTCAAGCTTTTTCAAGTTGATTAAAATTGAACCTTAGATACTTACTAGAATTTGGAGTTGGATTAAAATTGAACAATCAACTTCAATATTTGGTTTTGGTGCTATAAAAACAACTCATTTATTTCCTTTAAGGACTAAAAATAAATTATGTTTGTTTTGTTTTTTGATCTTCTTTACAAACTCTTGTCATTCAAATGTGTATGCACTTCTCTTGTACTTCACGAAGATTTTGAGAATCAAAAGTATATTTGTGACATTAGGTTGTCTAAAGGATTTCCTCCACATTTCAAATTTGGATTTTTAAAATTGAACAAATCATGCTAGTGTGAGAAAAGGCATAGTGTGTGTTCTCTCTTTGTTCATGCAAACAAAGATGATCAAACTACGGATGTACTTACTCGCTATTATTCACCTTTAGAGGGTTTTCCTTTGTGGGAAAAAGCACTCACCCCAAGAGAACAACCCAAGCGGTAACGAGCATAATCCAAGCTCTTCCAAACTGCTATATAAATTTGTGGTTGCAATGAAAATATTAAACAATGGGAAGTGGTATATGATAGGTATCCCCCAATATATTTATGATGCATAATTCCCTTGTTCTAAGGGTTGGGAGACCTCTCACAAGGAGTTTATCATTGCACCCCTTAAACTGGATGCCCTTATTATAACCTTTATGTAGATGCCAAAACTCTCTAATATTTTTTGGTGTCAAGGGGTCGGACCTCTAAATTCGTCCCACATACTTGTGGTTCTTAGTAGAGATGAAGAGTAACTTGTCATGGGAGATTCATGAGAAATCAAATTTTGGCTGACCCATAGAATTGAGTGTCGTGGAGGGGAGCCAGTGTGGTCAAGCTTCTAATCATCCACTCTAAATAAGCGTGGTTGGAGAAATCCAAGTGGGAATTCAACAAATATATCCATTTCTATCCTAGGGTTGTGCAATTTGTGATTTAGTCAAATAATTTACTTGGATCCAAAATTTTGAAAACAAACACTCAACAAGGTTAGCAAATTTCAAACCCTTTAGAAAGAGAAAATACCTTTGAAAAGTCCAAGTATTACTGCTTGTCCCTAAGGATTCTATCCTTAGAGGCTTCTAAATATTTGGGCCTATATATCAATTTTCTCTCTCTAAAGTCAACATTAGGGAACTATTGCATTGATTCTCTTGATTTCCACATAACGGACCTTATGGGATGAAAAAAATTTGCAACATAGAAATTTAGTTGAAAAGTTAAGCAAGAAAGTGTTTGTGGTAAAAAGAATCCATTAAGAAAAGATAAAAGACAAATTGAACCCCACACATATGTTTGTTCAAATTATCTCCCGCAAGATCTAAGTCCCAAAACCAAAGTCTATCAATCATCACAAACATCTTAGTCCAAGAAATCTCAAGAAACATTAGTCTATGCTTTATCAAGTTAGAGAAAGATTGCTCTATAACTTTTACAAACATGCATCAAAGGACAATCCAGACTTGTACTCATTTTATTATTGTCAAAATCGAGCTCTTTTCCAATGTTTTGAATATCTCACTTTGTAGGTTTGAAAAGTTCTTAGAAGTTCAATACCTTGGTCTTGTAAACAAAAGTCTCTCTAGGTTCAAACTTAGGATCAAAATCAACACTTTCATCCATCCCAAAACATCAATCAAAACTTATCTCACAAACAACTCTTAGAATCTTTGAAAAAATCCTTCATGCTAGACTTTTGGTAATCCTTCAAAATCAAGAATCATCTTGTTTGACTAGGTGTGTGTGGATGAATCCTTCCTCATATACTTAGTTAAATTATAATCCTTGTGGAAAAGCTTATCCAAAGATAACATCCAACATCTTGTGGTTTTTAAATTTCATTATCCACAATCCAAATCAAATCCAAACCAAATCCAAAGTCAAAAGTCCAAAGTCTTAGAGTCTAGTATCCCTCCAAGGTTTCTTAAGGGTTAAATCATTCATATGATCCATCTTTCATTTATCTCATCACCACCATTTTATCCTTAACTTATATTTTATTTTTTGTACCTAAATTTTAGACAAATCTAAGGAGTTAGAGGTTTTCCTCCCATAATCCTGAAAGTTGATCTTTATTTGATGTTCCAAACTAGATATCAACACAAGAAAAACATCAAAGAAAACAAAGAAACATCCACTTCAAGTGACTTGAGTCAAATTGTACTTATGATCAAGCCCATCAGATCTAACAATCCCCCACTCAACCTTCCTCAACTACCACAAGATATTCAAGAGGGAGGTTTCCAAGTGGAGGATTTCATCAACAATGTCCTAGGAATGACTCAAGATGAAATCATGGAGATAGTCCAAAATCTTGATAACCATAAGATTGTCAACATAATGATGAGACTTAATCCTTCACATTACATGTTAACATTAGCAAAGGAAGGGGCTAAACTCCCTTTTGATTATGATGTGAGAACTATTGTGGAAAAACCTCTTGGGATTATGCCACCTCTATTATTCACACCTTTCAAAAACACCATCCAACCCATCATACAGCCAACATCATCTCATGCTTCAAGTCAACCTATGGTTACCAAGGGAAGTTCATTGTTTCACGCTCTTCAAACACATCCCATTGTAAATAACCAAGACTTAGATTCAAAAACCATCTTGGGTCTACCAAATACCATTCCTCAAGATCCAAAAAATCCATACGTCCCACTCATTTTCCATGACACCAACAATCCTTCCACTTTCACTGCATCACTGACATATTCTCTTGATACACAAGTTTCTCTCTCCGTGACATCACAAGGACAAGTGGGCATATTTGGAAAAGGGGGAATCTTTGACCCCTCATCATTATTTCCTTAAGGAAACACACCAACCATCTTCCCACCATTTCCTCCTCTAACATCAACATTAACACCAATACTTGGTTTAGGGAAACCCCCTTTACCTATCCAAAATCAACCAAGTCAAAACAATCCTCCAATCATGAATCAAATCAACATACCAAATCCTCCAAGCATGCCACTGATATCACAGCACCAAGTGGGACCAATCCAAACTATTCAACCAATCATCACTCCATCTACAACACCTGAAATATCTCAAAACGTGGTCCCCCAAGGACCAAGCACATCGACCATACCATCCACCTCCCAACCACTTATCATCACTCAAACACTTCAACAACCACCTCAAAAGAATCTCATCACACCATCTCACACCATTCTAAATCCTCCACCTCCACTACTAAATCCAAACATGGAAACTCAATACAGCATCACATTGTAAGCTACCCATCAAGCCTATCAAAAATCATTCTAGAAATTTCAAGCTCAAAAAACCACGCAAGTAGCGCAACAAGCTAATCAACAAGCATAGGCACAATAAGCCACACAATAAGAACAATAGGCTGCCCAAGTGCAAGAACAAGCTTTATTGCAATAACAATTTGCACAAGCAGCACAAGCCACACAAGCTGCACAAGATTCCCAAGTTGTACAAGCTTCCCAACAAGCCCAAGCTCAAGCACAAGCTCATTATCAAGCACAACAAGCTCAAGAACAAGCTTTATTACAACAAAAAGCTTATTAGCAAGCTTTGCAACAATACCAAGCACAAAAACAAGCAACTTAGTTACAAGCCCAACAACAAGCATTGTTGGCACAACAACAACAAGACAAACAACAAGCATTGTTGGCACAACAACAACTGCAAGCATACCAACAAGCATTGGTGGCACAAAAAAACTTGTAGAATCCTCCCACAAACACACAAAACACCCCACCCATTGCTCAAGCAACAATCAAGCAACCTCAAAACACATTCATCCCACCACCTAATCCAAAAAATGATGTGTCTACACAAATCAAATTTCTCTCACAACTAGTGCTAGACCTACAACTAGGAAAAACAACAAAAACACAAGGGAATTTGTGTCCCTATCCATTCGATAGAAGCATTGTGATGGTCCCATTCCCACAAGGATTTGAGATACCTAAATTTGACAAATATTGTTGGAATGGCAACCCTGAAGATCACATTAGGGAACTTCATGTCCACTATATGGAAGTTGCATATGGAAAGTCCTATTTAATGCAACTATTCTCTCAAAGTTTGAATAGTCCAGCAATGGAGTGGTTCTCCCGTCTTCCTCTGTGAATTAAAAAGTTCCAATAAATTGTGGACTTGTTCATACAAAACTATTCATTCAACATAGGCATGGACGTGATTCTAGAGGAGCTATCCACTCTAAAACAAGCCAAGGGGGAAACATTCACATCCTTCTTACAATGATGGAAATCCAAAGTCAACAGGAGCAAGTGGGCTATGCCAGAAGAGTAGTGAATCGGTACTATCATCCCCAATCTTGAAGGGACCTTGTCCTTCCATCTAAAAATGCAATGCATCACAACATATGACCAGTTGATCCCCAAGGTGTTCAACATCGAAAGATCCCTTATTGCACAAGGGGGATGCCTACTTATCAAGACCATTTTCCATCAACCAATTATAATGAAAAACTTCACACATGGGAAAAGAACAAGAATGTTACTAACGATGGTGTCGTTGACACCAAAGTTATAATCAGTTCCCCAAGGAAAAACACACAATCATATCAACAACCACAAATCAACAACCAAAACAACACACAAGCCAACACATCATCACAACAACCCAATAATCAAGTGGTCAACAACCTGAATACTCAAGGGGGTCGACCCCCAAGGAACAAGTATCCCCCTACACAAAAATAAACACCACTTGGGGAACCGATTGAGTCTTTCATGCAACAATTGGTACAAGAAAACCTCATTAAGACCCCTATTTATGAAAATTATCAAGAGCCTCAAATTAAACCACTGTGGTATAACAAGAAAAATCCCTACAATTTTCACAAAATAAAGGGACGCATGACATCTAGTTACATGAGACTTAAAAATCTAATTCAGGACCTTATTGATGACATAACCATAACCATTGAACAACCTGTGGGGAATCAAGATCTCAAAATATACATGAATCTGATGTTTGATCACAACAAGGGAAAAAAATGGTAAGGAAAAGTATAATAATGTGAACCATGTTTACAACCATGTTGTTTCATCCTTAGATGAGTGGGCCACCATTGTCAATATCACAAGATCTAGAGTCAAGTGTGGAGTCACCACACATGGTGGTAGAATTACCATCCCAAGACCATCACAACCACCCAAGACATCCACCACCAATCCAAAGTCAATCCCTAGTGGTTATAATGTCCTAGATCAATTGAAAAATACCCCCACCCAAATCTTCATCATGGAGTTACTAAAAATCTCATCAGCACATAGGGAAATCCTAGAAAAGGCATTGGTTGCATCCACTGTCCCCATGGATCTTGATGCAGGCAGTGGTTGGACATATCACCACCCCACATCTCATAACATTTTCTAAGCAAGATCTTCCAACCCAACTATCTCATAACTATGCACTCCATCTTGAAGTCTTAGTCCATAAAAATAAATTCAAATGAGTATTAGTGGATGGAGGTGTAGGGTTGAATATTTATACTCTAAGGCTAATAAAGAATTTGGGATTATCTGAAGATGTCATTGAAAAAGGTAAGGGTATTACTATTAGGGCATATGATGATCAAGAACAGGTGTCTCAAGGCACCATTCAACTCCCTATTCAAGTAGGGACAACAATCATGGAAACCACATGCCAAGTCCTTGATCTTGAAATACATTACAATATCCTCCTAGGGTGCCCATGGATCCATGGGATACAAGCTATCACATCCACCTTCCATCAATGTGTGAAATTCCCCTATCAAAATAAAGAGATCACAGTCCATTGTGATCCCAAACCATTTTATTATTGCAAGAATATGCAAGCCTAGTACTACAAAATCCCTCAATTCCCGAAGAATGATGAGGGACCCACATCTCCATATATCGAACCATCTACCCTAGCCTCCACTTCTGAGACAAAGACACCCTCCATTCTAGACATCTCCGATATTAAAGTCATTATCCAAGATAATGTGTGTGGGGACTACAAAATGAAAAGGAGTTCCTTTGTAATACGAGAGATACCTCAATCTCCTCAATCTCATGGAAAACCCCAACCAATTGACACATAATCTAAAACTTTCAAATAATACCCCTCCAAATTCAAAAGGTGGGGGGACCTAATTCAGGAAGTGGTAGATGAAATGGATGTATCAATCTTATTGTATAAAGATGAAAGGCCCATTCCTAATCTTCCCATGAACAATGACAACAAAGGACTGCAGTATATGCAAGGATGGGGATATAATTAAAATGAAAAACTTGGGAAAAATGATAATGGCCTTTTAGAACCCATTATTCCTGAGAAGCACATGAAGAATCTTGGCCTTGGATGTACCCCTCCGAAGATAATCATACTTGGAAAAAGGGCCCAAGTTAAAAAAGTCAAAGCTTCCCCCTCGAATCCCATATCGATTACTTATCCTTTTGAGGACCCCATCACTAACCTAGCCATGTTATTTGAGGATCCCTCCCTCTTTATGATCAATACTCTATCCTTCAAGCCAAGTAACCAAACCAATGAGCTAAAAAATTTCTATCCCCAACTCATCAATTATGACCAACGAGGACCACCAATCTTAGACATGCTAGAAAACAATGAGGCTCTCTCAGAATTCATGGGACTGCAGGATACTCTACAATGTGGATAGGCATAAATCTAGGTTTGATATTGAGCTAGACACACATGCATACTATGGGGAAATGATTGAATCCCTTAGTCACAAAATTGAAAATTTAAGAGTAATATATAGGTCTTTAAGTGAAAACCACATTGTTTCACTTTCTAACCCAAAAATATTAAAAACAAAGGACGTATCAATGGTGAAAACCTCTCTCAAGTTCCAAAGGATGAGGGATTCAATCTTTCCCGTAGTATTATTCATTAGGAAAAATTAGCAGTCTTCGCAAATAAGTGCAATCTAATCAACCTAGGAACCGAAGAAACACCACATATCACCTTCTATGCAGAATCACTTTTGATAGAAGAACATGAACTTATAGCCACATTTCTGAGCGAAAGAAAGGTAAACTTTGCATGGAATTACACTAACATGCTTGGTATTGATCCACAGGTTGTGGTTCATTATCTAGCCATCTATCCAGAGGTGAAACTAGTAAGAAAACAATAGAGAAAGATGCATCCACAAATAGTATTACTAGTCAAACTTGAATTACAAAATCTCCTTAATGTTGGCTTCACACAGCTAATTGATTATCTAGAATGGGTTTCAAACCTTGTACCTATCTCTAAACCCATTGGGGGCATCTGCATCTGTATGGACTTGAAAGATCTAAAAAAAGCATGCCCTAAGGATGATTTCCCTCACCCAAATATAGGAATGATTGTGGATATGACGACAAGGCATGAAATGCTATCATTGATGGATGGGTTTTCAAGGTACAATCAGATTATGATAGCCAAAGAGGATCAACACAAGACAACTTTCACCTATCCATGGGGGACTTACTGTTGGAACATAATGCCATTTAGGCTAAAGAACACATGAAATACATACCAAAAAGCTATGACGCTAGTCTTCCACAACATGATTCACAAACCTATGGAAGACTATGTGGATGACATATTAGCTAAATCACAGAAGCATCAAGATCACATAGCGGCACTAAGGTCCATCTTTGACAAGATAGAAGAATACAAGGTTACGCTCAATCCTAAGAAGTGTTTCTTTGGTGTACAATTAGGGAAGCTCATAGGGTATATTGTATCTATGAGGGGAATCAAGATAGACCTTGCCAAATTCAAATCTATTCTTGAGATGGAGGCACCATGAACACTAAAGTAGTTAAGGAGTTTGCAAGGAAGGCTCTAATCCATTCGCTAGTTTATAACACAGTTAGCAGATAATGCTATCTCATATTCTCATCTACTCCACAAGGGGGTAGCATACAAATGGGATGAGAAATGTGATCAAGAATTTAATAAAATGAAGGAGTACTTGTTGACACCACCAGTCCATATGCCACCAATTCTGAACAAGGCATTGATTTTGTATATATCAGTAATAGCAGCAGCCCATGGGGCTCTCAGAGCTCAACATGATGAAAATAGGAAAGAGATAGCTATTTTCTATATTAGTTGAACCATGGTGGGACATGAGCTGAAATTTTACACATTCATCAAGAAGGCTTTCCTAGCAGTAGTGTTCTCCACATAGAATTTCAAACACTACATGTTGGCTCATCAGATAAAGCTCATCACCAAGATATATCCTCTCAAGTATCTAGTTTCTAAAGTAATGCTCACAAGGTGAATGGCTAAATGTGTCATGATCCTAACAGAATATGACATTGAGTATGTAGAATGAAAATCCATTAAAGGACAAGTAATTATAGACCAACTAGTGGATGCAATGATATATTCAAAGAACCCATTTATATCAGAACTCACTGATGAGTCAATCTTTAACTTAAGCATAGAAGATCATTGGAAAGTATATTTTTATGGATTCTACACATAGAATGGGTCAAGAGTAGGAGTCTTCTTAATCACACCACAAGGATATTGCATACCAAATTCATATAAGGTGTCTTTTCCTTGCATAAACAACATTGCAAAGTATGAGGCTCTTGTCATATGACTCAGAATTGTAGTACAATGGTAGATCATGGCACTTAAGTTTTATGGAGACTCACAGCCAATCATCAACCAAGTCAATGATGAATACCAAACAGAGGATGACAAGCTTACCCCATACAAAAAACTGGTAGAGAGTCTAAATGAATTCTTCATCAACATCACATTTGAATAGATACCAAGGGTGAACAATAGAGCAACAAATTCCATGGCAACAATTGGATCACTATTGGATATCCCATGCAACATCCCTAAGCATGAATTCCTTGTAGAACAAATTCTCGTACTAGCTTTCAAGGTACCATAGTTTGAATTTGTGTTTGAAATCGTTGTTCTTGGTGATCCTTGGTACCATGACATATACACTTACCTAAAAATAGGAGTCCTCCTTGCTAATATCACCCTGAACCTTAAAAGAACATTTGTCAATAAGTCATATTTTTTTGTTATATTAGGCAACACCCTATACCATAGGAGTATCGAAGGAACCCTTTTGTGATTCCTTAACCTTGAGGAAGCTTTGACTGCTTTAACTGAGGTACATAATGGAATTTGTGGTTCACATTCGAGTGGTATGACTTTGGCCAAGAAACTACTAAGCACAGTGTACTACTGGCCTAAAATGGAGAAGGAAGCTCATCACTATGTCTAAAAATATTTACAATATCAATAGCATGGGGACCTCATCCATGCACCAGCTGAGGAGCTTCAACTGATTATAACACCTTGGCCCTTTTTCACAATGGGGGCTCGATCTCATTGGAAAAATCACTCCCACCTCATCCAATGGACACAAGCTCATTATCACCACCACTGAGTACTTCACAAAGTGGGTAGAGGCCATTCCAATGACCTACATCACAGGGAAGCAGATCTCCAAATTCATCTTGAACTACCTCATATGTCGCTATAGTGTTCCACAAGCTCTTATCTCAGATAATGGGACACCTTTCAAGAACTAGGATGTTCGAGAAATTTGCCAAAAATTACTATCTAACATCACTTATCCACTCTATACTACCCCAAGGGAAACAACCAAACTAAGGCTTCTAATAAAACCATCTTAAACATCCTAAAGAAGATAGTCAATGAAGTTGGTCGTGATTGGTACTTATAGTTGAATCTCATGTTATAGGCCTAACAAATGAGTATCTGCACACCTACAGGTGCAACCCCTTTCTCCTTGGTCTACAGATTAGAATTCATCCTTCCCATTGAGATCGAGCTCCCATCCTTAAGAATATCATTACAGAATCTCATCATTGATGAAGAATATTGGGTGTCACATTTGAACAAGCTAGAACTATTGGATGAGTGGTGCATGGATGCTTTGAACCATCTATAGGTGTACCAAAACCATCTCAAAAGGAGCTATAATAATAAGATGAAGATTCATTCATTTCAGGTTAGAGAGCTCGTATTGAAGGAGAATCAAAAAAATGTACCAAATCCAGCTAGCAAGGGAAAATTTGAACCCAATTGGTTGGGACCCTTCATCATCACAAGTTATAAATCAAGATCATATCAGCCATCTACACCTAAAGGTAAAACTCTACAGGAGCCTATTAATAGCTCCCATCTCAAAAAAAATTATGCCTAAACTTGCAAGATATAATTCAAAAAAATCAAAAAAATCAAAAAAATATAAAAATCAAAAAAAATAAAAAAAAGGATTAAAAATAGTAAAGAAAAAAAATTGTCCCCTAGTGAAAACCACTTTGGTGGAGCTTTGGGAAAGTACCTTGGTGAAAACTTGGCAAACAGGTGTCGTGTGTAAATAAGCACTTTCCATTCATCATGATCTCTATGGCCTTTTCTACATCATTCATCCATCACATTCCATTGATCCATCTGACACCCATTTGTGTCTACATCATAGCTTGATCCTATGTTTGTATCATGTTCTCTCCTAGTACTACCTGGTACATTCCTAAGGTCAATTTTTCCTACCTATATCAAAGAAGTCTACTACATCATGCTGGGGGTATGCTCTCATGCTTACATTGGATTGGATTTGTGAATTTTCTTGAAGTCTTCCTTAAAATTAGGAAAAATCCAAAAACATTCGGAAAATTAGAAAATCCCAAAAACACCCAAAACATGTCAAAAATTCAAAATTTAAAAAAAACTCAAAAAATAGAGTCATCATGTCAAACTACGGGTCTTTGAGCTCTAAACATAGGCAAGGCCATCATCTATGTGCTCTCAAGACACATTAGGTCAATCCTTTAGGAGTCTGTCACAATAAAATGGCATTCCATATATTTATTTCTCATCAATAAATGAGTCTATGTCAGTCAAACTATGAGTCTCTGAGCTTCAACATGGGCAAAGCCATCATCAATGTGCACCGAAACACATTAGGTTAGTCCTTTAGGAGTCTGTCACAATAACTTGGCAATCCCTTTTTTCATATCTCATCAATAAATGAGTTTGTCTCAGTCAAACTACGTGGTCTCTAGGTATATAATGTAGGGAAGGCTAATATTTGATCAGCCCTCAAGGTCCCTAGGATAGGTCTTTAGGTTAGGTTCTTGATCAAAATCTGAGAAAACACAAAAACATTAGAAATTTTGAAAATCAAAATATTTGTAAAACATCTTCAAAATACCAAAAATAGCCTCAAAACACTTCAAAACACCAAAAAACATTCAAAAAACCCAAAATAACCCATCATGTTTTGCATTCACCCGCAATAAACATCCACTCATAATAAATGATCATCATCCTCAACCTTTGGTGAAACAATCATAAACAAGTTTAGCAAACTGAAAGTGAAAACTCAAACATCAATGTTCTCAAGCCTAGGTCAATAGGTAAACAAGTTGGTTAACTCTTGGTATCAATAGCCCATCATTTGGACAGTTAGTCTCAAAATCATCTGATAACATCATTTCCTATGATGCATCCCTCCTACAATGGACATTCACATCAGGCATCACCATAGTTTAGTCTTGAATAGAGGTATGAAGAACATTAGCTTGTTTGCTTACTTCATCTTTGTCTTGTTGATTTGTCTTATTGCGCTCATTCCAATGACCTCTTGATAATGTCTAAAAAAATGATTTAGAGAGAAAGGAATGGGGCATTGATCATTATCTTTTGTTTGCTATGCTTGTTGGATATTCTTGTAATATATCCTTGGTCATGCTTACTTTGTTTGGTTTGTAGGGAGGGTGTTTTGGATGTCTTGTTGACTATTACCTAGGAAGGTTTTTCCTTTCTATGTTTTGGTCTGAGGTGTTTGAAATATCTAAACTACATCCTAATAGGGTTTTGTATGTCAAGTGTGAACAAGGA
Source organism: Sequoia sempervirens (assembly GCA_007258455.2). Classification (NCBI taxonomy): domain Eukaryota; kingdom Viridiplantae; phylum Streptophyta; class Pinopsida; order Cupressales; family Cupressaceae; genus Sequoia; species Sequoia sempervirens. The sequence goes on along the minus strand of VDFB02000008.1, from coordinate 48,810,366 downwards.
TACTCCTATCTAATAGTCAAGTCAAAGTCCATTGCACTAGGTACAACGCCATCCCAGTTCTTTATATATTGATGCATCGTATATATGTGTGTTATTGAAAATAAGGTAAGTAAGCTCTTTATGTCCCCAATCTCTGATAAGAAATCATCATCATCATTATCAACATGTTTTTGAAGTCAAGGGTTTATTTCTCTTTCTTCTATCTTTTCCATATAATAATACTAACATGGTATCATGACATTTAGAAATAAAAACATCTATATATGCATCCATCCTACATCCACAAACCATCAACATATTGCACATAGTATCATAGTAGGAAACATCGATCATCTCACATACATTGCATTTTATCCATCATAATGTAGATTGCTTATTCTAAGCATCTCATAAACCATACATTTGCATAAAACATCCATTGTATAATCATATAATCATCACATGTTGCATCATCCATACATACATTGCATATAGGAAAGATACTAAAAAAGAAGTAAAACATATAACTACATCCATCATCCATCATATAAAAGTGCATCCATGTATACTCATAACATAAATCCATTTCATCATGAAACATCATAAAATAAAGCATTACATTCATCCATCCATTCATACACATCACATAAAATGAAATAACCATCACATCATATAAACGCATTGCAAGTCACCTCATATATATATATATATAAAGATAAATATCATGACACATCAGAATCAGATATATAGTATCATTGTCAAATATACAACAGGCTACTCAAAACTCGGCCAATGAATGTATACACATCATAAATCAGGTTGTACAAAAAAGTGTGTCCAAGTGTGCTCTGAGTATCTTTAGTTGCCCTCGCTCTATCTATCTCCATGATGGTTTCCTCAACTCTGATGTGCCTACATGAGGGGTCCTCATAGGAGTGATCTAACTAATATGGGAGAAATCTAGCTTCTGTTGCTCCTAGGCCACACCTTTGTAGTACACTGGCCTATAATATGATGCCTCCTACATTGCTCGACCATACATCTTTTTCAGGACCATGGCTTGTCCCTATATTTTTTGTGTCGCTAGTGTAAGAGCAGATTTAAACAACTTTTGTCAATTAAAGATCATACCAAGTATGCTCTAGGTTGTTATGATTTTTTATCTCAATAAGGTTAATAACACCAACTTCTTTTGTAATGAGTCCTTAGGAATGGTTCTTAAGTGGTTAGTGTGGAGATATTTTGAGTCTATTATGCTAAATAAGGTCTATCAAAACCATTTAATATGTAATTAAATTGGTTTGGTGCCTTAGGTGTCAAAATATGTGAAATTTGCAAAAACAAAGTTGTAGATGGTGTTAAAATAAAAAATTGTCAAATTGCAACACTTAGGGAATTTCAAAGGTCATGGAGTTCAAAAAGTGGTTATGGGCATTGGTAAAATATAATTTGATTCAAAAATTTATTTAAATCCTCTAAGGCTCAAACTAGAGGTTGTTGAAGTTTGTTTGGTGGAAATCCATTCAAGAAACATCTTTCTACTAATTTCTATGTTTTTTTGAACTTTGCTCCTATTGACAACCCATACAGGCTTGAATATGCTCTGAATTCATTTGTATTTTATGGTGGTATGTTTTTATTTTATGGTGGTATGTCTTAGCACTCAATCTAATCCAATTTGAAGGATTTTCATTGAAATTTATGGGAGCTTTCTTCACATTTCTGAAGCAGCCCTGTAAATACAAAATAAGGGTTTGAGTGAAGTTTAAAAGCATGAATTGATCAATCCACCTACTGTCAACCCTATAATTCATTAGATTGGTCTATTTTATGTAGGGATAGATGGTTTTTAAGGTTCTGTAGTCTGAGGGAATAAGTTGTGATCAAATGGATGATGATCTAGGACGGAGTAATGTTGTTTTCTATGTGAAATGAAGGTGTTTATATTGGATTTTGATAAAATAGTGATGGAATGGTCCATGTAATGAATTTGTGAGTATGTGGAGGATATTTGGAGGCTTTTGGATGCTTTGAATTGGATTGGAGAGCTCGAGTATATGGATTTTCAATAAAACCCTAGTGTTTGGCAAGGTAAATGAGGGTTTCTTGGTGAAGGGTATTAGAAGGTCTAAATCTGCAAATTGGTGAGAGATTTTGATATTTTGTGTCACAATTTAAGACTTTCCAATGAGTTTGGGTGTTTTTCATGTGTTTAAGAGAAATTTACTTTGTAAATTAGGGCTAATTTAGTAGCTTAAAAACAAGGCAGGTTATTGGTTCTTGATGTTGGGTCAAAGAAACCCTATGGAATCTTTTTGTATGTGGTTTAGGACTCTATGGTGAACCTTTATGGTGTTAGATAGGCCACTATACAACCTCCTCTAAAACATAACTCCATTGATTAGTTATTGAGGACTACAAGCCATAAAAAGAGAGTCAAATTGAGGGATTTGTATTGCAAGAGTTGGTTCCTAATTGAGATTGGTCATTTTGAGGTTGGAGAGTTCCTTTTATCCACCTTTCTTCCATCATGTGGTATCAGATCCCAATTATTAGATCTCTTGTTGGTGTTTTCATTGGATTTTGCAGGTTGGAAGGTGAAGAGGCAACATTGTAAAGATGCCTCCCAAAGGAAGCATAGTTGCAATAAAAATGGATGAGAGAGCTAGACAAATAGAAGCCTTGAGAAGAGAGATGGTTGCATTGAAATCAAAAAATGGAGTGGATTTGGATGAGAGTGACACAAAAGAAGAAGATACTTCCAATGAAGAGGAATAAATGGAACCAGATGATGTGAGGATGATGAAGTTTTTGAAGGTTGTGAATAAAGATGGACATAGAAAAATGGATGTTCCTATGTATGGGGGAAATCTAGATGGAGAAGAGCTCTTGGATTGGATAGCGGCTTTGGAAAAGTATTTTGACAGTGAGGATATTGATGAAGAACACAAAGTTAAGAAGGCCAAAACCAAATTGAAAGGACACGCCTTGTTGTGGTGGAACTTTGTGCAAGATGAAAGTGAGAGAAAGGGCAACAACAAGATCACCTCATGGGAGAGAATAAAGGAAAAACTGAAAGGTAAGTTCCTTCCTTGTGATTATAATGTTCAGTTACTTAAAAGATCAAAAAATATTAAGAGAAAAGAACAAGATGTGCAAACATATACTAAAGAATTCTATAGGATAAGTATAAGAACTAAACATGAGGAGGATGAGGAAGAAAGAGTAGCTAGATATCTCAATGGCCTAAGATATAACACCTGAGATGATATTAGTTTGTTGGCACCAAAGACCGTGGAACAATGTTTTCAAATGGAAATTAGAGCAGAAGAGAAACTCAAGAGAAGGAAAGAAGAGGAAGAGGAAATACTTCTAGGGGAATAGGTACATATTCCACAACAAGACAGACCAAAGAAGACCTTGAAGATGTTGATAAGAACAAAGAACAAGCTCTTGAATCAAGAGGTGGATGGAGAGGTGGAAGAACAAGCTTTAAGAAAAGGAGATATTTCAATGAGTTTTCAGGAAGATGTTATAAATGTGGTGAGTTTGGTTACCTTTCCTTCAAGTTCCCTAAGAAGAGTGGAACCACATCAAGTGGAGGAGAAAGGAAACTTGAAAAGAGAGCCCAAATTGCTTATGAAGATGAAGTTGAAAGATCAAGTTCCAATACTCTTCATGCTACTCCTGAATTTGGAGAGATGTTGATGATGAGAAGAAAAAAATTGAAGACATCCATGGGGAAGGAGAAAATTCAAAGAAAAGCCTTGTTCATGACTACTTATAGATACAAAGATAAGGTATGTTAAGTAATTGTGGATTTTGGATGCACTGACAATATGGTCTCTAGTGATATGGTTGAAAAATTGCATTTGGAAAGGGAACCTAAACAAAAACCATACAAAGTGTCTTAGGTCAGTGAAAAAAAAAGAATGTTGTTGAATGAACAAGCTACTGTGGAGTTTCAAATTGGTCCCTATAGAGATAAATTTGTGCGTGCATTTTGCCTATGAGTTGTTGCCATGTTTTTCTTGGGAGACCTTGGAAATTTGATAGATCTGCAGTTTACCATGGAATACAAAACACTTATAGCATTGAAAAAGATGGGGAGACCTATATTCTAACTTCATTGGTTAAGGAAACAAGTGAGCAAGGTCAAGTCATAATGATGGGAAGAAAAGAATATGTGAGCAATGAAGAATGTGAGTGCATGAGATTATCAGCCAAATCATAGTTTGGCACTGTTAGGATAGTGAATAAGAAGGATAAGGGTGATGAGAAGACAGGGGGAAGAAGAATTCCTTTGTATGGAAGAAGAAAATGAATGGAAATGTGTCTTAGACTAGTATAAAGAAAAATGAGAGTGGAAAGCCTATGGTAAGGCAAGAAATCAATGAGGGAGTGCTTGTTGGGTCAGTCATGTGCCATGTAATTGTGAATACAATAAAAAGGTAGATTAAGAATGTTGGTACAGAGGTTTGCAAAGCCGATAAGATAGTTAACAAGGGGACAAATATTTTAGATGTTGATAGGACAGTAATTAAGGCATGTGCAGGTCTGATAGAGACCACTAAATGCATTGGTGCAAACTTTTGTAAGGTTGTCAGAGGAAACAATGATGTGAGGAAAGGTACTAAGCAGGAACATGTGCATGAATAACAAAGGAAGATGGTGGTAGTTGGTAAAATCCTGAGTGCATATGTACAAGGTGAATTAATAATAGAGTTTGATGATGGAAGAGAGGAAAGAGACCCCGCAGTAATTTCTGACAGAGTGGAGCATGGAACAAGTGAATACATTGACAAGGATGCCCATTACAGTGGTAACCTAATGCAAAGTGAAAATGTTAAAGGAAAGTGTGAAGGATAGAGTAATGAAGAATACAAAGTAAGGAAGACCACTTCAATCTTTTCAAGGGACTTGGAAAATTTCTATGTTGGGGTGTATGGTGCAGGAGCACCATTAAACATTTTTTGTCAATTTAAGATCATACCAAGTAGGCCCTAGGTTTTGATGAGTTTTTGTCTTAATAAGGTCAATAAAACAAACTTCTTTTGTAATGAGTCATTAGGAATGGTTCTTAAGTGGTTAGTGTGGGGATATTTTGAGTTTATTAAGCTAAATAAGGTCTATCAAAACCTTTTAATATGTAATTGGATGGGTTTAGTGCCTTAGGTGTCAAAATATGTGAAATTTGTAAATGGTCTTAAAATCAAAATTTGTCAAATTGCAACACTTAGGGAATTTGAAAGGTCATAGAATTCAAAAATGTATTTAAAGCCTCTAAGGGCTCGAACTAGAGGTTGTTGAAGTTTGTTTGGTGGAAATCCATTCAAGAAACAATGTTTTTCTGCTAATTTATGTGTTTTTTTTAACTTTGCTCCTATTGTACGACCTATGTAGGCTTGAATATGCTCTAAATTCATTTGTATTTTATGGCAGTATGTCTTAACACTCAATTTAATCAATTTTGAGGGATTTTCATTGAAATTTGTGACAGTTCTCTTCACATTTCTAAAGCAACCTTGTAAATACAGAATAAGGGTTTGAGTGAAATTTAAAAGCATGAATTGATCAATCCACGTACTATCATCCCTATAACTCAGTGGATTGATCTATTTTATGTAGGGATAGATGGTTTTTAAGGCTGTGTAGTTTGAGGGAATAAGTTGTGATCAAATGGATGATGATCTAGGATAGAGTAATGTTGTTTTCTATGTGAAATGAAGTTGTTTATGTTGTATTTTGATAAAACAATGATGGAATGGTCCATATAATGCATTTGTGAGTATGCACAGGGTATTTGGAGACTATTGGATGCTTTGAATTGGATTCAAAAGCTCGAGTATATGGATTTTCAATAAAACCCTAGTGTTTGGCAAGGGAAATGAGGGTTTCTTGGTGAAGGGTATTAGAAGGTCTAAATCTGCAAATTGGTGAGATATTTTGATATTTTGTGTCACAATTTAAGACTTTCCAATGAGTTTGGGTATTTTTCATGTGTTTAAGAGAAATTTCCTTTGTAAATTAGGGCTAATTTAGTAGCTTAGAAACAAGGCAGGTTATTGGTTCTTGATGTTGGGTCAAAGAAACCCTATGGAATCTTTTGGTACGTGGTTTAGGACTCTATGGTGAACCTTTATGGTGTTAGATAGGCCATTATATGGCCTTCTCTAAAAGATAACTCCATTGATTATTTATTGAGGACTACAAGCCATAAAAAGAGTGTTTGAGTCAAACTAAGGGATTTGTATTGCAAAGAGTTGGTTCCTGATTGGGATTGGTCATTTTGATGTTAGAGAGTTCCTTTTATCGACCTTGCTTGCATCAACTGCAACCTCTAGTTTTTTCCTCCATCTTGTATCTAGTATCAAGGCCATGTATGTATCCTGCCTCATTGGTGCTCCTATGCCACCTCCTACCATGCCTGGTCCCTCTCATGGACCAATACCTGAATCTAAGCCTAAACCTATTGAATTTTCCTTGTCAAAACCTGTACCTACGCCTACAACAATGCTATCTATATGTCCCTAGGATTGGGACCTGGTGGTAGTGGTGAGGGCAGCATATGTTAATATGACTGTTGATGTGGCTAGACCAGTGGCCTCTATCTGACAAGTGGCACCAATGGTGGGATTTTCCCATCATGGTATCCCCCTCCATCCTGACCATGATGTGGCTGCTCTCCTAGCTATTGTAGTACCTATCCAATCTAGGTTCTTCTAACCTATCCTCCTACCACAACTATCACAATGGGTAAAGTCAATCGAATCGGGGCATGAGCCTGCCAATATGCATCATAAGCCTTAGGGGTGGTCTCCGCATTTGTAGGACTGTCAAAATACACCCACGACACCATGAATAGCTATCTGAAATCATCGAAGGCCTGGTGAGGTGGGATCTTCTATCCCCACACTGCCTCTATGGTCCTCTAAGCAAAAATGGCTCTCTTCCTATCATCTGGAGCATCTTGTACCTCCCCGAACTGGCAAGCAACCCTATCCAGGAGGTACCACTCAATCATATAGTGCTCTCTCCATGGCATCTACCTAGACTGCCAATAGTAGAAGAGATGATCATCATCATCATGCTATCTACGAAAGTGGAGCCAAGGCCTCCACCAAAATATTGTCATCTCATCAAGAACCTAACTCTAGTACAGGATGCCTGTAATGCCTATGTAATGGAGGGTGGTCATCCCCTTGTATCTTTAGGCCATCATTTCACAATATTAAAATCTACCTCATTTTACCATCTTAAATTCTATTTTTTTTAATTTAGATTTGTAACTATGATATCTAGTGCTTCCAATTGGTTTCATAGTGTTTTATTGAATATTTTTCCCTTAATCAAATGTTGAAGTTAAACCAATTACAATTCAGACATAAGAAAATTGTATAACACATAATTTTTTTTGTATGTATCAAAATCCAATTTTTTTTTGTGGGATCAAGGACTTCAATATCTGGTGCATTCATATTTTTCAATATTTTTTGATAATCTTCTATTTTTCCACATGTGCAAAACAAAGAGTTTAATTTTTAGTGAAAAACCTACATTCACAAGAAATATAAAATAAATATAATAATTAAATTAAATTTATTTAAAATTATACTTTTTGGGAAGCTTATAATAAGGACTACATACAAAAAATAAATTTTAAATGAATTCATTTGATCCCCCAAAATTTAAATTAAAAGTGGTTTTTTATCAACATTTTGATAGGTGTAAAGGAGACTCTATTATAGGTATGGTTTAAAACTAGCGGGGTTATATCCAAGGGGGTTTGATCTAAGGTAGATTGATCAAACCCTCTTCAATTGGAATGCTTTAAATAGAAAATTTTAAGGCTTAAATCATTATATTTTCTAAAAATGTGATTTTAGAAAAAATCAGAATCTCCCAGAAATTGTAAACCAGCTTTGTGGGATCACACCTCTAGAGATGTCCTCATCTTCTTCATCAGTGGAGTTTCCTTCCTCATTAATTCAAGGAAACTCTTTTGTTTCCTTATTAATTTTTCACTATCAAACCTCATCTAAAAGGAAATCAATATTCCATGTAATTCAACCATTTTTAAAGAATTCAAATCTTTGGATTCTTCAACAACATAAACTTTAGAATCAAAGCTCGTGGGAAGAGATCTGAGTACCTTTCTCACAAGTATGCTTTATTTCAATTCCTCACCAAGACCTCTGAAAGAGTTGACAACGTCATCAACATGAAGTAGAAAAGCGGCAATGCTTTCTTCCACCTTCATTTTCAAACTCTCAAACTCAACTCTATGAGTTTGGAGCTTCACTTCTTTCACCTTTTCATCTCCTTCATAGGTGGTGTGCAATTTTTCCCACACTTCCTTCACAGTCCTACATTGTATAACCTTCACAAACTCATAATTAGACAAACCACATAAAATAGCATTCCTAACCTTGGCATTATTTTCACAAGCCTTCTTTCTAGCCTAATCCCTTGTAGGATTTTCAAGAATCTCATATCCCTCTATAACTAACATCCAAATTTCATGACCTTGGTTCATCAAGTATGCTTCCATCTAAACTTTCCAAAATGTGTAATTTAACCCATCAAAGAGTGGTGTCTTATTTGTAGACAATACTTCTTGAGCCACAAATTGTGCCATCCCAAATCTACCTCAAGCTAATTAAGCTTATTTATAGGAACTTGGCTCTGATACCAATTGAAGGGAACATAATCTACTAAGGGGGGGTTAATTAGTATATCAAATCTATTTAAAATTATTAAATTCAATACATATATCTGAAAACGAAGGTTCAATCTTCACTACTACTAATCAAGCACTTATCATGAGCACACATCCACATAAGAGAACACCAGATATATGTGGAAACCTAAGATGGGAAAACCACAGTGAGAATAGTTACTTGGATCTACTATCCAAATCTAGCCTCACAATATAGGAATCTAACAAGTGAATTTTACAATATGAAGTAGGCAACAACCTACTAGAGACACCAATCTCCAAATATATTTGTAGGAACCAACCTATGAGAGACACCAATCCCTAATACAATTATTTGAGCACCAGCTTTATGAGTAGAACACCAGTCCTACAAAAATTACAAAGATAAAGCTTGAAGACCTACAGTGTTGAATACACAAATTGAAAATAGTCTAAACTTGATTCAGACACACTACTACACTTCTTAAGATCTTCTAATATTGATGCACTGTAAACACATTCCTGCAAAATCATCTCCATATATATAAACTCGCCAACTTCTTCTTCAATTATAATTCACATTATGTATCTGTGCAATAGATGATTATATACAAGACATCACATAAAATATTACACCATATCGGTCAGGGGTCCACAAATAACAAGGATGATATAAGATGGATCTAAATTCAAATTTCATGAAACATGTAACAATTTAGTCCTAAATCAAATTTATTCTCTCCATAAGAACATGATGTCATCTGCTTCCATAGGAACATTAACCAGGTTCTATCTTAACACCACATGCTAATTTTGCATGTCACATGCTACTATCCATTACGAAACTGCTCACAAACACCAACTAGTTGAAAGATAAGCACATAGATCCTTCTATCATTTCAAACTTCTTGCATGCTAAACATATCCTCTAAAAACTTTCGAATGTGATAGAACATGTGTAGAAATACTCTTCATTCAAACCACAAATCCAAACATCTTCTAAACATAATTTTATTTACAAATAAATCTCTCTACCCTTAAACATTCTGGTACAACCTTTTGGATCACCTCTGATACTTTGAATAGATATAGTATGATACTATAAATAGTACCTCAACTTATTTTAGCAATATAGCTGGCAATATATACTTTTGCAACTTAAAATGCTATGACAATACAATTACCAACATAGATACGTATGATATTACATCTTCATTTAATTCTCATTGATCTCCTGACAAAGATAGTGCCACCTTTGACCATATCTCTTTTGACATCAATGACAACCTTTGTTCAACAATAAGCTAAAATGGAAAAAGATAGGCCCTTGCAAGATTTTGTAGAAGTTTCATCAAATGCATATGAGATTGAGCTTCTAATAGGTATTGATATTTCTCCAATATTCAATGTTGTTGATTTGTATTTGCATCATGGAGAGGAAGAAATTGCTTCCCTTCACTCATAAGATCCACCCGAATGGATACATAAATTTTTAGAGAAAATATTTGAGGAAGTAGATCAAATCATTGATTCACACATTGTAAAAAAGATAAGAGGTGAGGATTACTAGGAGTATTTGGTCCATCGGAAGAATCATTCAACTGATGAAGCTTTTTGGGTCATCATTTTAGACTTGGTAAAATTTTGGATTCTGGTTTTGACTTCACTGAGATGTTCATCAGTTGCCCACTTATGGAATATTTCACTTACCAGGTGCATATGAGGCTGAAGTATCCTAGGAGAAGGAAAATTCAAATCAACCAAAAATATAATTTTATTTTAGTTTCGATTTGATTATTTATTTTATTTTGGTGTTGGTTGAAAATTTGGTGTTTGTAGGCATGATACAATTTTAATGAAATTATTATCATAAATTGACAAAATGTAGTGAGTTGCCAGGTACAATGGAGGAAATTTAAATTTCATTATCTCCCATGCTTTATTCAAATTCATGTGCCCAGTGGTTGAATTGTTTAATATTTATATTTTGTAATTCTTTTTTCCAAAATTTCTAGGCAAGGAGACATTAGAATTTTTTTTAGAAAAAAGGAAAATAAAAATCAATTTGGAAAAGAAAAGAAAAGAAATAAATTCTTCATGGAATTCTTTTGAAATTCTAGGGAAATTTATAGGCTTTGGAGAGGGAGGTATAGATATTTCTCGGAGGAGTTGAAAACCAAATTGAAACCAAAAATTTAAAGTTTTTTTGGCTTGTGGAGACAAGGGAATGGGACATATGAGAGCCAAATTTGTGTTTCACACTAGCAATTGAAGAGGGGTGTTGGATACATAGATCGGAGATTATTTTTTTCCTATTGTAATTACATATTTAGGGCATTGAAAATGGTAGAGATTCATGTTGTTGTTGGTGAATTGACATTAGAGAGGCATTGAAATGAACATCTAAAGTTTGTGTTTGTGTTGATTGTGAATTATACATTGGAAGAGGTGTTGTGAAAGCTCCAAGAAATGATAGATGGGAATGAAAACATGAATTTTCCATAAAACTAAACAAAATCAAAATAAATTTTTTTGGAGTGAGGTTGTGTGAATTTACAGGGCATTTTGGTGTGATTTCAAGTAATTTTCAAGATTTTATTTTTCCATTCTATAATTTTTTAGGTGTTGGAATTAGAGGAACAAAAATTCATATTTCAATGTGGTGGGGAAGGTGTGAGATATGAAAAAAGAAGAGTGAATATTGATATTGCATCCTGGTAACCAAAGAATCATAAAAATTGATATGCCTATACAAAGTTGAAGAATCAATAAAATTCATTTCCTCCATGAATTGAGTCTTTGTGTGTTTAGTTTGAATTTGAAATTTAATTTTTGTGTACATTATGTGATATGAGTTTGTGAACTCAGCTGCAAGTAATTGTTTTCCGAATAAGGCTCACATATTTGATCTACACCAAGTGGTATCAAAGCAAGGTTTGGGACCATGTTTGGAGAAGACCCTAAGAGGTGGTGTTGTGGGTAATTGGAAGAGAGAAGACCTGCAATTGCAAAGGGTACCAACATGGAATATCAAGGATGTGGATGGAGAGGACCATGAAATTATGACAATGCAGTCATCATGGAGATGTTGGTAGGCATCACAACGAGAATGAATGTAATGGAAATGGCACAACAAAGAGGATTACTTATGGTAGATGTCAGTGAGGATGAAGAAGAAGTAGAATCCCTTGAAATTGATTTGGAAGATGAAGATGAATGTGGCAGGGAGAAATTTTTTTTGAGCAATAGCCAAGTTCAATAGTAAACCCTTATTGGACCCTCTTATGTACAACAGAAGCTTGAATCTGAAAGACTTAATTGATTAGACTTCAAAAATGGAGAAATATTTTAATTTTGAATCCATTCAAGACCCAAAATGAGAGAATTTTTTGTGCACAAAGTTAAAGAGGCATGCTTCCCTATGGTGGGATCACATGCAAATAGAAAGAAAAAATTAAATCTTGGGAGCGAATGGTGACAAATTTGAAGAAAATTTTATTTCCTATAGATTACCAAATAGATTTATTTAAAAATTTGCAAAATTTGAAACAAAGAGAAAAAATATACCAAACTCCTCCTCCATACCAATCTTGTCTAAAATTCTCTTAACAAGATGATACCAACTCTTAGAAACAAGAGTAACATCATCTTAATTCATCTTGTTTGTATGAGGACCAACCACCTCCTCTTGGCACCTTAAGGGAACCACATCTAGAGCCCAAAGAAGAGATAACTCCTACTAGTCTTAATGCTTCTTGTGGATTTGAGTTACTTTATAAGATCTACACCTCGCAGTAGCATGGCTAGGAATGTGGCAACAGTAATAAAACATCAAGAATTCTTGTACACAATCTATTGCATCCAATTGCCTAAGGGAAGCACCTTATCAACAATAATGATAACACTAAGTATGATGAATGACATATATTTTCTTTCATGATATTATGTGTTAACATTTTTTTTGATAAGGTGTTTCCCTCTACTATCACCTTTTCCTCTAAGTTAGATTATTGAGTGCAACAAATTGTGTATTAGGATTGCTTCATATTTTTTCATCATTGCCACATACCTAGTCATACTAGCTCTAGGTGTAGATCTTCTAAATAAAAAGTTGCCACAAGGAACATCAAGATTAGTAGGAATTGTCATGGTGTGATGGTTTTATAGGTGGCATTGTTGTTCTTGCCACCAAGGTTCAAACCCCATTGGGGTGGTATTGCTGAATGGTTGTATCTGGTTCATAGCTCTAGTTAAAAGCGTTTACCCCTTGAATAAAAAAATATTAGTAGGAATTGTCATTTCCCTAGACTCCAAATAAAATCCCCTTAATATTAATTTAAAAAATGAAATCAGAAAAGATAAATGAATGAATAAATAAATAAAGATAAGTGAATAAATAAATAAAATTTCCATAAATAAAATACTATAAATCATTTCTATAAAATATCACCTTGATATTTTATAATGAAAGATAAACATCTTAAAATGCATTATTTAACTCCCAACCATTTTTTTGAAAGAAAAAACCCTCAAAAGTTTTTGATTATAAAAAAAAAAGATTTGAAAGGTCCCTGAAACCCATTACACAACAAGAAGGTAGCTTGAGAGATATAACAATATGAAGTAGCCCCAAAGACAGAAAGCGGAGGAGACCACAATTGGCTAATTAGCAACCCGACAACAAACACACATCAAAACAAAAGAAACAACTACAATAGGTTCTTTAGAATCCTTGCAACATTCAGGTCTTTAGTAATCACCTTATCATGCACCTCCATGACCTCCTTCACTTCCTGAGCCAATATTTCTTCCCCTTTTTTAGTTTTGCTTTTGGTTCTAACACAAGGGCCCTCATCAGTACCTCTGACCTGCTTTCCAACCAAAGTGTCATCCTCCACCTCATGAACATCTTTTTTCAAAAAAGACTTACCAATCCATTTCTTAGCCTTTTCATTCAATAGCACCAACCCCTCTACACTATCCAGAAGAGAATCCCAACAAACATTAACAAGAGTGGAGAGATCCTCAAGGATTTTTGTGACTTTCTGCTCAAGAGCAACAATCCAAGGATCATGATCCTTATTCAATTTGGCAACATACTTCGCAACTTGGTTAAGGGTGGAATTTAGGGTTTTGATATCATCATATGTTGTCACCTCCTTATTGATGTTCTTCAAAGTAATAATATTGAATCTGGCTAACAAATAACACTTACCATGTAGATACTTAACTTCATGAAGGAGCCACATGAAGAGTTTAAAGAAAAGATATGCTCCCTCCTTAGCCATACTAGCCACCTCATTAGGATCAAGCATCTCCCAATTCAAACCCATACTTTGAAATGAACACTTAGGATGATCCTCAAAATAATTACCAACAGGAGGCTCCATCTTATCCTTCATATTAGAAAACTTTTTTTTCTCAATGTTCAACACTAAAACCCTCTAAAAATTAAATAAAAATTAAATGCAAAGGCTATATAAAAACAATAATAAAAAAACTAAATCGGGCCCTCCTCCTTTTTCCATATTCTTCTAATTTTCTTGTAAGATAAAACACTAAATCTACAAAAGATATAAATTTAAAAGGAATTCACACTCTCTATTCAAACTATTGATTTTTTATATTCTCATAAAACAATCCAGCACTATAACTATACCTACAAAAAAATCTCTCTCTAAAAAAACAACTATCAGCCACCCAAAACAATAATATCTATCATTTCCACCTTGTTTGGTGAAAAATACAATAATAGATATAGTTTGAAATAAGAATATTTAGTTATGCTGCTTCTGGATTCGATTGTGTTTTAATTTTTCCATCATCATTTTGGATCACACTCAATGATCCATCATCAAGATAGAGAGTTGAAAAGGATGATAAAAATATGCATCATCCTCTTCAACTCTCTATCTTGACGATGGATCACTGAGTGTGATCTGAAACGTTGATGAAAAAATTGGAACACAATTGAATCCAAAGGCAACATAACTAATTTCATATGGATTGTGGGAATTTAATTACATTGATAAGAATATTTGATTTTATTCTCCATAACCTATTTCTCAGCACTTTCCTGTAAAGCATATAAAATTCCCTAAGCATAGACAATGCAACTATAGCATCACCATATAATTTTGAGTGTTGATTTTAGTTTACTTTGCAAAAATAACTCGGCAAACAACTGGTACTATCATCAAGGCTTCATGTTTGTGTAGCAACCTAGGAAAACATGTGAGAGTTTGAAAATAATCAAGAAGACCATAATATCAAATTATTTATATAGACCTTACTTTCTGCACTGCTCATCTAAACTCATTCATTTCATATCCAAAGGTGCCAGTGATTTTGTCTGAATTATCATCTACAATGTTTCCTACTTGTAGTAATTGTGAAGTTTGGAGAAATGCTATGAGACCCTTGATTTTATTCCTCCTTTTCTCTATGGAATTGTATGATGCAAGGCCTCCAAAGGTGAGGATTGGGGGAGTCTTTGATATGGGAAGCTATCAAGGTAAACAATCAAATGTAGCCATGCAATTGGCCATTCAAGATGTTAACAACAATCGTAACATTCTTAATGGGACCCTGCTTCAGTTTCAGAATCGTGAGATAGGAAGGACTGTTGTCATGGATGTGGAGAGTGGTAAGCTTCTTTCATTTCTTTTCATTTTCATTTTGTTTTTTCTTTTTCTAGTTTTTAACTCCCAAAAATGAGTTTGTTCTAAAACCTAATTGAAATTGGTTTTACAGTGTTGAAAGTGTTCAGAGCAAACATGGTATCTATTGTAGCACCAATGACACCAAAAGTCTCCAACTTTGTATCTTTCCTAGCTAATTATGCACAAGTGCCACTCATTACATTTGTTGGCAATGATCCATCTATGTCCATGAAACATTCGGCATATTCAATTCAAATGATTGGTAGGGATGTAGTGCAAATGAAGGCAATAACTTCTCTACTCAGCAAGTTTTACTAGAGAGAACTAGTTGTCATATTTCAAGACAATGAATTGGGTTTTAATGTGATGTTGTCCTTATACAATGCACTCAGAGAAGCTTCTACCAATATAGTTCAAAAATTTTCTGTATCAATTGATTCTTTCAATAAATCCTCATCGAAATATATTCAGAAGAGACTAGAGGATGACAAGAAAAGGAGTCATGTGTTTGTTATACACACTAGTTATGGATTGGCCCAGAAAATCTTTTCTAAGGCAAAACAATCAAGCATTATGAAGAAGCAGGGTTGGGTTTGGATTGTAATAGAGTGGGTATCAGGTCTTTGGATGTTTGAGATGACACAACTATGGATTCACTGTAATGAGTCATTAGTGTTCGTACAAACATCACACGCAGTCCACACTTCGAGAGTATCAACAGGAGATGGAAGGGGAAATTCATGAGATTGTATAAAAATGTAACTCACTTTCAAAACATTGGCATAGTTGGAGTCTATGCTTATGATTATGTCTGGGTAATTGCTAAATCTCTTGATGATCTATTTAGAGACAAAAAACTTACCAAATTGGAATTTGAGTCTTCTGGGAAATCTTTGAAATCTTCGACAGATGCCTATATTTTTTGGGAAGGGAATACCCTATTTCAGAAAGTAGTTAATAGCAGTTTCAAGGGAATTAATGGGAACATAACATTCAACAGAAGTGGGCTTCTTGAAATTCATTCATATGACATCATTAATGTATTCAACAGGGAAATCAGAGTTATAGGTGTTGGAATATTTAATTGTCCAAGTCAGCCCCACGTCAGATTGAAGACTTTCAAGTTGCCCCCCCAATGTAACCTGCAACATTTAATTTTGGTAGATATATTTGAATTTGAAATGGAGCACATTTTTTTTGAGTTTGAAATAGTTTTTGTAGCCTAAAACAATTAATGAGTTAGGTGATTCTGAAATTTGAATGAAGCGCTCATTCTCATGAGCTGAAAGTAAGACAAAAGGAATGTCTTGGCAACTGTTGGAGTTATTAGAAGAAGTTAGTATGTTTTTTTGGGATTGCTTGAACCTAAAACAGCAAATGAAATGGATAATATTCAACATAGAACCAGTGATAGTAGCAACATAGAAGGAATGTTTTAGTAGACATAGTGCATTGTCAGTTGTAGCTATAGGATTGTAGCAGTTTATGTTTTTGAGGTGTGAGTGTAGCACCCAGTCATTGGACATCTATCCAAAATAGTTTAGTTTTATTTTTTTCAAGTAAATCAGAGAATATCCTTTGAGTTTTTATATTTTGAAGAAAACAAGGAATATATGAAAAGTTAATTTGTGTCTGTTTAGTCTTGTTATCATTGTACGCTCACTATGCATATTCTGTGTGTTTATTTATGCTTTATCCATCCTATCACAATAGTGACTTTATGTTTTATTGCACCCTTTCCATCCCAACAAGTGGTATCAAAGCTCTTTTTTTCTAGGCAGTTAGTCAAGCATTTAGTTTGTTATTGTGGGTAAAGCCCTAGGTTATCTAGGCATTGTCCAATCTTCTCCAATTTGAGAAATATGGCAGGAGGTGAGAGAAAAAGTTGATAGAAGCCACTGGATTTTGATGGAAAAAATTATGATATATGGGCTAAGAAGATGAGAGTCATCTTAGTTGCAAATGACCTATGGGAGTTGGTCACAAATGGGTTCAATGATATTACACACCCAAATGTATTTGCAGCCCTTTCAAATGCATAAAAGAACCAATTGAAAGAGATAAGAATGAAGGATGCAAAAGCCCTCAGTTTGATTGAGGTAGCCTTGAGTGAGGATATCTTCCCATGTATTGCAGCAGAAAATTATTCAAAGAAAGCTTGGGATATATTGTAAAATAGTTACAAAGGGACTAACAAAGTGAGATTAGCTAAGTTGAAGCTCTTGAGAAGAAACTTTGAGACTCTACAAATGAAAGATAATGAGTCCATTTCAAATTATCACACTAAGGTTTCAACCCTGGTAAATTAGTTGAGATTCAATGGAGAAACAATGGAAGAGAAAAGGATTGTTGAGAAAAACCTAAAAAGTTTGCCTACTAAATTTGATTATGTAGCCATTTCCATTGAAGAGGCCAAGGATTTGTCTCAAATGACTATAGATGAGTTGATGGGTTCACTACAAACCCATGAAGAGCAGTTGAATAGATCTGCTCCTTCCCTAAAGAAAGCTTTCAAATCTCAAACCAATGCAAGAGGTTGGAGAAGAGGAAGAAGCAACAGAGGAAGAGGTCAAAAAGGCAAAGGAAGAAGCAATTCTGGAAGAGGAGGTACTGACAGCATAGAGGAGACGAGCAACTCACTGTCAGCAAACTAAAACAAAAGAAAGAACAACAATTCGAATCAAAGGAATGACAAGAGCAATGCGTAGTGTTATTAGTGTCACAAATATGGCCATTATGCTAGTGAGTGTAGAAAGAAACAACGTGACCATGGAGGCCAAAATGCTAATGTAGCAAATGAGAACAAAGTTGAAAATGACAAACAGTCCAATGTATTCATTGTTTGCAATCTTGCTGAGTGCAACAATGATGATGTATGGTACTTGGACAGTGGCTACAACAACCACATGAGTGGTAACAAGAGCTTCTTTACCTCCATTAACAACAGTATAAAAAATGAGATAAAAATGGGAAATGATGAGAAAGTCCCTGTTATTGGAAAAGGTGTAGTCAACATCAAAATGAAGAATGGTGAAAAGCAGCAAATCCAAGATGTCTATTATGCTCCTGACATAAAACATAACCTATTGATAATTAGACAAATGGTGCAAAATGGCTACAAAATCCTAATGGAGAATGGAAAATGCAAGATATTTGACAGAGGAAATATCAAGAAAGTAATGGTTGCAGTGCAGATGATGAGAAAAATGATGTTTCCTCTTAGGATGCACATAGTTTCTATGACAGGAACAACAAACGGTCAGCAACAACAAAGTTCCCTAGCATTGAGAGCAAGCCCACAACAGTCAGTGGTCGAACAACAATCTGCATTCAAGACAGCCATCAAAGACCCATCCAAACTATGGCATTTAAGGTATGGGCACTTAAGCTTCTCAAGTTTGAGTTTATTGTCTCGGAAAGGAATGGTTAGGGGTTTACCATCCATTGTAGAACCTAATGGAAAGTGTGAGGTTTTCATTTTAGGAAAACAACATAGGAATTCATTTCAATCTGGGTATTCTAGGAGAGCAAAGGCACCACTAGAATTAGTGCACTCAGATTTGTGTGGACCCATGAAAACCCCCACTTTAGCTGGAAATAGATATTTTATGACTTCCATGGATGACTTTAGCAGAAAAATATGGGTCTATTTCTTGAAAAATAAATTGGAAGCCTTTGATAAGTTTAAGTGGTTTAAGGTAGCAGTTTAAAAGGAGAGTGGTCACTATATCAAAACTCTTATAACAGATAGAGGGGGAGAGTACATCTCCAATGAATTTTTGAATTTTTGTATGAATGAGGGCATTCACAAACAATTTACAACAAGGTATACCCCACAACAAAACAGAGTGGAAAAAAGGAAAAATAGGACCATTCAAGATATGGTGGCAAGTATGTTGAAAGAAAAAGGGTTGTCACACATATTTTGGGGAGAAGTTGTAGCAACAACAGTCTATATATTGAATAGGTTCCCCACAAATGTTGTCTGTGATAGGATTCCATTAGAGGCGTGGACAAACAACAATTGGATTGTTGAGCACTTAAGGATATTTGGGTGTGTGGAATACGCACTCATGCCAAAAGAGAAGAGGTAGAAATTTGATGATAAAGGGGAAAAATGCATCTTCATAGGCTATAGTAAGGAGTCAAAAGCCTACAAATTGTACAATCCCATCACCAAGAATGTTGTAATCAGTAGGGATGTTATATTTATTGATAATGAAGCATGGGATGGAATGGTGGATGACACCAACAAGTATTCCAATTACAATACCCCTTGATGATGAAGAAGTTGCAGATGATAGCAACATAGGGGGGGCTCAAGAGAGCAGTAGCTCAGAAAGAAACTACTGTTGAGTATTATAAAACAACAACTCCAGTGATCTACAGTAGAATAGTAACTCTAGCAGTGTTCAATAGAGATAGCAGTCTAATAAGACTGAACAAAAATAGTAGTCTAGCAGCTCCAAAATTTAGCAAAGCAGTAGCTCTGATAGTCAACAATACAATAGCTCCAGAGGTTAGAGTAGCAGCAGTTGGGAAGAAAATTCAGACCCTACACTCACATCATTGATGCCACGTAAGACAAAGAGTGTGAGGGAGATATATGACAGCACATAACATGCTAATTTTGATGAGAACTTGGATTTTGCACTATTATCCTATAGTGATCCAACACTATTTGAGGAAGCGGTAAAAGAAGAGAAATGGTGTAAGTCCATGATAAAGAGTTAGAGGCTATAGAGAGGAATCAAATATGGGAGTTGATCGATTTACCTAAAGGTAAACAAGTGATTGAAGTGAAGTGGGTCTATAAGACCAAATGTACTGCAAAAGAGAATATTGAAAAACACAAAGCAAGGCTTGTTGTTAAAGGGTACAAACAACAACCTAGTATAGATTATGATGAGACATATGCACCAATTGCAAGGCTAGAAATAATGCAAATAGTGATAGGTTGCAACACATCATCAATGGAAAGTGTATCAGATGGATGTAAAGTTAGCCTTCTTAAATGGAGTGTTGAAGGAGGAAGTGTACGTGGAGCAGCCGCCTAGATATGAAGTCCCAGGGCAAGAGAAAAAAGTTTATAGGCTATGGAAAGTACTTTATGGGTTGAAAAAAGCACCTTGGGTGTGGTACAATAGAATAGACTCTTATATTTTGTGTAATGGCTTTAGCAAGAGTAGCAGTGAGCCCACACTCTACATCAAATCAGCTGAAGGTGATATTTTAATTGTTGTTTTGTATGTAGATGATTTGATTTTTACTGGTAACAGTGATAGTATAATTACAGATTTTAAGCAGGTGATGAAAAATGAATTTGAGATGATAGATTTAGGTTTGTTGAAGTATTTTCTTGGGATAGAAGTTTAGAAAATAGTGCATGACATTTTCATTTCACAATCTAATTATGCCAAACAAATTTTAAGGAGGTTCAAAATGAATAACAGCAAACCTTCCCCCACACCAATAGCAACAGGTTTGAAACTGCACAAAAGTGACAACAGTAAGCAAGTGAACCCAACCCTCTACAAAAGCATGGTTGGAAGTTTAATGTACTTGACATCAACTAGGCCTGATTTAATGTATGCAGTAAGCTTGATATCTAGGTTCATGGAGGAACCTAAGGAGACACATTGGCAAGCAGGAAATAGGATCTTGAGGTATGTCAATGGAACCACAAGATTGGCATTTTTTATGCAGCATCAAATGAGTTCAAGTTGGATGGTTTCACAAATAGTGATTGGGTAGGAAATGTGGATGATAGGAAGAACACATCTAGCTATGTCTTCAACATGGGATCGGGTGTAATCTCATGGGCATCAAAGAAGTAGTTGATTGTCTCTCTCAACACAATAGAAGTAGAGTACATAGTGACAAATGCAGCAGCTTGTCAGGCTATATGGTTGAGGAGGATCCTTGTAGATTTACAGCAACAACAAATTCGCAACACCATCATTCATTGTGACAATGTGTCGTCCATATCCCTGACGAAGAATTGGGACTTCCATGGATGAAGCAAACACATTGAGATTCGTTATCACTTCATAAGGGAGTTGGTAGAACAAGGTGAGATAGAACTTCAGTATTGTAGATCTGAGCAGCAACTCGTCGACATCTTCACCAAGGCATTACCTAAGGATAGTTTTGAATACCTAAGAGATAGGCTTGGTATTGTGGATAGTTTTGGAGATCAGCTTTGAAAGGAATCTACAGAGTGACAACTGACTTGCAAATTAAGGGGGAATATTGGAATATTTAATTGTCCAAATCAACCCCACGTTAGATTGAAGACTTTTAAGTTCCCCCCCCCCATTGTAACATGCAACATTTAATTTTGGTAGATATATTTGAATTTGTAATGGAGTGCATGTTTTTGAGTTTGAAATAGTTGTTGCAACCTGTAGCAATTAATGAGTTTGGTGATTTTGAAATTTGAATGAAGCACTCATTCTCATGAGCTAAAAGTAAGACAAAAGGAATGCCTTGGCAATAGTTGGAGTTAGTAGAAGAAGAAGTTAGTATACATGTTTTTGGGGATTAGTTGAACCTGCAACAACAGATGAATTGGAGAATGTTCAGCACAGAACTAGTGACATTAGTAGCATAGAAGAAATGTTTTAGCAAATGCAACGCATTGCCAGCTGTAGCTACAGGATTATAGTAGTTTATGTTTTTGAGGTGTGAGTGTAGCACCCAGTCATTGGACATCTGTCCAAAATAGTTTAGTTTTATTTTGTTCATGTAAATCAAAGAATATCCATTGAGTTTTTTGTATTTTGAAGCAAACAAGGAATATATGAAAAGTTTTTTTTTTTGTTTAGTCTTGTTGTCATTGTGCATTCACTGTGCGTATTATGTGCATTTATTTATGCTCTGTCCATCTTGTCATAGCAGTGACTTTGTGTTTTATTGCACCCCTGTCGTCCCAACACTAGGATTGTGGAT
This sequence comes from Sequoia sempervirens, assembly GCA_007258455.2. Taxonomy (NCBI): domain Eukaryota; kingdom Viridiplantae; phylum Streptophyta; class Pinopsida; order Cupressales; family Cupressaceae; genus Sequoia; species Sequoia sempervirens. The sequence continues at coordinate 48,788,076 of VDFB02000008.1, read as the reverse complement.
GAAGAAAGAGTTCAAATTGAAATAAGGGATGGAGATTATGTGGCCAAATGGGTCTCAATACCACCTTCTAGTTTCAAAAAGTTTATAGTGGGAGTACCCCCACATGTGTTTCCTAGATTTATAAACATTACAAACAATAACCAAAAATTTGAAGGGTTCTGCATAGATGTATTTAAGAGAGCTCTAGAAAGGCTTCATTGTCACTTTGACTATGAATTTCAGATTTCTGAGAGTAATAAACATGATGTCATCATTGATTAAGTTGTTGATAAGGTAACCCCACCATTTTTCTCTATGGTTTATTTTAGATTATTTTTTATTTTTTATTTTAGGAGGTATACTTCTTTTTCATTCTTGTGTGTTTGCATAAAAGGATGGAGGCTTGTGCTTTTTCATATCATCTTTTATCACAAGGTTTACAGACTTAGCACACCATTTTTGGGAGTAGAAAAAAATAGAAACCGTATCCATTTTATTATGTTGAGATTATAAACTCAACTTTCTTATGATCAAGTTCCCTTTTGCTTTCTTCAAAGATTTTTTTTGGCCGCCATCATAACTCTCTTTTTTGCTCCTAGAGAAGAATAAAATTTTCTTTCTTTACATAATTTGCAAGATGACTAATAATGTGTTGGCATTTTCAATAGGCTGTACATGATTTCAAAGAAATCAATTTTAGCATCTCCAACTATAGTTAGATCTCCTAGAAAAACTGGAATATATTTGCTTGATAGATATATTGAATTTCTAGAAGTACAAAGTTATTGTAGTATAATAGACTGTATCTTTAAATTTTCAATAATACTTGGGAACTTCTGAAAACCCTTGTTTCATCTTTGAATTAGTTGAACAATATAGTCTATGCTCCATTTTAATCTTATTAGGAGATAGTAAAATGTGGTTTTTTCAAAATCCTTGGGCTCTATTTCCAACACAAATACCCACTTTGGATCTTAGTTTGCAGGTATATGGTTTTCTTTGTTTGAACTACTCTACCAATAGATAATTGAGTGATTAAGCACATAAGTCATTACTTTGGATTATTATTATTTTTTATATTTTTTTTGTTGTTATTATCAGGATTTCGAGTAGGTGTTAACAGGATAAGGGATTTAAGTTTCCTTCTACTGTTTAAATGTTTCAAAATTAGCTTTTGTTTGTTATTTCTATGTATGCACAACTTTAGCATCAGCATGGTGAGCCTAAAATAAAAGACATTGTGAAAATTAAAATTTAGATGAGTAGTTAAGGATTTCATTGGAATATGAACTATTATTGGTAGCATATATAGTTAAAATGCTATCTATTTCAAATCACTCTTGGAATAATATGATCCCTAAGAGATTACAAATTAGAGAAAATTTTGTACAAGCTCGAGTCCTCATTCAAATAGCATGTTGGTTGCCAGACATTTGATGCAGTTGTAGCTGATATCACAATACTTTCAAACTGTAGTGAAAAGGTAGATTTTACACAGCCATATACTGATACAGGGCTTGTAATCATGGTACCTATTAAGAATACAAAGTCTTCTAGATGGGCCTTCATGAAACCGTTTACATTACCCATGTGGTTGATTGTAGCAGTATATGTTGTTGTTACTGCTTTTGTTATTTGGCTATTGGAACGGGATACTAACGATGCTTTCATAGAAGAGCCTGCCAGGAAAATAGAGACATATCTCTGGTAAGTGCTTCTCTTATACGTCATAAATGTTATTTATTATATTGTCACGTTTATGAACTGTAAAACAAAGAAGAAAAACAGGATAAACAAAAGAGTAGAAGTTACATCTGCATAATAGCAAGGGTGTCAAAATCTTAGGTCTATTAACTAAATTGCTACAAGGGATTCTTTATTTGTTTGCCTTCATCTGTAGTTGGTCTTCTACTGAAAAATATATTTATACCATGGAGTTTATTTATTTTCATTGAAAAACAGGTTTAAGTTTTAGCTGGTTTGCTTGATATTGTAAATATACATGGTTCACCGATCATGCATGTGATGTATTTTGCATGCATAATTCTCATTGTTTGTCTATTTAGAAGATCACAGAAGTGCAAAGGCAATCCCATTTTCACCAGAACCAAGTTGAGAAATCGAGGAGTTGTTTTTTCTAATAATAGCAGTTGTCTAGAATTGCCCTGTTCATTGGCAAAAAGGAGACAAATGTAGTCTGATGGATGAACTAGCTATTTTAGAAATAAGAGATTCCAATTAGAAGTTTTTTGGCGGCTACTGGTACAGGTTTTTCTGTACATAGGTCAATGTTGGCTAGAATAAGAGTGTGACTATATGTAAGTGCTTGTTTTCTGTATTGAACGGAGATTTTGTATTTTCTGTTTGGTTTTAAAGGGTCATTACTGTTGCATGTTTTTCTGCTATATTATTTTTCAGTCTGTTGTGTTTGGTTCTCTATCAAGAGTGAATTAATAATTTGCAGAGTAGAGAATTAAGATTTTTCATTTTTCTACTTGAGATCGCGTCTTCCTATTTAAAACAGCAATCTAGATTCTAGGTACTTCTTGCAAATTTGCAAATCAACATGCTTTAAAGTCTACTAAAAAATTTCTATGTCATGTCATATATTTGAGTATTGGTTGGATTATTTGGTGTAATTATAGAATTTTTAGGATGTAGAACTAACCACTATATAATTTAATGTATAAATATTTTGTGCTGGTTGCAGGTTTTCGTTTTCAACAATTGTATTTGTTCATAGTGAGTGACCTACTTCCTCATTGTATTTTCTATTTTACTGAATATTTTCCTTCGGCTAGACTTTGAGAATCTCAAGATGGAAACTAATCCCCCAAATTGAATGTGTGCAGGGTAGAAGGTTATGATACCTCTTGGTAGAGTAGTTTTGACAGTCTGGCTGTTTACAATGTTGATATTTGAATTCTAGCTATACAACTAGTCTTGCATCCTATCTCACTGTTCAGCAATTATCCCCAACAATACAAAATATAGGGTCTCTGAGAGCAAGCAACATCTCCATAGGTCATCTGGATGGAACTTTTGTAAAGCATTACCTACTCAATGAGCTAAAAATTGATGAGAGAAGATTGGTATCTCTTTCCAAGGCAAAAGACTACGTTGATTTACTTAGGAATGGGACAATTGGTGCTATTTTTTATGAGACTCCATACATTCGCATGATCAAGTCAGAACATTTTTGTGAATTTGAGATTGTCAGTCAGCCATTCTACAGGGGAAGATTTGGATTTGTACGTATTTGTTCCAAAAAAAATTGCATTTTTATTTCTTTTGGGTTGAAATTGTAAGGAAGCAAAGGTGTGCGGAATCACTTCCTACGCTAATCTTGAGAGGATGATTATGCAAATTCAACTAACTATTATAGAGATTTCAATGGACAAATAAACATGCATAAATGAAATATCACAATAAACACATAACACAGTAATTACCATTGGAAAACCCTTCCGAGAGAAAAACCCCACCCTCCAAACCAGCACAATGTATTATCAAATCAAGAAGATTACAATACACTTGCAATGCAAGTTCTTACAGGAGTACATCACCACAACTTGAACTCAGACTCGGAGAGACTCCTTCTAGCACCCAGTCTTGCAAACTGAACTCGATGATTCAAACACCTCCCCAAGCCCTCCTTTTATAGTGATTTACAACCTGGAAACCATTTGTGGTTTTACAAAACCATGGGCCAAAACCATGGGAAAAAAAACCATGCCACATGTTACCCACTTGTCATTTGTAACTCCAAGATGGAAAAACAACCAAGTTAAAATAGCATTTTCGTCCATAATTTTGTCCTCTAGTTTAGACCCCCATAAAAGTTATACAATAAGTTGTTTATACTCTAAAAAATAGCCCTCCTCTATTCTACTATAGACAAGGCACATTTTTAACAACTCATACGCCTTTTTCCAACACATAAACATGTGGAGAACTACCACAAATAAATTCTAGAATTTTCTGGAAAAAGCTTGCAAGGTTGAGACACAATTCTCAACATTCTCCCACTTGTCGAACACCTTGCAAGAGTTAGGGGATCCAAAGTGTCATGGACCTAATTGCTAGGGGCCGAGAGCCCTATAGACTCTAAACACCATCTAAATTTCTCTATGCTCATGGGCTTAGTTAATGCATCAGCAACATTCACAAAAGTCTCCACCTTCTCCAGCTTCACCTTGCCGTCCTCGACCATATCTCTCATAAAATGATATTGTACATCAATGTGCTTGGTCCTGGCATGAAATGTCAGGTTCTTCGCTAGGCAGATTGCACTCTAACTGTCACTATAAATTGTCACTGCACCCTGTTTGAACTCTATATCTAAACACAATCTCTTTAGCCAGATGGCTTCCTTGCAGGCATGAGTAGCTGCCATATACTCTACCTCTATAGTGGACAAAGCAACCACAGCTTGTCACTTGCTCATCCAACTGATTGCACCACCAAATAATGTAAACACATATGCACTGGTGGATTTTCTCCTATCAAAACCACCAGCCCAATCTGAATCCACGTAACCTTGAATATCCAAGGAATGCTCATTTCCTATTCCATGGAAACATATAGAGTACTCTAAGGTACTCTGCAAGTATCTGAAAACTCTTTTTACTGCATCCCAATGTGCTCTTCCTGGATTAAACATGTAACGGGAAAGTACTCCCACTGCTTGGGCAATGTCTGGTCTTGTACAAACCATAGCATACATCAAACTTCCAACAACACTCTGATATGGTACTCGACTCATCTCTTCCATCTCCAATGGGGATGTAGGACACTGTGAGCTAGAAAGCTTTGTTCCCATAGTAACAAGAACACTCAATGGTCTGGAATCCTACATATTGAATCTTCTCATAATAGTACCAACATACTTACTCTGGCCTAGCCAAAGCTTTCTATTTTTCCTATCTCTTATAATCTCCATTCCTAGAATATGCCTTGTTGTACCAAGATCTTTCATTTCAAACTTTGCTGAGAGCTGAGATTTTAATTCTGCAATCAAACCTTTTCCTTTGCCAATAAACAACATGTCATCGACATACAAGGAAATAACCAGGAAATAATCACCATCAGACTTGTAATATATACAGTGATCAGATTTAGATCGCACAAATCCCAAACTCAAAACATATGTATCAAACTTCTGGTACCACATCCTAGGACTTTGGTTTAAACCATACAAGGATTTCTTCAACTTACAAACCAAATGACTTTTACCTTTCACCACAAAGTGCTCTGGTTGTGTCATATAAATTTCTTCCTCCAAATCTCCATGAAGGAAAGTTATTTTCACATCCATCTGCTCAACCTCTAGATCATAAGCAGCTGCAATAGAAAGTAAAAATCGAATGGATATCATTTTTTCTACAGGAGAAAAAATTTCACCATAATCAACTCTTGCAACCTGGGAGTAACCTTTTGCAACCAAATGTGCTTTATACTTCTCAATGCTTCCATCTGAACCCATCTTCCTTTTGAACACCCATTTACAACCAACATGCTTCCGTCCTTCAGGCAATGGTACAAGGTCCCATGTGTCATTCTTCTTAAGAGTTGTCATCTCTTCTTCCATGGCTATCTTCCAGGACTCTGAATCATTCATACCAAGAGCTTCTTCTACAAATATTGGTTCATCAATATTAGCATTCAAAGAAAATATACACCTCCAATCATTAGGAGAATATCCATACCTTTCTGGTGCTTTCCTCTATCTACTAGACCTTCGAACAAGATCTAGTTCAGGTTCAGGTTCTCTCTCTTCCTCTGATGATTTAGAACTCGTAGAGCTCTCCTCAGCATCTTGTCTTTCTAAGGGCCTCAATTCAACTTTCTCAGGTGTAGCAGGTAGTTGAATCACATCTTTCTTTTCTTCCATTTGTTCTGGCTGCACTATAACAGAAGAAGGCTTAATTTCTCTAAAAATAACACTTTTGGAATAAAATACCTTTTGTGCAATAGGATCCCAAAGCTTGTATCCTTCCACACCATAACTATATCCGATGAAGATACATTTGATAGCTTTGTTGTCCAATTTTGTCCACTTATCCTTTGGCACATGACAATATGCCTCACAACCAAACACTCTCAGATGTCTAAGTGAAGGCTTCTGGCCCGACCACGCTTCCATTGGCGTCTTATCAACAAGAGCTGATGTAGGAGACCTATTTATCAGGTAGCAGGCAGTGGCTACAGCTTCATCCTAGAACTTTTGTTCCAGTCCAGCTCCACTCAGCATACTCTTAGCCTTCTCCATCAAGGTCCTATTCATTCTTTCTGCAACTCCACTCTGTTGTGGAGAATACAAAGTCATCTTCTCTCTTTTAATACCACAATCCTTAAAAAATGTGTCAAAATCATTAGAGCAATATTCACCACCATTGTCAGTTCTCAAACACTTTATCTTCTTTCCAGTCTGCAACTCAACCATTGCTTTAAATTCTTTGAAACGACTGAAAACTTCAGCTTTACTCCTAAGAAAATAAACCCATGTTCTTCTATTGAAATCATCAATGAAAGAAACATAATAAACTGATCTACCAATAGAAGAAACATCAACTGGACCAAATACATCTGAATGGATAAGATCCAAAATATATGAAGACTTATGAGAACTCGAGTAAAACTGAATACAATTTGGTTTACCATAGATACAATGCTCACAAAAATTGAACTCAAGATTGCAGTCATTCAACCTATCAACAAGGTTTTTATTTTTCAAGGTCCGTAGACCCTTCTCACCTATGTGGCCGAATCTTTGGTGCCATAACATGGTCTTCTCTGTAGGTAACTTTGATTCGGTAGATAGAGCACCCTTGGGTACCCAAAAACCATGACCATTTGTTGAAAGAGAAACCCTCTCCTTCTCCAACAAAGTAGTCATTTTCACAATCTTATCAGAAGTACTATTGCACTCAACTGTGCATGCATCAAGCTGGTATAATGTACCCAATCTGCTTCCTCTTCCTATTACCATAGCACCTCTCACCATTTTCAAACCTGCTTCAGAAAACTGTACAAGCACACTTGCATCTATTAGTTTTCTAACAGATAAAAAAATTCTTGCTAGTCCCGGGATATGCAAGACACCATCAAATCTTCTAATTCTACCATCAGAAAATTTCACATGAATAGTTCCATGATCAACAATATCAAGAACAAAGTTATCACCCAAATACACCTTACCACCATCAAAATTTTCATACTTACTAAACCAGTTTCTATTAGGAGTCATGTGGAAAGATGCACCTGAGTCTATCAACCATGCATTGTCACCTGCATGAGTGGCCAAGGCTGCGATGAAAGAATCTCCATCTTCCTTCTTAGACTCAGAATTAAAATCTTGCTTCTTCTTCTTCTTCTTCTTCTTCTTCTTCTTCTCCTCTTTGTAGTCCTTTCGGAAGTGTCCAGGTTTGCCACAATTCTAGCAGATTGCCTTGGACTTACCAGGAGATTTTGATCTCCCCTTATTCTTGGACTTAGAACGGCCATGCTACTTTTTGTTCTTTCCTCTTTCTTTTGGTCTTCCTCAAACACTCAAAGCCTCTTTGGCATTCAGAGAGACCTTCCTTCTCATCTCCTCAGAAAGTAGAGAACCAACAATGTCCTCCATCTTCAAGACAACTAAAGTGCTCCCTATGGCCATGACAAGGTTGTCACATGAGTCTGGCAACGAACACAGCAAAGTTTGGCACCTTTCTTCTTCATCCATCTTAACCCCAACTGAGGTGAACTGAGTCACCAACATATTGAATGTTTCAAGATGCTCAGAAATTCGTCCACCTTCTTCCATTCTCAAGGAATACAACTTCTTCCTCAAGAAAATATTATTCACAAGTGATTTTGCTTGGTAGATCTCACTTAGCTTCTTCCAAAGCTTCTTTGCAGTAGATTATTCATGGGCATTAATCAGAATTGAATCTACAAGACACAATCTGATGAGACCTTTAGCTTTTCTATCAATCACATCATATTGTGCAGCTAAAGTTGGATCTGCAAGCCTCAGCGTATTCTCATCCACCGCATCCCATAGATCTCGATCAATTAACAGATCTTCCATCTTCAGCTTCCACATCTCAAAGTTTGTGCCAGAAAAATTTTCTACATCAATCCTCCCCAATATGCTTGCCATCTTTGCAATCCTGCAATACAGAAATGAAAACCTCTACACAAGCTCCCACTCAAACCTTGATTAGCTCAAAAAACCCTATACCCAACAAATAGAACCAAAACTGGCTAGGCTCTGATACCACTTGTAAGGAAGCAAAGGTGTGCGGAATTGCTTCTTACGCTAATCTTGAGAGGAAGATTATGCAAATTCAACTAACTATTACAGAGATTTCAATGGACAAATAAACATGCATAAATGAAATATCACAATAAACACAACATAGTAATTACTATGGGGAAACCCTTCTGGGAGAAAAACCCCACCCTCCAAAACCTGCACAATGTATTATCAAATCAAGAAGATTACAATACACTTGCAATGCAAGTTCTTACAGGAGCGCATCACCGCAACTCGAACTCAGACTCGGAGAGACTCCTTCTAGCACCCAATCTTGCAAACTGAACTCGATGATTCAAACACCTCCCCAAGCCCTCCTTTTATAGTGATTTACAACCTGGAAACCATTTGTGGTTTTACAAAACCGTGGGCCAAAACCATGGGAAAAACAACCATGCCACATGTTACCCACTTGTCATTTGTAACTCCAAGATGGAAAAACAACCAAGTTAAAATAGCATTTTCGTCCATAATTTTGTCCTCTAGTTTAGACCCCCATAAAAGTTATATAATGAGTTGTTTATACTCTAAAAAATAGCCCTCCTCTATTCTACTACAGACAAGGCACATTTTTAACAACTCATACACCTTTTTCCAACACATAAACATGTGGAGAACTACCACAAACAAATTCTAGAATTTTTTGGAAAAAGCTTGCAAGGTTGAGACACAATTCTCAACAGAAATACATTCTAATTCTTTGTACACTATGCTGCATTTATTTGCCAAAGGGTTTTTCGTGTTCTAGAAGTGACATCTTCAGTCCTGAATATTACTCAGAACAAGACAAAGCTAGACACGATTCGAAGCTGCTGGTTTGGTCCATATTATTCTTCTTCATCACATTCCTGCAATGATGAAAGCAGTGATATTTCTCAAGGACAAGGGGGTAATGACATTGTGCAATTGAGTCCAAGGAGCTTTGGAGTTTTGTTCATTATCTCACCAGTTATATGTTGTGTCCTAGTATTTGCCTATCTTGGGAAAAAAATTTGTAAAGGCACACTAATTAGGCCATAGGTGGGGAATGTTCAGTCTCTGCCTCAAGAGAGACCTTTTCCTACAACTCAAATAGTAGCTCTCAATTCAAATCCTTCATGTTTACAACGTCATACTGATACTAACGCAGCTTCATCTTCTCATCATGTACTCCATCGAAAAATGACTAATATAGCTTCAGCTTCTCATAGTGTACACCATCAACAAAGGAAAAGATTTGACACATCTTAATTTTGTGAAGCAACAGATCAAACGAGTTTGGCAATATTCTAGATAAGTTTAAATAATATATTTGTTTAGATGGTTCATCTGAAATCATACTAGTTTTTTTTAGTAAAGTTATCTACTAGTATGATTTTAGATAAGTCATCGAACAAATTAAAGTTTGAAATGTTCTGTTTAAATCAAAATATTTATTCATCGCTGATAATAAATTACAAAATGCACTTGTCTAAAGATATTGTGAGTGTTACTTACCTTTTTGGTTGGAAGGAAAATGTCTTCAAAATGTTAAAATTGGTTTATAGAATCTTATAAGTATAATAATAAAAAGATGAACTTAATTACTAGTTACAAACTTAAAACAAACAAAAATTAAAACAATTATATTTGATAACATTTATTTTTATGGAGATGCATGAGGGGGGCATTGAGGAAAATATGGCCTCAGTCAATATTTTGGAAAAGTGTTGTAGCTATTGCTGACTCTTTTGTTTGATCAATCTGGGTGCTGGTGTTTTTTGTTGTTAGTTCGTTCAAGGTTTCTTTGGTTATTTCTATTGTCAGCATTTTGGTTTTTTGGGCTGCGGGTTTTATTTGCTTAGTCTTTCTTGCAGCTTGTTGTCATTGTAAACGGTTTCAAGGCCCCTTCAAAACTTGTTTTTCCTTATCAAAAACATTTTTTTCAATTATTTTTAATAATAATGAAAGAGTAACAACTGTTTTATTGTATAATTAAAATAAATAAAATAAGATTTTTTAAAAGTATTATTGTTCTATCATTCATAAAAATAATTAATGTTTTATTAGTGAAAAGTTTTTTTTTCTAAATTCTAAATTGGTCATAAATAATCAAGTTTAAGATATTTAATTAACCTATAATTAATAAGTGAGATTATTCAAATAAATGTCTAAAATGAATTACTCAAATAATGGTTTGTAATTCTAAGTTCAATAAAATTTTGATTATGATAGATGTAGCTTACAAATTTGTCACTATTTTAGAAAATTAGAATCTAATAGATGATTGCTTCAAAATTGAAATTTTGAAAATGTGATGTTTGATATTCTAGTTCACTTCCTTGTTTACTATTAGGAAAGGTGCATCGACATTGCTCCCAACATTAAGAATATAAAAAAATAGTTTTTGAAATATGAAATAGAAAAACTTCATTTTTAATCTATAATATTTATTTTTTGTCAAAATAATATTTTGGGTTGTTCAACATTCCTTCCAAGGTTGCTCGATGCATAGATCTCTTAGAGATTTACAATTAAAAAAAGCACCAACAACTTCCTAGATCAAACATTATAGTCTTCAAAAGTTAAACCTCCTACATTTGAAATTTATTAAAAAATCTACAACACATAAAAGAGTTATAAGAGGAAGTTACATTTGTTGATGAACTTATGGTATCTTTGAATAGAAATAACGGAACAAAAATAAAAACCCAAGTTCATGAGTGAATTGTAACAAGCTTATGGTGAGTGGAAGGAATATGTTATTTTTAGCATGTGGACTCATCTTGGGATTTGTGTTGAATTTCTCACTAGAGATTTAGGCACCACATTATAACTAGTGATTTTGTAATTATCATTTCATGATTTGATGTATTATTTATCTTATTTATTAGGTGTTGAGATTGAGGTTTTGATAGTGAGCTTTGTAGGTATTGTTATAATGCTAGAATTATTTTAAATTTATAGAACTAGTGATACCTCTATGAAGACTTAGACTTTCACTTTATTGTAACCCTCGATTATTGAATAATGCATTGAGTTGCTTTAAAGTGTGGGACTTTTTTTCAAAAGTATATGTTCCATACAAGTCACTATGTTATAATATATTATTTTTTGTGTTTATTTAATTTATGTGATTACATTATATTTTATACATATATTCTCTCATTTATTAGTATAGGAAGAATATTCCACACCTTTCCTTCATTTCACAAAACTAATCTATTTGATTGTCTATCTAAACATAGCATGTAGAACTAAACCTTGCATGTAAATTTGAACTAAGTTGAATTTGATACTAGGATTTTGTTTGCCTTATTTCTGCAACATGTGTCTAAAAATGGGTAGTGTTGATATACACCAAAGAGTTTTCTAAACTCATATTGTTCTCCTTTAGTCCAAACCATGTCATCAATTTAATGATACAACAATGATTGAAGACATAGGCAATCTGTAGTATGCCTAATGTAACAACCTAAATAAAAAATTAAAATTTAATCAAAATTCTTCTTTCTTTCTTTATTTGATCCCCCATAAATATAATTTAATTAGTGTGCATTGTATTTAATCTAAGGTTAAATCATGTTACTTAAATCATAAAGTAACTTTAAACTTTGATTATTTCTTTTAGAATATCGATGGGTAACCCTTTTTCTTAAAATTTGACCCTAAGAAATTCCACTTACCAAACTTATAGGAGACAAGCAATTTTTTGGGGGGTTTACTTGTCATATGAAAATATTTAATGCAATCTTTAAACCTATGTTGATAGATCATTACTAACTATATAATATCTTAGCAAGTTCCACTAGGTCAATGGGGATGATATTTGGTAATAGGTGTTTTTTTCATATATGAGGTGGTTTACCTAACTATTCCATCACTTAGGTCCTATTCACACTAGTTGTACTTAAGTTTACTAAGGTTGCACATAGGATACTAATCAATTTATGTCTCATGTCATAAGATTAAGACACACTTCATAATCTTATGCAATCTTATGTCTCACCTTGGTCTATATAACCAAAGAGTTCCCTTTATATTCTCAAATTTATTATCATTACATATTTGCTTCCATTGATAGAATAGTATTATTCTCTCATATTTTATCTCTCTTATTTTTTCATTGAAGCTCCTAGATCTTGGGTGGCTACATCTTCAACCAAATATTGCACTATACCAACTCTTACATGGTATCAAAGCTTGTTGGATTCCTTCTTGTTAGCCTTTATTGAGAAATTTAGGTTGCAAATATTGGTGGATCTTAAAAAATTGAGTATACTCCTCTCTTTCATCATAGGGTGACCTAAAGAAATGGAAAAACTTGATAGAAATACTAGATTTGGGGGAATCCTCTTTGTTACTTTGTATAGAATGTTCATTTTGGAGCATGATGGTGCAAATATGAGGTCATCGTTGAGTTTAGAGTGTTCAAGAAAATTAGTTTATCTTTTGATTTGTACAAATTGGACATGTGAGGGCAGATCTACATGGGTTTGAAGTTGGGAGGTAATTGACATACCCATAAGGTGTATGCAATTTTGAGTATTTTGGGTCAAATTTGACACTAACATGTTGTGTCCAAGAAGCATAAGAACCTGAAGATCAACTACCAAATAGTAAAATTTTGGACAATTTTGCCTCATGCCCTCAAAAAGAAATTTAGCCCCTTCATTATACAACCATTCATACTAAAATGGTGGAAAATGGGGGAAAACAATAGTTCCTTTAATGTGGAGAAATTGTGGTTTAAGACCCCTCTTCCCAATATTTCCTTAGAATGCACCAACCACAAAGCTAGGAAATTGAATTTCAACAGGTAAAAGGTGAGTCAATCAGACCTAGGTTGGTAATTATTTAAGGATAGGAAATGATAAGGAACAATTTGAAATAGTGCACCTAAATAAATTATATTGCCTAAATTGTAAATTGTAGATTCCCAAAGATATATCTAGACTATAGCAACACTTTGTAGGAAAATCTAGGAGATATATGAGACAACGTACCTATCACCAAAAGTTGATTTTGAGGTGTGTAGAGGGAACGGTTCACCCCTAGCTGAATGGGACTTTGTGATCCTTTCCATAACTTCAAAATCTGATATTGTAGCCCTTTTTCTGATCTTTGTTCTTATACTTGCAAATCTCCATCTTTAGATCTAGACCTGTAATGCAAAAGGAATTGTTTGTTTTTTTGTATTGGGGTTTGCTTTAGTCAAACCCTATTTTGGTAATTAAACCTTGATAAAATGATAAATATCAGATAAAAGAAAGTGTGTGAGATTGAACCTTATGTGTGTCTAAGGTTGTTATAAGTTAAGATGCAAAGAAACCCTACTCAAGTACATTAGAGTATGATTCCTATATGGAAATGACAAGATCCACTTAGGGAGAAGTCAAAACACCCTAAATAAATCTAAAAAACAATAATACTTTGTTGTAGGATACTCATAGAATGAATCTTGAAGATGAGAACAATAGGAAACAAGTTATTAGGTAGACGAAAGTGGCCAAATGTGTCTCCCAATCCTATAATCCATCATGTTCTTCTATAGCCATCAACGTTCAATCATGTGAAAATTCTTGATTAAATCTACAAATGGACTTGAAGACCTACAATATCAAGAAATTTTTCTCCAAGACTTTTAACTTTTCTTTATTTAATACTCCTTCTCATGTTCTAGCTTTGAATTGCTGAAAAAACTAGGCTTCTATAGGCATTTCTCTAATTTCCCAAAAATTAGATCCTGATTGCGAACAATTTTAAGTTGAATTTGGAATGTTAAAATGTCACCAAAAAGCTATTAAAATTAGGTCCTAGCACATAAAGGAGACCCATTTGCGAATGGGTCCTAGCCTATATTTCTTGGACACATAATCCATGGTGATTTAAATATTAAATGCATTTATTTAACATTGGTTCCCCTTTTGGAAAATGGTAAAAATAAGGCTTTGGAATACATAATTTGGTAAATTATAAGCTTAATTATGTTCACTAAATTAAGGGAGCCATAGTGTGAAATTGTAAACGTATACAATTTCTTACACTACATTTAGCCCCCATTTTAGTAAGAGTATAGACTTGCACTCAAACTCACACTACAGTAGAGAAATATATGTCAATGGAGGTCCAATTGTACAATTATTAGAGAGATAGGATAACTAAGGATCAAGGAGGTGGTCAAGCCCCCAAGATCTAAGATCCCATGACAAACCAACAAAGGCACAAAAGAACACACACATCTATAACAACAAAACAAGGTACACCAACATACAATGTCAAAGCTAATGTAAAAAAGGAAAAAGGATGGACTTGTGAGCCTATGTTGTATGTCCATAAACTATGCCAATGCTACACTAGTTTCAACACTCGTGAACAAAGCGAGGTAAAAATGCCAAGTTCACCTCAAGGGGTGTAAAAAAAACTCACCTCAAGGTGTGCAAATAAAATTCACCTTAGGGAGTACAAAAAAAAGGTAACAATAATAAAAGGGGCATTATTTAAATCATGAAAGGTCACACCTTAGGGAACATCACACTTGACATCACCACCAAGAGAGGAATAGTCGAGGAATAAAAGATTCGCACATTAGGGAATGCAAGCCATAACATTACCACCAAGAGGAATATCATATGCCAAGAAAAGATCACTCTTATGGGACATCAAGCCTAATATCACCATAAAGAAGACACATCACATGAATTAAGAAAACCACACATTGATTGATAAGGTCACACTTCCTAGGAGATGTATAGTATCATCACTAAGAAGAGACCATGCAAACAATAAATGGGGGACTATATATGCCCCCCCTTAAAATGTTAGTGTACTCACTACACTAATTTTTAAAGGAGATAGCTAGGGATATCAATAAGAAATACACCTAGGACAAGGCTACCTAACCCTCACCTCCCAAGTGTAGGAAAAACCAAGATAAATTATGATATGGGACTCCTTGCAACATAAAATATAACTATGTATAAATTTCAATACATGTGGTAGTAAGCATGTTATAATTCTACAACTATCACATGACAAGGAGTAAACACTTGTTTGTCTATTATATGATCATATTAACTTTCAAGAGGATCAAATCCTTTCAATACCTTCTTTAAAGCATGACATTCATCAATAACATGTCCAAGTGTTCTATGATATGTATAGCTTAACATGTTTGTACTTTTTTGTTTCTTATTTTCTTCGATAGGTGGTGATGTAATCAGTCCTAGGTAGAGAAATTTATCTAAGGTTCATTCAATCTCGGTTATAGTATGTAAAAATGGTAGCTTCTTAAGTTTATAGGGATTTTTTTCTTACTTGATTGAGCAACTGTTTGATGTGAAGGTGGAGGATCTTGATATCCTAATCCCTTAGTTTCTTTAGATGGTATTTTTTTTAAGAGAGAATGGACTTCATGCTCATTGCAAGTGTCACATCCTTGGTTTTTCAAAATTCTAAAGCCTTGGTCATAAGTTTGTTCCAAATCAATAGGTGTATTGGTAATTTTTCCCATATAGGATAAGAGAGTCTCAAATGGCATGAATTCCTTTTTTTTACTATCAATGTTTGCTTACATGCTCTTTTATTGAGATACACCTTGTGGTTCAATTTTGGGATGTAAAAGATTGAACATGTCAAGTGGTGGAATTATGGGAGGAGTTAGTTATTGACATAGGTTGTTAGGCCATTGCATTGAGGGATAAAATGGTGTATTTTGGTAAAGGTTATGCAAGGATCTTTGTATGAATTCATGCATGATATCTTCATCTTCACCCAAGATATCTATTTCATGATGACATTCATTGGGAGGTGAAGGATGATCATGAATGGTCTCAATTGCAATAGGATCATCACCAAACACACAACTTGAGACATCAACCAAAGAATTCAAGGACATCCACACTTTACCAAAATGCATATCCATGATGAAATTTTGTCAATTTTATGCAAGTACATAGTGATATTAAATAAATTAAAATGCAACTTTCAAATTTGAAATATGATAATGGATTGAATTAAAATGATGAATTTTAATGTACATTTTGATTATAAATAATGCACTTCCTTTTTACCAAATTAACGAAAATTCTTCATAATATGCAATCTTTAAAGCACAAACAAAGATCTACAAGTACAAGGAATATGAGAAAACAAAAATAGAAATGTGTGAAATAATTTGTAGAAGCACTTGTACAAGGACAGGGTCACCCAAGGGCGAATGAGTATTTGTACAGGGGTCTGAAAATTTTAAATTTGAGTGTTTTAGTTAATGTTTATAATTGTTGTTTCTGGTTGCGAAATGGAATTACAATGACTATTTTTTTTAGAATTTTCTAATGAAATGCAAGTGCAAATGTATGACAATTTGTAAACAAAAGTGACAATTTTGAGTGTAATTTTAAAGGAAAATCTTATCTAAATGACTAAAACACAAACTAATACAAACTATGTTGTAAAATGTATGCAATATTTTTATATTTTTATGAATTTTTAATGATGCAAAAATGCAAGTTGTAACCCTAAATGAAGAATTCAAAACATGATGATGCAAAACCTAGATCTAGGGTTTAAGAGACTTCCAAATCAGAAAGGTATGATGTCAAATTTTGGGTTCATCAAAATGAAAAGGTGCGAAAAGGGGGAAAACCCTAGTTGGACCTTAATAAATTATGGTGTAAGGTCCCTCTTCTTAAGATTTCATTAGAATGCACCAACCAAAAATCCAATAAATTAACTTTCAACCTAAAACATGAGTCAATCAAACTTAGGTTGGTGATTCTTTAAGGACAGAAAATGATTAGGAATTATTTGAAATAATATAACTAAATGAGCTATATGATCTAATTTGTAAATTGTAGATTCTCGAAGATATAAAAACTATAACAACACTTTTAAAATAGATACGGGAGATATATGAGAGAATGTACCTATCACCAAAAGTTGATTATGAGGTGTGCAAATGGACTAGTTTTCCCCTAGGTGAATGGGTCTTTGTGATCCTTTCCAAAACTTAAAAATATGATGTTGTAGCCCTTTGTTTTCTCTTTGTTCCTAAACCTACAAATCTTCATCTTCGTATCTAGACCTACAATAAATCTGTAAAAGAAATTGTTCATTTTTTTTATTGGGGTTTGCATCAATCAAACCCCTATTTGGTAATCAAACCTTGATACAATGATAAATATTTGATAAAAGATAGTGTGTGAGATCCAACCTTATGAGTGTCTAATTTTTTTATAAGCTAAGATGCAAAGAAACCCTATTCAAGTGCATTAGAGTATGATTCCTATGTGACAATGAAAAAATCCACTTAGGGAGAAGTCAAAACACCCTAAATAAAATTGAAACACAATAATACCTTGTTGTAGGTTAATATTAGAATGAATCTTGAAGATGAGAACAATAGGAAACAAGTCATTAGGTAGAGGGAAGTGGCCAAATGCATCTCCCAATCCTATAATCCATCATTTTCTATAGGCATCAACCATCAATCATGTGAAAATGCTTAATCAAATCTGCAAATGGACTTGAAGACCTACAATATCAAGAAATGCTACTCCAAAACTCTGAAATTTTCTTGCTTGAATACTCCTCATGTTCTAGTTTTGAATTGATGAAAAAACTAGGCTTTTATAGGCATTTTTCTAATTTCTTGAAAATTAGATCCCAATAACTGGCAATTGCAAGTTTAATTTTGAATGTTAAAATGCCACCAAAAAGCTATTAAAATTAGGTCCTAGCACATAAAGGGGACCCATTCACCCATGGTTGAATGGGTCGTGGCCTATATTTCCAAGACACATAATCCATGGAAATTTAAATATTAAATTCATTTATTTAATATTGGTTCTCCTTTCAGAAAAGAGTAAAAAGGGGCTTTGGAATTCATAATTTGGCTAATTAGAAGCTTAATTAAGTCCAATAAATTAAGGGACCCTTGAAACATAGTGTGAAATTGTAAAGGTATACAATTTCATCGTAATTACAAAGCAATTACCACAACAAAGCTTGAGGCGAATTGCACCTACTATTTTATGTTGATATGGATATGTTCTAACCTATAGTTAATTGTTGTAGTATAATACATAGGCTTAATAGTTGTTCATATACCATTGTTTCAAATTATAAATTTCTATACCTTATTGTAGGAGAAAATCACTGGGGGATTCTATACATAAGACACCATTGTTTCAAATTCAAAATTGTTGGCTCTTTCACAATTGTTTGCTTCATTTATTTGATCTAAGACAACCTGATGTATAGAAGATGCTCTCAAAATCACAGTAAAATCCTTTATTCCAAGATGACTATTCAGAATCTTTCCCATTATAACAATGAACAAAAGATTAACTTGAACTTTGCAAGAGTTTCATCAAATTCTACTTTTCCACTCTCTTTTCCATTCTAAATTTTATTCCTGATTTCATCCATGAAGAACTGCCTCGGCCTATAGATCCTGATGTTAGCCATAACTTTACCAAGTGTTGAGGATAGCTTCAAGTTTATTATAAATCTATATTTATTTCTAATTTATAGCTTAATTGAACACTTAAAAAGATAGTAGTATTTCTATCACTTTATCAAGTTAAAATGATAACACCCCTTTCTTTTTCTTTCTTTTGGTAGTATATGTATTTACTAAAATCTTATATTTATATCTTTCAATTGTTTGTTAGTTTACAAAAATCATCTTTTATGTTTACATAATCTATAAACCCATCATTCTCAAGACTAATTTGTCCCTAAATCACTTGGGATTTAGATCAACAAGAGATATTTTACAAATTATTTTTAAAATAAGTCATGTTCTTAAATGCTTCTATCATGTTCAAGTTGTGAAATTAATCTTCTCAACTAGTACAATTCATCGTCACTATAAAAATGATCAAATAAAATAAATATTTGAATATTCATTCATCTCACCATTGTAGCCAAACCAATAAAGCTAATATTATACCCAATTTACATACATACTGTAGAGAAGGGGGATTCGCTACTCACGAGTCTTTTTATTCTCAATAAAATCCCAGGAAGCAAACTACTCTAAACTAACTCAAGGAACAAAATGAGAGTTTCATAATCAAAATGAGTAGTAGGTCACAAAGGTTTTCTAGACAAACTAGCAATTTTTTAGCCACAGGACAATAGTGTGGAGTTCATACTACAACAAGGCATGCTAGAGTCCCAGAGGCATGCTAGTATCCCGTACAAACTAAAAATTGAGAATTTCTCAAAAAATAGCATAGTGACTACTTCTACCATGACTACTAAGAAATCTTGAAATGCGAAAAAGTAACAGAAATATGATAGAACTAGAATACAATAAAGTAAATGATAAGAATAAAGAGGATAAATAAAGTGCTCACAACAAACCAAGAAATGAAGCCTCCAGCAAGTGAATATCTTCAACACCTACACACATAAGATCGAGGGAAAAATGTTGGGGCTATTTAGGGGCTTGCCTCAGTCAAACGCCTATTTCAGTGTTCCCACCTCCATGGACAACTAATTAGATAGAGATAATTAATAGATTGAAATGAAATGAAGACAAGAGTGATAAAAGTAATCCCCACTCAAGGAGGAGAACCTGTATCATGAAATAGAGATGCAATAGATAGGGAATGTGAGAAATCCTAAAATGCTCAAAGATACAAGGCACAAGATAGATATCACTTGCAAGGCTTGAGGAAGCCAAAGAGAGAGAGAGAAATAGTTGTGAGAGCCAAGAGAGCAATGTAGAGCATTGTAAGAATGTGAGAGCTTGAGTCTGCTATAGAAAGTTGTAGAGAGCTATGCAATTTTGAGAGAGAATGTCCAAGAAAAGAGAAGAGAGTTCAAGATAGAACCCAAGAAGACCAAATGGATTGAAAAGATAGCATTTAATTTCATAATAGGAGGGAAAAGAAGGCTCTTGAGTCATTACAAAGTGTCTCAGGCCATTACCACCAACAAAAGTAGCCAACAAGTGGCAAGGCACTTAGAAATGATCATTTGAATGTCAAAATGTCACAAGATTCTAGTGTAGTGTGTGGACATCTATGTGGTATGCTAGTGTCCATATACATCATGCTACAAAATGATGAGAACAGTAGAACCACAAAGTTTGACACAAAGCTGACACGTGAAGGCGGTTGCTGAAAAAGGGGTCCTAAGCATCCTGAGACGGGAAAAAGACTAATGCAAGGGCTAAAATGAACCTACACAAATACTAAGGGAGTGGACACTAAATTGGATACAAGAATGTATGTGAAATTATAAGGGGTGCAATTTTACGACATTACACATACATATACCTACATCAAAGAAACATAAATTATCAAACTATGATATCAAAAGTAATAGAAAGTAAAATATACAATTAGCATGGGAAAACTTTCATGTCTTCAAACCTATTCACATTAAAGAATTAGCTTGTACTTATCTTTCATAGCAATAGAAAATGAGATATTAAAATATAATAAAAAATTGTAACATAGAAAAAAATAGGAAACATGGTAATATAAAAATAAAACATGAGATAAAAGTATAAAGATATTATGATTTAATAAATGTACACATTTCATTATTCTTCTTTAATTCAACTAATTATGTTTTAGTTGATTTTTTAATTCAACATTTTGTTGTCTTTTATGAATAGTAAAGAAAATAAAACACCTAAGAGGAGGTGTTGAGGCTAATGCCCATTTCAAGCTATATGAGTATAGGGAGAATTCAAGTTCAATTTTAACTAAATATTCTAACATTATGGCACTCACAAAACCCTGCAAGGAAATTGAGTCAATATAGGAAAAAAAAAACCCCAAGAGCCCTAGTGATAGTCTTTACTATAGGAG
The DNA here is from genome assembly GCA_007258455.2 of Sequoia sempervirens. Classification (NCBI taxonomy): domain Eukaryota; kingdom Viridiplantae; phylum Streptophyta; class Pinopsida; order Cupressales; family Cupressaceae; genus Sequoia; species Sequoia sempervirens. The sequence continues at coordinate 48,767,004 of VDFB02000008.1, read as the reverse complement.
GAGAGAAATAAAAGGGCTAGGTGTTGAAAAATAGAGGTAATTGGGTATGTGCAAGATCATCTTGGAAAAAATAGGCCCTTAAGTGGCAAAAAATTCAAAAAAATTAGAGTTAGGCAACTTCACGTAAAAATTTGAATAATTTATCTATATTATTTCAAAAATATGTAAGAATAGAATCTGTAGAAAATTGAATGTATTTTCTAAGCTACTAGGTTTATTTAAAGAAAAAAAAATCTATTTGGTGAAAATTTCAAATTTCAATGCAGTAGTACTTCAATTTTAGGGGAAAAAATAAGAAGTAGGTGTCTGTCTGACCACCCTAATTGCAATAAAAAGATAATATTTTTTATAATATTTTAGATATAATTAGAGGACTCATGTCCCAATGTGATGCATATTTTTTTATTTTTTTTCCAAGTAAATAATTAATTATGATTTTTTTATTACAACTTTTAAAAAATATTAAAAACCCATATGTCTTACCACCTTAACTTAGTCAAAACTTCATAAAATTCTTTTTTTTTTGTTTTAATCCTATAGTATCCAAAGCATACAATGTGATACATGTTTTGAATTCAAAAAATGTGATACCATTTGAAATCTATAGATGTTTTTCAATCAGCCTATCGATTAGGACTTTAGTCATAATTCAAATAGAAAATGAATAATAATTATTTATTAAATTCAATGTAAAGCATAATTTATATTGGTGGAAATCTAAGAATCTCCTTTAAAAACCCTTTTTGTTTCATCAATTTTGGGTAAAAAAAAGTCATCAGCCACATACTCTACACATACCCATTATATCGCCACTTTTTGGCCCATCATGATCCTGCACATACCCAATCATGTAGCTTAAAACTTGTAAAACTATGTGACTGTTGATATAATTAAGTGTTCTTTGTTACAAATTCTTTGTGTATGATTATCCTTTTAGATCATTTTTACCAATTGTAGAAAGAGATAGAAGATTGTAGAAGAATGAGACAAGAAGATAGAAGTGACACAACATATACGTGGAGAAACCTTTTCGGGAAAAAACTCCACCACCGGAATCAATAGTGCTTGTATTATTTAACCTTAGAAAAATATTACAATAATATTGTATCAATCCATAATTGATATTCTTCAAATGGCTTCAACAATCCTTCTTTACAAGCTACAATAAACTCTGATAAAACTCTCTTCAACTTACTGCAATTAATAGACAATAATGAGCATTGTAAACTCCAAAGAGTTGTCAATTACAAGAGTACAAATCTCCTCTCAAAAACCTGCGCCTATTTTGTGCAAGTAGAGTTTCATCATGTAACATGAAGTCAAAACCAAAGTCTCCTCAATTTAGGCATCCCAAACTAAACTCCTAACTGATCATTGGTCAAGAAAATATCTTCCAAGCTTCTCCTAAAATTTGGCACCCAAGAATGGGCCCACTCAACTCAACCTTGTAAATACTTTCTCATGAAAAAGGTGTTAACTCAAAGATTCCAACTTGGGCACCCAAAGTGGGACCAAGTCAATCTTTGTTAATAGAAACATATCTCTTCATCAATTCATGCAAACAATATGCATGATTGATCATCCTCGCTTAACTAAATGTATCCACCTATTATCTGTCATGCAACTAAATTCATTAGTCATGCAACTAAATTCAACTAGCATTCAATTGAAACTAACTACATGCAACTGAAGATAACTAAACCATAACTGAACTAAACTAAACTAAACTCCACTCATGTAAATATCAATCCCTAACTTGTAGGATCTTTACATGCATTACTAAAGTGTTATCTATTCTCCAAATAGTTAACTTAAGCAAGGTAGGTTCCACCTTCCATGTGGGTGCCCCATGTGCTCCTATTATTTAGGAACTCTTCTTGGACACCTTCAAATGTTCCTATCATTTAGGAATAATTACAAATGTCAATTTACATGTTCATTTCATTCGAATTTAATCTCTTTCTAATTCTAGTGTTGGGGAAGACTTTCCAAGGACTTACGAGATACATGAAATATGTTTAGGATTGCAATTAAATGGCATCCTATTCCCAACACTAGGAAGCAGAAGGAAATGTAGAAATTAATCTTAGATTATGTTGTGCTAAAGAGGGTCAATAAATGAAGGCATTTTGAGGAAGAGAGTAATTGGTCTATTGTATATGATGAGATTTATAGACCAAATATACAAGATACTAGAGTTTCCTATGAGGTACTTCTTAGTACTCTACAAAATAAATTTACAACCAGCCAAATGATATCTTGAGAAGTGTTCACTATCTTGAATAACGACTAGATTACAAACCCTAATAGAAAGGAAATAAAAAATTTACCAATTATCTATTATCAAATCATTTTACACATTTTGATTCTACCAATTACCCTTATGTGGACAATATAGGGACATGTTTAGGAACAATTGTTGGGGAAGCCCTTGAAATTGACATGGTTTTTTCTATTTAACTTGAGGAACAGGAAGAGGATAGCAATTTAGATCATAGTGATGGGTAGTATACTAATAAGATGTATATGGGTTGTATTGATGACAATGAAGTTGGAAAAGGTAGTTGAGGATTAAATATTCCACATCTTTCCAATTTTGTTGAGTTCTAATGTATGCTAAAAAGAAGTGATATATATAAATAATATAATTATAAAATATGTCAATTCCTTCAACAACCTTGAGGAAAGTGTGATATGTGTGTTTGTGATTTAAATAAATATAACTATAAGAGAAATGCCTTCAACAAACTTGAAGGAAAATAACACTACAAATGTAACTAAGGAAAAAAATTAGTTTACCAAGGCATTTAAAATACTTGAAGGAACTTAAATTAAAAATAAAAATAAATCATTTATAAGCCTTAATTTCCATTTGTGAATATATCTACAAAGATATCTATAGTGTGGCAATAATAATTTCATAATGAAATAGAAGAATATAAGAAGGATAGTTATATCTATAAATTCAAATTGTAAGGATTTTGAACTTTTAAAATGTCATTTTTAACTTTAACCACTTTACTAGAAAAAATCCCAAAATTTAGCATCCAACAAACACATTTTTGAAATATGAAAAAAATTGAAATATTGTAAGAGTGCAAATTTCATATGGAGAAAATATTTAGAAATTTGTTTTCCTCCCCCTTCAACAAGACTAAAACCCCAAATAAAAATATAAATTGAATACAAAATCTATATAAAAATAATCACAAAAAAACCCCTAAATCTAATACAATGAGGCCCTCTAACAATCAAAACTCACTCTCTTTTTCAATATTCTTGTATTTTTCTTATATAACCAAATAAAAACCATAAATCTATGAAAGATATAAAATTTAAAGGAATTTGTATGCTATTAATTTATAAAAAATATAGATGAGATTATATGTGAAATCTAGACGATATTTTTTTCATGATAAATCAATCGCTTTTACAACTTTTCAACCATTGATCTAGCAATACAACTATTCCTCCAACAAATTCTCTCACTTAAATAACCTATCAACATAATAAAATATTATCCTTTGTTTCCACATCATTTAGTAAGTGTAATGGTGTAAATTTGTACCTAGGAAAATTTCTCATTAATTTACCCTTAGCTTAGCCTTACAAGTTTGATGATGCAAAAACCCACTGCCTTCATCCTCATCTTCCCACATTTCCTTGTTTTTTTGTGTCGATGGATGAATATTTGTTGGGGAGGTGCACGTGTCGCATGGACATCTGCATGTTGCGCTACCATCCTAACAAATTTCTACCTCTAGAATCCACAAAAATATTATGCTTCCTAATTGCTAGTGAAGGTAACATCTCCTACCAACTCTTGACCAATGAAAATGACTCCTTTCCTCCATTTTACCCATTCTATCAAGTTCTCTTACTCTCTCTTACATTCTCTAACTCGCTCTCTATTCACTTATTTCATTCTCAAGCTCAATCTCTCACTTCTTGATCATTATTGCTCTATCTTATTGTTACCAGCTTTCTACTTGCTCTCTACAGTGTCTTCTTTCTTCAACACCATCGTCACTGTAGGTTTACGAAGCTCTACCTCCTTGGAATGGTGGTGTCATTCTCTTCCTTCTTCTATCAACCTTGAGTGCTTTTGGTAGGGAAGGTAACATTGTGTCTTTTCATTTTGCATCTATTATCTTGTAGAGTAGCATCTAGGTTGTCATTCCTCTCTACTTTAGTGTGTCATTTTTATTCTTTTCTTGATCACTTTCTCTATATCATTGCATATTTGGATGTTCATGGAGATGGGAACACCAAAATAGTAATTTGATCGAGGAAGACCTCAAAACATAGCCTAATATTTTTCCTATTTTTGTGCGTGTAGGTGCAAGTTCATCTGCTTGGAGTTATAGATGGAGAGTTGGACCATGCATGAGTTATCTCTCTCTCCCTTTCTTCACCATTTCATCATTAGGATAGATTTATAAGTATTCTTCTTGTTGTACTACTTATTTCCATATTTCATAGTAAACTGTTAAATTGTAAATCTCCAATATATGTCCTGAAGACTCCAGCACAATGTGTTGAAGTTTGGTTCCTGCATTGTCATCCTCAGACAAAGAGTTGTCTGATTTGCAATCTGAGAACCTTATAGTTTTCTCACTTGATTTTCAAAAACACCTATCATTAGCATAAAGGAAATAGAGTTTTGTTTTCCCTTCCTTTTCATTCTATCCTTTCCTTTTCAATCTATTAGTCAATTTGAAGTAGTTTAGGGTAGTTCGTTCCTTGAGGCTCTCCTGTGACTAAGAGCCTTAGTGGTGACAAATCCCCCTACTCTACATTTTTGGTGAACCCAATGTGAACATCCTTATTTTTGTTTCTTGTTATCATAAATTTCTCTAATGTCCTAGGTGCATTGTAGATTTGTGTGTCACAAAACGTGTAGCTTTATGAACCCATCTCTAACCCCTAGATGTGTAGTTAGAAGGACTCTTGGATCTTCAGGAACAAAATCTAGGTAGGTCACTATCTACTAAAATCAATCTTTTGCATCTTCTGAGCTAGTTCCATCTTACATGAACATGGTCTCGTTCACGTGTAACCCTTCTCCTAAAAATATGAGTGCAATGCCTAATATAACTTTCACCTCACATGATTTCCTATAAGTAAGAAGCCTTCCCCATTATACATTCCTGCCCATATTAATGGAAACATTGTAATTGGTGTCTTAGTTGATATGACGAGTTGGGTTAGTGTGATAATGAAGGAGACTTTGTTTATAAATATTTTAAATAAGGAGAGATATGAAGAGTCATAGACCACTTCCTGTACCCAGGATGGACTCTCTATGGCCCCTATGGGTGTTATTTATTTATCAATCTTGGTAGGACTTAAGGTTGTTTATGTGTCATTTATTGTGATCCCAAAGTCTGACCTATTCTAAGTTAGGCTAGGAATTGTGTGGCTAGCCTATGTGAACATTGTTGCCTATGTAGTCCATAAATGCTTAAAGTTCCCCCATGAAGGAATTGTGCACGTGGTGCATGACATTGACTATAAACCATTGGTGTTGCATGGGGGCTTCTCACTAGATCACTTTTGGCCTGCCCCGGTCGAACCTCTCCCTCTTATCAGAGATTTTTTATATAAGGCTTATGTTAAATACAAGACTAGGGGCTCAGTATCAAAGGTTAGTTATCTAGTGTCTCCTTATGATATCTTTGTAAAATCCTCTATGATAGCAGAACAAAAAGTTGCATCTTCGTGGATCCAAGGGAAAGGGGAAGATTTCTTGCACTTTAAAGACTTCTCCTTTTGTATCTTTGTTTCCATCTACTTTAGCTTCTTGTCCTGTTGCAGCATCTTTGACTCCCACTCATGTTCCTCATATATGAAGCACGATGGTCCCACATGGCAAAAAGTGAAGCATCAAATTTTTTAGCTTCATATGCTACTCGCAGTTCCCTAAACCACTGTTTATGGCAAGGGGAATTCTTCCCATGGGTTTGTTCTTGTGTCTTGGCCTCTGCAGCATCCTACTATTCCTCCACCTACTTCTAGGGTAGAGAACAAGAAGATACCTATCACTGAGGTGCTTGTTTCTACTTCTCCTCCTATGGTTGGTTTTGCTCTTGTGCTTCCTCCTCCTACTCCTACCTAAGAAACCATCCAGGATTCCATTGGAAACAGTTATGGAGGATACACTTGCGCTTGAGTAGCAACCTCTGGTCTCTTCTCAGGTCATGACTTCCAATGCCTACAGCCAATGTAACCATCTTGTGCATGAGTGCAAGTGTAGCAAAAGGCTTTGGCCATAGAGCATGCCACCTTGCAAAAGACATGGGAGGATCTTGTGGTGTCTATCTCTGCATATTTTTCTATTGTTCCACTTTCTTTTATTGGTTTTTCCTTGTTTCCCATCACCTATGTCTTGCTTTTGGCTCCTCTGATGGGTCCCAATGATGCTCACCCCAAAAGGGTGCAAGTTTTCATCACATCCTCCATAGAGCCCTCTCTCTTGATGTCCCTCTCAGATATCCCTCCTTTCTCATAGCCCACTAACATGCCGAATACAATGATGGTGTATGTTGCGGCTTTATCTTCTTCCTCCTCCATTTCCACTTCTTCTATGGGGATTTTGCATCCTCTATTGAAGCATAAGCTAGAGGATTCCCTCACTGTACGTGGAGGTCAGAAGAAGAGTTCACCTTCTTCGGAAGCTAGTTTTGTCTTGGCTAGGGAAAAATTTAAGAAACCGCCCCCTTGGCGAAGGTGTAAAGTCCTGGTGAATCTTGTATACTTCCCGATAAAAATATTAATTTTAGTGGTGATTTTTTTCCTTTTTTCGTGAAAAAAATAATGTCCATTGGCAAATATTTTCTAATCACTAGAAGTTTGTGGAAAATCTTGGCAAAATGCAATTTTTTTTAAAACCACTAAAATTTTTCCTTTGGCAATTAAAATCTATTTCCAAGCCAATAAAATATTTCAATTGGTGAATTAAACCTGTTTTCAAACCAGAAAAAATAATTTTGTTGGTGATTCATTTTTTTTTTCAAACTAAAAAATAAAATTCATTGGCGAATTAAACCTATTTTCAAATGATTAAGAAAAAAACATTAGCGAATTAAACATAATATCAAACTAATAAAAAAATGCATGAAAATAAAGATTATTTCCCTCATTATTTTCATCAACCATCCAAAAATCACCTATAGCTATAACAGTTTTTTCAAAAAAGCATCTTAACATGCTTCATAACAGAAAAAGTAACCCTTCCCAACTAAAACCAGTTCACAACTATTTGTATCTACCTTACATATTTCAACAAGCCAAAAATTTAGTACTAGTCTTTCGTTAATTCTACAAAAACCCTACAAAAATTAGAAATTCAAATAGTGTTGCCCATTTCATAACCAAATTTCCTTGTTGCTTTTCCTTTCATCTTTCACTTCCTCGCATTCTATTTGTTTGCTTTCATACACTTTTCCTTCACTTTCACTTGTGCTTCCATGCAGTCTACCTCCGCTTTTTCTTGTGTTATAATTGCTTCCACCTTCATTAGCTCTATAAAGAGCTTCAATGCTTGCCATCCTAACCTTGCTTCTTCCCTGCATCAATTTTTAATCTCATCTTTCAGCCAATGCACGAAAGGGATGCATCCTTCTGCCCCTTCCAATTCCACATTTTCAAAGCCTTTCCGAATATCAAAACCTTCACCTGGAACTACCCATTCAAGTATTGATTCTAATCCTTCCAAGAAATCTCTATGTATAATCATCTCCATCACTTCTCTCACTATGCTTGTCGATTCCCCCAAGTCCAAACCCCATGCTATAGTCAAGGAGTATAAATCCATGTTAGTCCTATATCTATGCCTCATATTTCCAAAGGATTTCCCCAAAATCATCCGCACACTTTGTACGAACCTCCCATCAGTGAATAAAAACATACCCATTAATCTTTTGTCAGAAGCTTCATCATAAAACAGGTTTAATTGCCTCCTCGAACATAGAGTGAAGTTGGCCTCCACTTGAAAATTGCAGCAGCTACACCACCACCACCACCACTCTTTCAGAACTTTTGTGTACCTTCTTCTCCATGCCAAACTCTATTATTAACTTCGCTAATCGAGGGTCGAGAGGTAATAATTTTCAAAACTCCACATGTACCAATCTTAATTACCCATCGACCCTCTAGTCATGTCCACTTGCTAAAATTTTCCCATGATCTTCACTTCATAAATGCACCATCCTTGCCACCTTTCCTATCTTAATTCACCAAAGTCAGGGTTTTGGTGCTTTTCGTAACCTTAGTTGCCACCTTCCCTATCTTAATTCACCAAATTCGGGGTTTTGGTGTTTTTCCTAACCTTAGTTGCAAGTCTTTCTTGGTCATCTTTGTAGCCAGTGGGTCGGAGGTTTCAAAAACTTTAAAACTTCAGACTTTGGTTCTAAGGTTTCAAATTTCAGCAACCATGCAGCATTATAGACCATGACCATTTGATGAATTTTCGATGGATGGTTGTAGTTGCATTCCAGAAGTATATCTCTCAAGCACTAGATTTGTGAATTGAAACTTCCAGATTTACAATAGAACCGTTAGATTTTCAGAAATCAATGGTTGAGATTTTATTAATTATGTAGGTCTATTGTTCATCATGCTCTTTTTTACTGTTTAATATTGCCTAAGTCATACCAAAATATTTTATGACAAAGCCTTAAATCTTAACTCTTTAATCATGAGGGTTGAGTCTCATCAACCTAGCAATGTCCCCATTTTAAATTATGTATGTGCATAAAGTTTGTTTTAAAAGAAGGACCATTCGATGAAATTTTAATGGACGGCTATAGTTGCATTCCAGAATTAAATCCTTGAAGTACTAGACTTGCGAATTGAAACCTCTGGACTAACACTAGAACCGTTATATTTTCAAAAATCAATGGTTGAGATTTTATTATTTATTTAGGTATGTCGGTCATCGTGATCTTGTAAGCTTGTTTACCGTTTAATATTGCCTAAGTCAAACCAAAGTATTTTATGACAAAGCCTTAAATCTTAACTCTTTAATCCAGAGGGTCGAGTCTCATCAACCTAGCGATGTCCCCATTTTAAATTATGCACGTGCATAAAGTTTGTTTTAAAAGAGCGACTATTTGATGAATTCTCAATCCATATGGCTATAGATGCATTTTGGAAGTAAATCCTTGAAGCACTAGACTTGTGAACTAAAACCTTCAAAATAACACTAGAACCCTTAGATTTTTAGAAATCAATGGTTGAGATTTTATTAATTATTTAGGTATGTCAATCATCGTGCTCTTGTTTACCGTTTAATATTTCCTAAGTTAGACCAAAATATTTTATGAAAAAGCCTTAAATCTTAACTCTTTAATCCTAAGGGTCGAGTCTCATCAATCTAGCGATGTCCCCATTTTAAAAATAACTTTATTATTATAGTTTATTTGCATGTGCATTATGCAACCATCTTGCCATTTGTCGTGGGCATATCTTTTAAGCACTTGTTTATAAGGATTCAAGTGTTGAAATAAATGTTAATTGTCACATCAACGATAGTGGTGAATTATGAAAAGTGTGATGTCATACTGATTGTGTTCGTGCTAACTTCTATATATACTTCACCGACTTGATGTTCTTCATATCAAGTATAATATATTTGGCATTGATTTATTTCTTCTCTATTCTCAATTTAACTAAGATATTATGGAGTCTTCATGGTGTGTCATGCTACCCAAATTTTTCTAGGAGAAAATAAGGGATGATTTATACGACAGACAAAAGTTGGGTATGGTTTTTACAATTCCTTGTGTGCAGGTTGAGGATGCTATAAGAATAATTTGGGTAGGGAATGGCTTCAAAACATCCCTCATGCTCTATATTCTAAGGTATCTTCAACTTTCTTGTCCAATTGCGTGGAAATTTTTCTCAATAAATATTTGGTGAAGACGCTAGAAATATGTTATTTGCAACCTTTCATTTACTCTATTTCTTCGTTGGAGTTGGTCCTGGAGCATTACAATTTTGAAAGTGGGTTAGCGCATGTTGGTGGAATCTTCAGGAAAGTGGAATTGCATGCTTCTACAGCACAGGCTCTTGCCCTAGTTAATATGAGATGGGGTTTGCTATGTGATACGAAAGCTGAATCATTAAAGAGTTTGGAGTTTTGGAGGAAGGTTTTGGGTGATTCACTTTTCTTCTTTGATGTTAATTTGTTAAATTCAATTCACATTCTACTCAAACAATCGGTTTATGGCCTCAGTTAATGTTACAAAAAAAATTAGTAATGAATTGTGTGACATGTCATGTGTCTATATTTTACTGTACAACGTAATAGTTCTAAGTTTCTTGTAATATGTACTTTGTGACTAGTTTTTTGTCATGGTTAGTGACTTTTTGGCCATGCTAGTTATGTACTATGTACTTCAGTCTTTAGCAATAGCTACTTAAATTAAAATTCTTTTCATGGCTCCATTCTTGTAAATACCTTTTGCTTTGATCAATATAAAAATGTTAAATGTAGCTTTTAAAACTAATAGTAATTATCAACATATAGTTATGATCATAAGTGAGCGAAATTTATTGTGACTTATTAGGACATTGATAATGATTAAGGTAAAATGATACATTTAATTCTCTCTTTTCAATGCATCAAAGTACTCTACCTTTCATTTATTCTATTGAAATTCTTAATTTGGCTATGGTTTTGGGTGGCGGCATGGATTAATGCCATATGAATACCCAGAGTGATTGATTGGATAGCTTTATATTGAAAATTGCATGATGTTCTATAGAATCGTAGATGATGATGTCAATAATCTAATGATTTTGACAATCGACAGCTTGCGTGGCACTACCAATTTTGACAATTGACAGCTTGTCAGCTTGAGGTACAGTTTGCAACTTTGCATGTAGCCAGCTTGAGGTACTAATTAAGTTGGATTTTTGGTTTTTGTGAATTGCAATTATTACTAGTCAGTAGTAACTATACACAACCTCACACGTGACACATGTGAGGTGTACAAGGGACCAGGCTAGTAGTGGCACTTTTGGCCCATAAATAAGGATAGTGACCACAACTAAAATCATTCATTTAATTGTCAAAAGGGTTTTTATTTTGTAGGGTTAATAACTTAATAAGGATTCAGGAAGAAAATGATGTGGTATTATTGTGGATGCTCTAAATTCTCCTACATCCAGTTATGTAGTTACAGAGTAAAAGACCAATTTCGTTCAAGTTTAGAATGGGTGGAATTGGAAAGAAGTTGATTTGATTCACCTGACTTCTCAGACAGCTTTTAAACTAGGATGAGGAGCTCTGATGGAGATAAGTGCTATCCTAGTGCGTGTAAGTTGCAAGTAGAAGATGGGAGCATTTTTACTGCTCCTCATCATCTGCATGGTTGCCCAGGAAATTTCCATGCATTTAATTTCAGTGCGTAGTTTTACTACCCCTCATCATTTGCATGGTTGGCCAAGAAAGTCTCTTGCATTTATTTTGAGACACCATGGCCTACCAGGAAATCCCCATGTGTTTATTTTAAGTGCTCATCTGGGTATGTGTAGGATCATGATGGGCCAAAAAGTGGCAATATGATGGAATGTGGCTGACAGCTTCTTTTTACCCAAAATTAATGAAACAAAAAGGGTTTTTAAAGGATATTCTCAGCTTTCCACCAATATAAATTATGCTTTATTTGTAATTTAATAAGTACAATTATTATTCATTTTCTATTCAAATTACGACTAATGTCCTGATTGATAGGCTAATTGAAAAACATCTATAGCTTTCAAACGGTATCACATTTTTTGAATCCAAAACATGTGTCACATTCTATGCTTTGCAAACTATAGGATTGAAAAAAAAAATCATGAATTTTTGACCAAGTTAAGGTTGTCGACATACGAGTTTTTATATTTTTAAAAGTTGTAATAAAAAATTTCATAATTAATTATTTACTTAGAAAAAAATTACAAAAATATGCATCAAATCGGGACATGAGTGCTCGCTTATATCTAAAATTTTATTAAAAATATTATCATTTTATTGTGGTTAGGGTGGTCAGATAGACACCTACTTATTTTTTCCCTGAAATTTAAGTACTACAGCATTGAAATTTCAAATTTTCACCAAATAGATTTTTTTTTTTAAAGAAACCTAGTAGTTAAGAAACTACATTCAATTTGCTACAGATTCTATTCTTACATATTTTTTAAACAATATAGATAACTTATTCAAATTTTAACATCAAGTTGCCTAACTCTGATTTTTCTGAATTTGTTGCTACTTAAGGGCCTGTTTTTTCCATGATGACCCTGCACATACCCATCTTCTACATGGGAGCAATTTTACAACCCCTCATCTTCTGCATGAGTCTGGTTCTAAAAGGGGCTAAGTACATTTTGTATTTTCACAGCTCTCATTTCCCCAGTTTGATTGGGCCCCCTTTCCCCATGCATTTATTTTCAAAGACCATGGTTGACCCGGCAAGTCCCATGTGTTTATTTTCAAAGCTCATGGTTGACCCAGAAAGTTCCATTTATTTTCAGAGATACATGTATCACATTTACATTTTCAACTTTTCACCAAAGGTCTAGCAGAAGCTTGGTGCTTGTGTTTACATTTGTATTTGTACTATGTAATAATGTGACATTGTAATTCAGTTGTAATAAAATAAATGGTTGTGCTATTAATGTGACATTGTAATTCATTTTATTAATTCATTGGCAAGTTAAGTGATGTTAATGGTTGTGATATTAATGTGACATTGTAATTCATTTTATTAATGTGATATTAATGTTAATGGTTGTGATGTTAATGGTTGTGATATTAATGTGACATTGTAATTCATTTTATTAAGGCATTTACAACATTAAGTTTTCGACCCCTTGGGCTTGATGTCAATCCTAGCACATTAAAGTTTAAATCAAATTTAAAACACATTTTTTATGTTTAGTATTTATATCATAAATTACTCAACCATTTGATGAACATTTGATGTATGGTTTTAATTGCATTCTAGAATGAAATGCGCATAGCACTATGCTTGTGAACTTAAACCTCTGGAATCACCCTATAACAGTTAGATTAACAAAGATCAATGGTTTAGAATTTGTTGCCAATGCAGGAGTAAATCTTTAATGGATTGTTTTAAATGTTGTCAGCCATGTACATTGTACTACCTAATTGTGTACTATGTAGCCCATAAGTAACGAGTAGACATTTCGGTGTCATTCACTTTAATGGAAAAATAGCACTTTCTATTGCTAAGTGATTTTATCTTGAAGTTAGAGTGGCATCCCATGAGGAAATTTTAGTCTTCAGTTTGCTCATTGCAATGCACCACCCTATTCTGGGTTCCACAGTTCCACTTCCAACAAAGCCATTCCAGTAACCGAGTTTCAAGTTTCAACCCAGTTCCAACTTCAAGAATCAAAATTCAAAATCTAGGTAAGTTAAAGAATTCATGTGGTTGTACATTTCATCGCTTGGAATTTCTTAAAATGTTATTTTGTCAAACTTTGAAGTTTAGGTTTAGGGTTAAGAGGTTTAAGAATTAAGAAAAATTAAGGACTAATAGGGAATTCACAAATTTCACATTGTTGATTGTATAAGCATGTCTACCACCAATACCACTAGAGCAATGTCGGATAAAAAAATACATTAAATGCAAAATTGCTTAAAACCCCAGGTTTCACTAATGAATACCATGATATTTATGATCCTGAAACCTATGGTAGGCATACCTCAGAACTTATATTTTCATCTAAGAATAAGGCTGCAAGCAAATGCAAGTTAATAGTATCAGTGCACCGTGGGTAACTAGATTAGGGCACATGATGTTACATGAGATTTTCCCTTGCCTAGAATTTATCATGGTTTGTGCCCCAAATTATGATGATAACAAAAGAGAAATTGTTAATAAAGATAGCAAAGAATAATTGTTATCCATTAATGTAGAAGAACTTGGAAAAGTGTTGGCCTTGGAGTTTACAACCAAAGAATTTGGAAATTTCCACATTGACCTAGAAAATCTTGCTAGTGATTATGAAGTAATGGATGAAATGGAGAAAAAATATTTCTTAAATAAAATAGTTCAAGATAGAAACAAATTGAAAGGTGATCATAAGCCTCCTTATGATTTGGATATTTTTAGACCATGGGTTCAGGATACTATTTCCATGCTAGCATTTTTCCTCAAATTGGATAGCAATTTGGAAGTGGGTGCATGCCTCCTTGAAATGGTGTATAATATCCATTATGGTGTTCCACATGCCAAATATAATTTTATTGAGAACATTGTACAATCCATGCATAAACAATTTTTAATGATTAAAGGAGGTTCCACCAAGACATGTTTGGTTCACAACCTACTTGTGCTATCTTTTTCTATTCAAATTCAGAGGAATGTTTTAGACCAACAAGCTTCAAATTCAGCCCTATGGTAATAGTAATCTTGACCAAAAGAAAATGGCTCCAGTATATGAATGGACCACTATTATAAGGTTGCATTATTCTCGACAGAACTACAGTCATTTTGTAGACTACTTTTTGGCTCCATTGTATCAAGCAATTACAAATACTCAAATGCCTAGATTGCCTATGTCATGTAGAAACTACATTCAACTAGGAAAAGAAATACAATTGGCTGATTGGTACTTAATGGAAGAATATATTGTGCTAATATTTTATGGATCAGAAGTACAGCCATACAAACTTCCAATACATGTGACAGAAAGGGTTTTTCCTTTGGAATATGTAAGGCAGATGCAAAGTACTAATAAAAGACACTTTAGTGGTCAGGGGAAGGAAACCTTATTTCCTTATTTACCTTTTTCATGTGGAGTGATCACATTCAAGAGAAAAGCATTTAGTTTGGCACATGATCTTTTGAAAAAATTTAATTTTGATGCTATCTGTCACTGGTAGTATGATCCATGTGACACCATTAAATCAATGATTGTGCTCAATAAGAATATTGGAAGTGGAATTCAACATCAAAGTAAACCCTTGTTTGAAAACTTGAGAAACAAAGATTCTTGGGATGAGGTCAAAGTAGCAATGGAGAAAAGTACTACTGAGAATGGTATTTATTTTGAACAATTGTTAGTAAAAATTATGGCATTGCATCGAAAGAAAATTAGGAGGTACAACAATTTTTATGAAAAAAGTTATAAACCATCTAGTAGAGTAAAAATGCCAGATTCTCTAGAGAAGGAAGTTACAGAAAAAAAATTGTTCATGATAAAAAAATTATTGCCTTTTGGTCTATGAGGAAGGAGCTAGGTAATCTAAGAGCTCTTGTAGAGTATGGAGATAACGAAGAAGATCTTGAGTTTAACAAATTATGGAATATAGAGCATATGGATGAACAAGAAGATGAAGAAAGTGATGATGATAGGGAAGAAGAAAGCCATGTCAATTTCAAACTTGGTTTAAGTGAGGCCACAAAAGAAGCATTTACTACAAGAGAAACCATATCTGAAAAAATGGGTTATGAAGGTGGTCCTTTGGGGTCCCAAAGATAAGGCTCTTGGATGGTAACAAATGTAGAGCATAGAAAACTAGTTGATAAATCTGGCCTTGGGGTTGGAGGTGAAAAAGTAGACCTAGGGCATATAGGTCAATTTGTTAGAGCTTCAAATCCTCATCCTCATGGTCAGACACAATCACAACTAGGACATGCCCATGGTGAAGGGCTTAGTGCAACTGGCACTGCCTCTAGTGGCGATGGTATGGGTAGTATTACTAGTAGTGGTCAACATGTGCTACAACAACAAATTACACACAAGAGGACAACAACACAATATACCATAGAAACACCAATTGATCAAGGCATATAGAAGAGGCAAAGGATTTTGACAGTTCCAACTCCAAGTCACACTACCAGTGGATCCACCACAAATGATTTATTTCTAGGCACTCCCCCAATTCTAGTTAGTCTAGATGCGACATCATTAGCAACTACAAGTACTCCTATTCCTTCACCATTCAAGCATTCCATTGTTCCTACATCTCAAGGTTTTGATTACATTGAAGAGTTTAAAAAGAAATCAGAATTGAATAAAAAATAAAAGAAGCAATTGATGGAGAGTGTATCTTCTCTAACTTCAGAGCCTGCAACAACCATGGTATTACCCACATTTGACACAAGTAAATAAATCATGGAGTACACAATTCTTGTTCCTACAATTCAAAATAAACCAGAAAATCAGATGGCTCCGTCTGAATTTGAGGTGAACAATTTTCAATTGGATTTTTTTTTAACTCAGAAATACTAAAAAAATTAATATATTAAAAAACAATGAATTGGTGTACACATCATTGCTAAAGAAAGATAGAGAGAAAAAAGGTTGCAGACTCAAATTGAAAAGTTACAGGAAGACCTAGCAAATGAGAAAGCAAAGAGGAAAGCAGCAAATAACAAGAGCAATGAATTAGAAAAAAGAATTAAAAAATTTTCCTCTACATCAACAAGGAAAGAGGATAAGTAGAATGAGACTGCAGTGAATGAACTAAAGGAAAGGCCAGATGAGAGCAACAAGAAATATGATAAGGAAAAGTCCACTTCGGAAAAATTAAGACTAAGCATTGCAAATGGAAATGCACAATGGGAAAAAAAATTGGAGAGAGAAAGAAATGAAAGATTAGAGGTAGAGTTGATGGAAGCCAAAAAAGAAATTAATTCTTGTCAAAATCAATTATCTTCATTTTGTAGAGAAACAATGAGGCATATGAAATAAAAGATCTAGGATGAAATAATGTAGTGAATTGATCATTTGTGTGACATGTTTCAACTGATTGATGCTATCAAACAACATCATAATAAGCTCAACAAATATTTAATGGACAACAAAAATGTGTTGGCATTAGAGAAATCAACAAATCAAATTCAACAAACAGTCTACAAAGCTAGTGACAATGTTTTGATATCAAAATGGATTACTAATAGGCTTGCTACATCAATGACGTTGTCATTTGTCATTGAAATTTTTTTGAGAATGCGTGAAACAAAGAAATATTTGCATTTGGCTGCAAACAAGATGAAGAAGGTAGATGAAAAGGTAAGGAACTTCACAAAGCTTGGTTTTCCAAAGGCTTTTGACACAAATGAGTGATTTGTTGGAAAGAATGATTTCGAAAAGAAGATGGAGGATGCAAAGAAGATTGATTTGGGCCATTTTCCTCATAACCTAGATGTGGTGACCTATTTGGATTCCATCAAATCATTTCTAACCCTAAATGCAAAATTGACTCAAGAATCCAAGACAAGCTCCAATTTGAATCATGAATCGTTAACAAATCTTCAAGTGAAATAGCATCAATTAGAACAAATGACAATTCCAACACCTAAAGAGTGGAAGTTGCTAGAAAAAGTGATGCAATGATTTAATTTTTTATAATATGAGTTTCCAAGTTCCAACTCAGCTTTGTGCAGAGTTGCCTTTGAGCAAGATTTTGCATTGCCAATGCCACTATATATTCCTTCATGTTGTTAGTTTTATGATCAGATTTAATGCACAGAAAATTAAATTCAAAATCAGACACAATAACACAACAGATACCCTGGGAAAACCATCCTCTTGAGGGAGAAAACCCCAGCAACAATTATATCTCTTATATATATGAGCAATGGAAACAAGTTACATTACAATGAGGCCACACACAAGGCCAAAGATCAGCACCAACAATGGCTGTAACACAAACTAATAGTCTGGCCTTCAATCTGCATTTGAATAGACTCACAATCTGCTCCTATATGAATTCACACTACTGTTCTTGAAGAACTCACACTTAAAGGAGAAGGAGATCGAACTTGCTTGATACACAAATGAGAGAAAGTTACCTATATATACATGTTGCTTAGAGGGGTTGCACCTTTTCAAGGACAAGGTCGGCCACCATAAAAATAATTACAAATAATAAATAATAATTACAAAGGAGGTCGACAATCTTAGAGATATGTTGCCATTAAATAATCACAAATAAATAAGGAAGTATGAAGCCTGAAGCTGCAATAACATCAACACATGTGATAATCAATTTAAAATCTCAAATTCATACTTCAATAATGTGTTGATGTTCAATTATATGTATTATTTATTATATCATTTGAAGAAAAAGTTTGGTAGTGGTTTCAACTTCTAGATACACTTTAAATGATTGTTGATGTTCATTGTTGTATATGCTACTAATACTATTGTTAATATGTTATTAATCTAATAAGCATTGAGTTGAGTGATGAATCACTAAGTACATGCTCAAGTTTTACTTTTAAGACAATTAAAATATGAAGTATGAACTATAAGGTGATTTTAATTCCAACCATCCATAATCTTAGTGAAATTGCATTAGAATTCACACATCAATACTCAATCTCCATGACTAATTAGTAGATCCACTAAACATTTATATGAATTCATGCTTTAATGATTTAATCAAGGTACTTTAACTGGTTCATTAAACCAAAGCCAGAATTAAAACATACATCAATGCATATTGCATAATATTAATGACAAAGAAGATTAATGAAAGATCATTGATCAAATTTCATTAATAATTCATGTAAAATGTTATAGTTGGAGAGACGATAGACTCAAAATAAGGGAGCCAAACAAGCTTAGTCGCTAGTCCTCAGAGTTTAATAACCTTTTCGTGTATTTCTAAATTTTCATAACTTCCTAATTCCCCGACTTGGTTGATGGTTCACTTTGTTGAGCTGCAAGTCTTTCTTGGTCATCTTTCTAGTCGGTGGGTCACTAGGTTGGAGGTTTCAAAAACTTTGAAACTTCAAACTTTGGTTCTAAGGTTCCAAGTTTCAAAAACCACGCGACATTATGGATTTATCTTTCCTTTCAAAGGCGTCATCATCTGACACCTCATTGAATGTTATGTATGAACTAATATAAAATATAAAATATCACAATTTCATGAATACAACATAAAATACCATCAACTATAGTTTGAATTTGGAATATGATTCATTAAGTGCAATATAAAATAAAATATCATGAAGTGCAATGATTCACAATTTTATTGAATACAATATAAAATATCATCAACTACAATATGGAACAATGGAAACTGATCCATGAAGTGCAGTATAAATACCTAAAAGCTACTAATTCTCTTCCATTTCCCAAATGGAGTCAAGGTCCTCAAACTAACGTTCATCATCA
This sequence comes from Sequoia sempervirens, assembly GCA_007258455.2. NCBI lineage: Eukaryota > Viridiplantae > Streptophyta > Pinopsida > Cupressales > Cupressaceae > Sequoia > Sequoia sempervirens. The sequence continues at coordinate 48,747,849 of VDFB02000008.1, read as the reverse complement.
GATAAAGTAAAAGAGTCGTCTTGAATCTGATTCCAAGTCTTCTCTTCATTTTCTTCAACCTATGTCTCAAATTCAACATTCATTGTGTGATTTGTGTCAATTTCATCTGTCCCAGTCGCACTGCCACTGACACTGCCACCAGTACCCACGTTTGGAATTGGAGTGTTGTGCAACCTAATCCTTCTTCTTTCACATGTGGACCTCCAGATTGCAAGTTCCCTTTCAAAATGAAAATTAGATACATTATACATAGTTCCTTTCAACCTCAAGCAATTTTCCAAATTCTTGTCTAGTTTGTTTCTTAACTTTGATTTCAAAAACCCCAATGTACTGAAAACTCTCTCATCCTCCACTGACCCCAATATCACTGTTTGACATAAATCAACAAGTTTGAAATATTTTGATATTGAACCATGCAATATTTCACTCTGACCTTTAAAGTTTGTCCAAACCTTTTTTATTGACCCTGGTTCAAAGACCTTCTCCTTGCCCATGGATTTATACTAGTCCCTCATAGCTGTTGCAAATCTCCCAAATTGTTTTCTAAGCTTAGCTTCATTTAAAACTCCTATTTTCTACTTATCATATGTTATACTTTTTTAAAATTGTTCAATCAAGATTTTTACTTGATCATGAAAATATTTTGGGTTCTCTCAATTTTCCCAAAATTGAAGATACACAATACCCATGGCTTCAAGTATTTCATTTCGAGGGAATCTTTCACATATCTCTGAGGAAAGAGATTTTACAATTTCCTTCAAACTATCACCAATAGATTTAACAATGTCTTTAAAATCTTCCTCCTTAATAGCTACTTCTTTGCTAGAGCACCTGGTTATCTTACAATGGTACATTGGTATCTCATATCCACGTACAAAGATACATAAGTGCCCGCTTGCATTAAACTGTAAATAATTATCAGGATTATTCAAATTAGTAATTTTCTACCACATGAAATAATTTGGGCCATCTTGTGTTAGCTATAGATATAGATGATCGAGGGCCAAGCATGTATGTTTACGTAGATTGGCATATTCATTAATATACATAGTTTTGTCTTGGGCTTTCTTCACAAGATTGTTCATCTCATCTAACATGGGGAGAAAACTAGCTAAAGTCAAGAGTGTCTCTATATCACTTAACCTATGGAAGAGGTTAGGAGCTTTGTCTACTATGTTGTGATGCTCGTACATCACTCCAATCAAGGATTGATATTTTGAAAGAATTAGTTGTGCTAGTCCATGTAGCGAGATCTATTTGGTATTGACATCCTTGAGAAGCTTGTTTCTTGGTTTTATTCCCTTAGCAAAATTTTGAAATTCTACGAAACGTTTGGGACTTCGGCAGAAGTATGCGTCGATCTCGTGGACTAGATTTCAACTTTTAATACTGTAGGAAACTTGCTTACAATTTTGAACGCTAAATTCATTTTGTGGGCCATGCAGTGAATGCCAAGCATGTATGGTGCACAAGTAGTTTGTAACTTTGTACAAACACCGGTTCTTTGACCTTGCATCACTATAGCTCCATCAGCTCCTACACACACCAACTTTTTAGCAATTTTCAACTCATCCATACCTATAATTTCATTCAAAGATTTCTTGACTAGTTCAAATATATTTTGCAATATTGAATTGTCCTTCATTTTATGAACACAGAGAAGATGAGCTTGGAAAACATGTTCTATAGTATACAAATGTATATAGACCCAAGAAGTATTATCTATTGGAGTAACTTCATCTAAAGATAATGCAATGAAATTTGACTCTTTTACTTTCTCCTTTAAATCTTCCTTTTCAACAACAACAAGACAGCTTGCCCATTCCCATCTAGCATTTACTAACCAATGTGACAAGGGATAGTGAGGAACATTCAAAAAAGATAATAAACCAGAATATTCTAGGTAGTCTATCATAAGATGCCCTCTAGACAAAATATGAAAAATAACACTCATTTAAATAGTTTTTGACATATTTGTTGCTTCCATTGCTTTTCCAAATTAGCCTCAAGTGTACCTTTACATGTAGCAATGTTCGACATTATTTTTTCATCCTCTTCATAATCCATTACATACCTAACAAAGAGACATTCTTCCTTTGATTTCCATCATACGACTAATTGTTCCTTTCTTTGTATGATTTGTTTTTCATAAACTTTATCGATATGATTTTTTATAGTTTCAATCTTTAGCTGCAACATCTTGGCTCTTCCACATTTCCAACTACAAATCTTATATTTGGCCAATGCTACCTTTTCAATACTGTTTGCATTGTCAATCCCCACTGGTACTATGAATGGGTACTTTGACAACCAACCAAGTTGAAAATTCCTTCTCATTTCCCACTCGCACCCCATTTTTTATTTTCTTCTTCTTTTCTTGCTACCAACATCATCATCCTCATCCAAGTCAATTATCTCATTCTAGCTAACCGGTCCCATGGTATCCCTTGGAACATTTTCTGCGATATTACCATCCTAATTTGATACATTTTGATTTAAATCAATGACAATGTCAACTTGACCTTCTAGTGGTGGTGAGGTATTGTGAATGCTACCAATATTTGGTGAAAGAGTTGATGATGTAGCTCCATCTTAACCTAATGGATCAAAATCTTTGGCAATTCCAAAGTAAGACTATATGGTACGTCTAAGTTTTTGGCATTTTGATGGCCTCCTAGTCTCTTCACCACCCTAAGGAGCAGTAGGAGTCTCTTCACCACATTGAGGAGCTTGAGGAGTGGCAGGAGTCTCTTCACCACCCTAAGGAGTGGCAAGAGTCTAAGGAGCGGTAGGAGCCTTACCACCTTGAGGAGCGGCGGGATTCTGAGAAGTGGAAGGAATCTCTTCACCACCCTGAGGAGCGGTAAGAGCCTTACCCTTGCTACTCAAGTCGCTTGGCATATTGATCTCTAATTCACTCGACATATTCATTTCTCACTTCAAAATTTTGAATAAAAATTGGAAAAAATGTCTTCTTGTTTAAGCATAGAGAATAATAGTATAGATCCCATTCCCTACTCAATATCATCTTTAATACTCGAGAAAGAATGGAAAAGAGAAAGAAAACTTATTATTATAACTAATAACACTATGAAGAAATGATCGCTCACCTTTAAGTCTATGTTTTTGGCTTTTGCTGACTTCCGAATTGAGAAGTAGAACCTCAGAATTGAACAAAATGTGTAAGAATAAATGACACTTTCGATTGTATTTATATCAATCCATGATTCCATATTTGGCAAATTCCACAAAATTTTTAAATGGTATATTAAAAATTTGGTGAATCTTGCGTGCTTATACAATGATACGTTGTAATTTTCAAGGCGAAATGTGTCATCAAATGTAATTATTTTTTAATGTTATTGGCGAAATAGGTCCTCATAAGAAACTATTTATAAATTTTAATTGGTGAAATGGGTCTTCACAAGCAACTATTTGTAAATTTTAATTGGCGAAATGGGTCCTAATACAATGTTGTTTAAATAGTATTGGTGAATATGTAGGTGTTTTACTAAATGCTTTTGAGATTCCAGGTGAAAATATTAGTCGGTCCAATTGAAACGTGTAGTTTGAAAATGGAAAATTTCTTGCTTAAATATGCCTCATAAAAAAACTCATTGGCGAATGGACATGCATTGGACCTATAGTTCAAAAAAATCAAACAATTTGGACACCCTGTTGGGTACAAGAAATTTGCCAATTTCAACTTGGCCAATTCCTAGAATTCGCCAATTGGCCAAGATTCACCACTAAAGTTTTCTTTGGTCTTGGCCTGCATTGTCCTCATGATAGAGGCAGTCCCCACATCCCTGTATTTTATCACTGCCTCTTTTGATGAGGTTGGTAGTGACTACTCTTGGGTGCCTTGTTCTTCTCCCACTCAGTTGACACATGGAACTCTAGTGAAGTGCATGTTCAACCCAATGGATGATATCTCGGCCATGCTTTCGATCTTTGTAAGATCGATGACTTTCACTTCACAAGATCATGGTGAAGAAGACCTTGAAGGGACTTCTTCCTTGGCCCTTGTTGCAAGTGAGTTGAAGTGTATTTCCCTCGCTATCCTTCCCTTGCAGGTCCATCCCCCTTTGTGTTATGATGATCAATATTGGGAGCAAGATGACCTATTGAACAATGAAGACTAAGTTGGTACCTCTTCTTTATTTTTAAATTATATTTCTTTTTGTGTTTGTGTTCCCCCGTACTTGTCTTTTTATGTTTTTGATCCTACCTAGAAGACCCTCCTACCCTTGTAGGTGCTTGGGTACAAGCACAAAAAAAAATTCATACACTTCTTCAATTTGTATCATCATTCTTCTATGTGTCGTGAAATTGCTTTTTGATATTGGGGATGATGCAAAGCGTTGGGATCATTTAGGCATTCTTCCATGTTGACCCAATTTTTATTTTCACTTTGTCTTCATGTGCTCTTCTTCATGTTCTAAGAATTTTTGGGATTGATGATTGTACGTTCATACAACATATTGTATCTATCTATTTGTATCTATGAACAAATATGACCCCAAATTCTCAGATCCCCCTATCTCTTGATTTCTTCATCCTTGTCTTCTTCTTGATGTTGTGGTTCTTATGTGTTGTCCCTCACATGTGTGACAACATACCAAAAATTCATCTTGTCATGCATTTTGTGCCACTTCTTTCTCTCTTTAGGATGTCATGTGCTACTTTGCGTAACACATACCATCCTAAAAGGGGGATACCATGTTCTAATTTTCAATAAGGTGAATTCTTTCAAAAGGATTCCTTGGTGTCAAATTTTCTTTACAATGAATTCCTTGATGAAATAATCCCTTATTGAAATCTCTCATTTTCTAAAATTTTGTATTCTCGCAAGACCCCTAGATGAAATTTTCTTTTGAAAATATTTCGTATGTGAAAGAGTTTGAAAACTTTCCTTTGAAAAAGGAGCATTCTTTCTAACGAATTCCTTGATGGAAAATCTTTCAAAAAGATTCCTTGCTGAAAAAATAACTTGCAAAAATGTGGTGTCTTTCAATTGGAGCGTTCCTTTGAATGGGTCCCTTGGTGTCTTGAAGGGATCCCTACCGAAGGAACCCCCTTTAAAAAATTTCTTCTCAAGAGGTTTTTTGGTGTCTTGCAATGTGTGTATTTTATCTGATATATTTGATGTCATGTGTCTTGGTGTCAAACATCTTATATCTTGGTGTCTAGCTTGGGGACAGCCTAACTAGACCCGCCTTTTCTATGATTGTCTTGCAATGTAGTTTGTAATAGCCACAAGCTTATCTATCTAATCAATGTGTGTCTTATTTCTATTTGATCAAACTATGCCTTATCATGATGGCTTGTGTCTTCTTGTGTCTTACGAATATGTATCTTATGAGTAGCTTTTTCACCTAACATGTTTTTTCTACAACCTAGCATGTTTGTGGTGAGATCACAGCTAGCTTCATAGGATTGGAGACTCGTGTCATCTTCACATCTTGGTGGATATCCCTCTTTCATGTCTAGATACGTTGGATCGAAGACCTACTTCCTCGATGATATTGGTATATTCTCTTTAATCTCTTTCTACTTTAGCTCACATACACATTAACACATATGCTTGCTAAAGTGGGGGAAAAATATATAATGGCATAAATTTTCACCCAAGAAAATTTTCCATTAATGTGCCCTTACCTTAGCCTTACAAGTTTGATGATGCAAAAACCCACCGCCTTCGTCCTCATCTTCCCACATGTCCTTGTCATTTTGCATCGGTGAAGGAATATTTTTCGAGGATGCACGCACACCATGCAGACATCCACATATCACACTGCCATCTTGATAGATTCATGCCTCTGGAATCCACATAAACATTACACTTCTTGATTGCTTGTGAAGGTAATGTCTCCTCCCGAATCTTGACTGACGAAAAATGACTCCTTGCCTCCATTTTACCCATTCTATCACTCTCTTACTCTCTCTTACATTCTCTAACTCACTCTTTATTCACTTATTTCATTCTCAAGCACAATCTCTCTCACTTCTTGATCATTCTTGCTCTATCTTGTTATTACTAGCTTTCTACTTGGTCTCTATAGTGTCTTCTTGTTTCAACACCATCGTCACTCAGGTTTAGGAAGCTCTACCTCCTTGGCATGGTGGTGTCATTCTCTTCCTTCCTCTTTCGTCCTTGAGTGCTTATAGCAAGGAAGGTAACATTGTGTCTTTTCATTTTGCATCTATCATCTTGTAGAGTAGCATCCAGGTTGTCATTGTTCTATGCTTTATTGTGTCATTTCTATTATCTTCTTTATCGCTTTCTCTATATCACTATATATCTAGTTGTCCGTGGAGGTGGGAACACCAAAACAAGGTTCTGACTAAGGTAGACCTCAAAAGACAACCCAACACTTTTCATGTTTTTGTGTGTGTAGGTTCAGGTTCGTTCGCTTGGAGTTATAGCTAGAGAACTGGACCGTGTGTGAGTTATCTCTCTCTCTATCCATTTCTTCATCATTTCATCATTAGAATGGCTTTATAAGTATTATTCTTGTTGTACTACTTATTTCTACATTTTCATATTAAATTTTTTAACTATAAAACTCCAATATCTTAGTCATAAGTAGACCTTGAGTTTTTTTTACTGTCATTCAATCCTCTGTTTGTATAGGATGCCAATAGGTCTCGGATACTCTAGTGTGACATGTTGAAGTTTGGTTTCTATGTAGTTGTCCTCAGATAGAGAGTTGTCTAATTTGTAGTCCAAGACCCTTGTAATGCCCCGATGTGCGACCCTAGAGGAAGTTGCAATTAACTACTCAAACACGTACTAATTTTTTATTATTATTAAGTACAAATAACATGCAAGATCACTATCCATTACCAACAACCTCTAATGTTACAAGATTGAGATTACTTAAAACCCAACAAGGAACATGAATTGAAAACATAGCATTTAATTACTTCATGAATTAAGAACACATACATTCCATACAAGATATATTACAACAAAGCATAAGAAATACCACATGCTTTGGACAACAACAATTATTTACAATAAGGTTACAACTCTCACTCCCCGAACGAGGTAAATCCAATAAACATGGTTACAAATTACATCTTCCACCTCAATAACATAAGAGGGGTAATAAAATACAATAACAACTGAAATGAATAAGGCATGAAAATAAATTGGATCCCACGAGCTCTCCAACTGGAAATCTCGTCCACACGAACAAGAAGACGACCCAACGGATTAAGGTGCACGCTCCACCCAACAATGTGATACCTGGAGGCTCACCCCCTATGCTAGGAGATAGTAACAAGGAATCCTATACAAGGCCATCAACCTCTAGACATAGGCTAACTCACACTGACACAACCAATAACATGAACCATACAACCATACAAATAACACAAGAACAACTCTAACATCACTGACATAAGTCACATTGCTTCCAGAAATAAAACCGATCGAGTATGCTAAGAAGACCATACAAATAAAACCAAATACCAATTGTTGTCATAGAAAGAGTGTCATCACACAGCTCGTCATGGGATATCCTCTAGGAATCTTCCTAGGCTCCGACCCCCACTATGAGTTGTCTTGGTGGCCTCTACCGAATCCCAACACCCATGCTCACTCATGCGGAATCAAATACCTCTTGTAAGGACAAGATAGATGACCTTGCCATTCCAAGCCTTCCCGTCCCATCCCAAGTCTATACAAGCTCTTGCGTCCATGAGCGAGGCTCAATTATCTTAATTAATGTGAAATACTACCTAAACTTCTAAGTATATTTTTTTAGTTATCACTTGATTAAACCACCTCTGAAGATTTCCCAGTTTACCTCTTTGGGCTCTGGGCCCTAACAGAAGCCACTCTTCTACATGACAACATACCAAACAAAACCAATCACCAAGGGAATCCCAAGTGCATACTGACAAGATAAAACCACTCCAACTTTAGGAGGAACATATAAAGAAAACTCACTCCAAACACTGGAGACAACAAAAGTCAAAACCCTCTCCAAACACTGGAGGCAACAAAGGTCAAAACCCTCTCCAAACACTAGAGGCAATAAAACACATAAACCACTCTTAATTCAAAGGAGGCACAAAACATCCCCGTTCGTGAAAACTGGGTAATACAATAGGATACAACTATAAACCCTACCCAAGGCAATACAACGGTTGACTAACATAATACAGGAACCCCAAAAGTTAAACCCCTTATAGAAGACTTAACAACCCTACTAATCAATTTCCCTAAAGCGAAAACTGAAGAAGTGCACATTCAAGAAGGGCAATCAAACAGGAATTAAATCTATATTTGGATTTCCTATATCCACTTCCTTCATTAACATTTGGTAATTTATTTCCTTAATAAAACTAATTTAATAACGTCTCCTTTAGACAAAAGATGAAATTTAAACCAATTATTAAATTCCCTAATTACTTTTAAATAATAGTAAAATAAACATTTACTTCTTCGATTTACAACATATCATTTTAAAATAACTATTTCCTTTAAAACATTCCCTTATTAAATAACTACTCGCACATTTGATCAGCAATAATAAATTAAAATCAACAGGTTTACTTCAGTTTCCTAATAATATTTGCATATAAAAAACCCATTTCCCCATAGAAATCATTTCATTATAAAATAAATATTTGGACATATACATCTCTATTAATTTAATATTCATTTGCTCAATCATCACAAAAGAGGGAGATTTCATAACAAAAGACAAATCAGGCAAATTCCTATCCTACTTTAGGATTTCCTAAATCCAAACAACTCAATCAACGTTACTTGCAATTACTCAAAAGTAAATAAAGTTAAATTCACAACGTTGAAAAATTTAAAATTAATGATTTATCTCCGTGTTTCTCAATCATACTAAATAATCAAAATCAACTTGCTAGATAAAGTCATTTGATTAAAAAAAATAAAATTATTTCAACTACGATAATGAAATAATTTACTTAAAATTAACTATATTTAAATACACATATATATTAAATATAAATATTGAAAATCAACTATTAAATTTCTAACCCAATTAATTAATAATGCATTATATATATATATATATATATATACATTATATATATACACAATATATGCATATATATATATACATAATTATATATATAAATTATATATAAATATAAATTTAATTATAAAACAAAATTTTATTAAAATCTTATTATAATATATATTCATATAACATATATACATTATATATATAATATAAATTATTATATATAATATATATATTATATTATAATATAAAAAATTAAAAATTAAAAACAATTAAAGGCAACCACGTAGGTTGCGGGCCCCTCCCAAAGGGAGAGGCCAGGCTACCCACGTAGCCTCCCCCATTGGGGGTGCGCTGCTGCCTTGGAGGCAACGACGCTACCTCCACAACACCTCCCATGGGGGGTGGTTGTGGGGTCAGGGCCCAACCTCCCCTCCAAAACTTAAAATAATTTTATTTTTTTCTTTTTATAAATATATATTTTTATAAATATACAAACCCAGAAAAACAAAACAGAGGGAAAAATTTTTTTTTGGTTTTTCTCTAAAAAAAAACATCCCTAGGTAAAAATTTTTTGAAAAAGAAAAATTCTCAGCATATATTTTATACAAATATATATATATATAACATATATGTATGTATATATATATACAAATTTCCATTGTTTTATAGACAAGTTGTGCAAATTTTTCCTCCAAACAAAATACACAGTAAAATAATTTGCAAGCACAAATTCTTAATTTCTAATTCATAACAGAAATTCTTTTGTTCATCTTTCTGTCTTCATTGTTTGAATCTTTCTTTGTTTTCTTTTCCCAAGATTTCAACAGAGTTTTTACAAGTTTTGAACTAAGATTTGACATGGGTTTTCCTTGCAAATCAAACAGAATTTAAAACTTTTCCAACAACATAATAAAATTTTCAAAACATTTCAAAATGAAGAACAAAATCATAGAAGGAAACCTTTTTTTTCTCCAAAGCTTGAAAGATTGTCAATGGAGTCTTGAATCCTTATTCTGATTCCAACTCCTCCAAAGAATCCAAAATTGTTTCTTCAAATCCAAAGGAAAAACCACAGCCAATCTTTTCTCCACCAAATTGAAAGTTAAAAATTAAAAATTAAATTGTATGCTCTCATAGAGTTTCCCCAAATTTAGTCAATGCCCTAAAAATATCCAAGATATTTTCTTTTTCCAATTATAAATATCTTTCAACAAGATAGATATTTTTATGCATTTACAAAATATTTGCATTTTAATACTTTAAAGCACAATTTAAATTTCAAATAGATTTAAATCATTTACTTTATTATAAATTTTCTATTTCCAAATGAATTTAAAGCTTTTAATGATTTCTTTTCAAAAAGCATTTAAACTTTTAGAATTTTCTTTTCAAAGAATTTAACACTTTTAAAATTCCAAAAAGAATAACTTGATTCAATTCCACACAATTAATTTAATTAATCAATAAAATAAATTTAATCCAAGATTAAATTATTTTATTAATTAAATTAAATTAATTAATAAATTCAACAATATTTCTAACATTATAACCAGATCAATTTAATAAACAACTTAAATACATAAAGCCATTTATTTACCTTTTTCTACTTGCAATTAAATAAAATCAAGGAGAGAAAAACAATCAAAGAAGCAATTTAACCCGACTAAACCCGACAACACACTATAACTAGGGTGATGACTTGGCATGGAAAATCTAACTACTATCTCCCAATGGACACGCTCAGACCTGTGAAACCAGGTGGAGACAATGTCTCGTGCCTGCAATCCTGTAATCAAGGCGAATTTCGATCATGCATAAAACTTAGTAGACACACCGTGAAGAGGAAATCGCAAAATCGTAGGGCACTCGCAAGCGAGTGATGCGATCTCGTCCCCTTCACCAATACACTCATCATAGACTGACAGTTCCATCATAAACAAATATCTCATGCAATAACATGCTACAATAACTAATCATCATTTCACCAATTGAAATATGTCAAATAAAGCATCAGACAAGATACATCACATCACACCAATAGACTATCGCTCTATAATTAGCAATCAAATCGCACACACATGATAAAACATCTCAATAACCAAAAAGCACATCAAAGCAAACAAGGACACACTGTCTAGCCAGAAAGCAAAATAGAGGGGTATTACAACCCTTGCAATTTGGTCACTTGGTTTTCGAAAACACCTATGATTAACAAAAGGGAAATAGAGTTATGTGTGCCCTTCCTTTTCAATATGTCCTTTCTTTTTCAGTCTATTAGTCAATTTGAGTTAGTTTATGGCAGTTTGTTCCTTAAGAATCTCTCATGATCTAGAGCCTTGGGGGTGACGAATCAGTTTATGGCAGTTTGTTCCTTAAGAATCTCTCATGATCTAGAGCCTTGGGGGTGACGAATCCCCCTACTCTACAATAAGAAATATTATAACAAAAATAATTTAAAATAAAATTTCAATTTTATTCCCCATAATTTTGTGTTACAAACTAAAACTACTTAAAAATTAATAGATTTATGATATTTATATCAAAATTCAAATGCATAATTTCTGAGCCAAATATACTCATCTATATTTTATGAGTAGCGATTTACACTAACCCATCTCTCATGAAAATAAATGATCGACTACTCATTAAATATAGATCAAGCAATTTAATATAATTATTATAATTTGATAGAATGTGGAAGATACTCTCTACCTATCAATTGATAGATTTGTTGATATAGATAATCACAATTACATCTACTTTAATTTTATTATTAATTTTTTTAATTTTAGAACCAAATAAAAAATGATTTCAGTAGTTTCCAAGTGAGAGGACACATGCGTGTAGAAAGCCGCAATCATTTTGACCTTTTTATAAATTACAATTCTTACAAAGGATATAAGACTTGCTTCGAACGTACTATGCAACTGCTTACTGGGCGCGTCGCCGTATAATTTTGAGTCTTAGTTTGACCTTACTCAGCGGAAATAACGCAGAAAGCAACACAATTGAAAGGATTGGCGTTTGGGTAGTAGCATATCAGTATGAAAGCGCCGGAGAGAAGACCGTAACATAAAATTGTGTATATAGGCATTACTTTCTTCGCTAGTCTTGTCTGAATTTATTTTTTCGTATCCCAAGGAACCAACGATTCGCTTATAGTAAGCAATGTTTCCTGCCTGTGGCAGTTGTGATCTCTGGAGGAATGCTTCGGGACTCCTGATTTCATTCCTTCTTCTCTTTGTGGAATTGTGTGATGCAAGGCCTCCAGAGGTGAGGATTGGGGGAGTCTTTGATATGGGAAGCAATCAAGGTAAACAATCACATGTAGCCATACAATTGGCCATTCAAGATGTGAACGACAATCGTAATATTCTTAATGGGACGCTTCTTCAGTTTCAGACGAGTGAGATAGGAAGGACTCCTCTCAGAGATGCAGGAAATGGTAAAATTGTTTGTCCTTTTTGCTTTCGTTTTTTTTTTCTTTGCTCTGGTTTTTAACTCCCAGACATAAGCCTGTTCTGAAGTTAATTGAAATTGGTTTTACAGTGTTGAAACTGTTCAGAGCAAACGTGGTATCTGTTGTTGCACCAATGGCACCACAAGTCTCCAACTTTGTATCCTTACTAGCTGATTCTGCACAAGTGCCACTGATTACATTTGCTGGCAATGGTAATTCTATGTCCACGAAACATTCGGCAAATTCAATTCAGATGATTGGCAGGGATGCAGTGCAAATGAAGGCAATAGCTTCTCTGCTCAGCAAGTTTTATTGGAGAGAAGTAGTGGTCATATTTCAAGACGATGAATTGGGCTTCAGCGGGTTGCTGACCTTAAACAATGCACTCAAAGGAAGTGCTACCAGTATAGTCCAAAAGTTTTCTTTTACTGTCGAGTCTTTCGGTAACTCCTCATGGAAAGATATTCAGAAGAGACTAAAAGACAACAACACTAGGAGTCGTGTGTTTGTTATACATACAAGTTATGAATTGGCCCAGAAAATCTTTTTGGAGGCAAAACAATCAGGCATTATGAAACAGGGTTGGGTTTGGATTGTAACAAATTGGGTAGCAGATTCTTTGGATGTTCAAGATGATAAAATTATGGCTTCAATGCAAGGAGTCATTGGGGTTCGCACAAGCATTACACACAGTCGACACTTCGAGAATGTCAGCAGGAGATGGAAGGACAAATTCATGAGGTTGTATCCAAATGATACTCACTCTGAAAATATTGGTATAGTTGGAGCCTATGCTTACGATTCTATCTGGGTAATTGCTAAAGCTATTGATGATCTCTTTAGAATCAACAATCTTACTGAATTAGAATTTAAGTCTTCTGGGAAACTTTCAACAGATGCCCATGTTTTTCATGAAGGAGGTGCTCTGTTTCAGAAAGCAGTTAACAGCAATTTCAAGGGAATTAGTGGGAAAATAAAATTCAGCAAAAATGGGCTTCTTGAAATTCATTCATATGACATTGTCAATGTAGTCAACAGGGAAATCAGAGTAGCAGGATCATGGATAAAGGGAGAGTTCAAATTGAACGAAGGAGTAGAGATTATGTGGCCAAATGAATCTTCAATACGACCTTCTGGTTTCAGAAAGTTTATAGTGGGAGTACCATCAAATGTCGTGTTTCCTGGTTTTATAGACATTTCAAACAATAACCAAACATTTGAGGGGTTCTGCATAGATGTATTTAAGAGATCTGTGAAAAATCTTCATTGTCGTTTTGACTATGAATTTCGGATTAGCGATGCAAATCCAGACTATGATGACCTCGTTGACCTGGTAGCAAATAAGGTAGTTCACGCTTTTTATCTGGTTTTTACTCATTATTTAGTCTAAAATTTTTATCTTTTCCGAATCATGCTTAGAATAATATACTTCATATGAGATTAGAAGTTTTTTGAGAATAATGTGCACGCTTCAAGTCCTCATTCAAAGAGCATGTTGGTGGACAGACATTTGATGCAGTTGTAGCTGATATAACAATACTCTCAAATCGCATTACAAAGGTAGATTTTACACAGCCATATACTGCTACAGGACTGGTAATTATGGTGCCTATTAAGAAGATAGAGTCTTCTCGTTGGGCATTCATGAAACCGTTTACATTATCTATGTGGTTGACTGCAGCGGCATTTGTTGTTCTTACTGCTTTTCTTGTTTGGCTATTGGAGCGGGACATGAACGTTGCTTTCACAGGAGAGCCTGCCAAGCAAATGGAGATATCTCTCTGGTAAATACTTCTCGTATACATCAAATCTATTATTTATTCCATTGTAATGCTTAGGATTACTTGCCCAAAAAGATGGAGTATACAAAAATAGAAGATCAAGCTACATCAACTATCCAGTTTAAAGAAACGCCAATGATCTTTGTATTAAGAAGAAAATCAATGCATAATAGCAAGGGTTTCAAAGTATTAGGTCTTATCACCCAATTGCCACAGGGGATTCTTTATTTGATCACCTTATTTTTTTTACTTTGCTTTCATCTTTAGTTAGTCTTCTGCTGACAAAGATCTTTATACCAAGGAGTTTCCACATTCGAATTCAGAAGCAATTTTTACTTTTAGTTGATTTCTTGAGATGGTTAATATTCACCATTCGTCATTCTTGCAAATTATGTTTTCTGATAATGCTTTTACAACATGCATAATTCTCCTTGTTGGTCTGTTTAGAAGATGTAGGAATGCAAGGGAACTCCATCTTCACCAGAACCAACGTTAACCATTGACCAAATACAGCCCACGAAGGGCCTATCTCTCATCTCGCCATTTACATCTGCATTACATGCATCATCCTCTTTATTATTATAACCTGACGTGCATGTCATTCCCAGATTCAAAACATACCTTGACTTCTTACATTGCAATAATAGCCTTAAGGCAGCCTTATGCAACTCACAATCACTCTCTGGTTTGTTCTGTATCTGTATGATTTTATTTTGTAAGTGCACACTTCTATTTTGTATCCATATGCTTCTATCTATGAGCCAGGGGGCAGACCTTCATGTTTCTGGAACTACCAAAGTAGTGGTATTATCTGGTATAGGCAATTTAATTACTTACGAATTTTGGGGGCATACAGGCCTCCCAAAATGGCATGTTCTCCAACATTTGTGTTGGATTAATTTTGGTAGTGTGGTTCGTTGCAACAAAGCTGCTGGGTAGGGGAATAGGTAGTAGATTAGGGATAGAAATATCGGATAGTAAAGAAAAGGAGTTATCTTCTTAGAGAGCAGAACTCTACCGATTCGTAAAGTGCTTTTATGATGATCTTAAATTGAATAAAAATTAAAATCTCTCTTCCTTGGTTCTCTGTTATAAGTTTACTTTTCAACCAAGAAAGTAGAATTTAATATTTTGTAGTCTTCCATTATGTGCTGGTCTATCTTTTGTGGCTGCAAATTTGCTGTTGTATGTTGAGAGATCCAAAGGTTTCTTTTGCAGTTCATATGTGATGAAGTTTTTTTTATTTGGGAGGAAAAGTCCCGTTACAGTTAATAATAATGAGTATGAAATTAAAATAAATTAATAAACAAGCAAATTAGCAATCTTATTTCTGAGCTTGATTATAGAACAAATTTACTTCAATGGCTACCCCAGTTCAGTCCCTAAAGCTCTCCTCTCTAGTATCAGCAATGTACCTCCCTAATAAACAAAAATCCCACATCAAAATGTGCAAACCCCCACTAAACTACTAGAGGGGTTACAAATTCTATTAATAACAGATACAATAAATATGTTCTCAAAATACCTAAATGCCTAAAACTGACAAAAAGTGGGGCACAAGTCATTAAATGGTCGGTTGCATCATTCTCCCAATCTTTCAAAATTTTGAACCTCCTAATTCAAAGAACTCAAGAACCGAACTATAACAGCCTGTCCTTCCACGAAGTTAGATGCCTCTGCAAATTTTCACATTTTTCTTCCTCTGCTTCTAACTACTTGCTGGACTCTAGGACATCCTCCTAATTCAAATTGTTCTATTCCTATTTTCCCAACTTCTTGCTGGCTTAGATTCATCTCTACCTATTCTCTTCTATTCAAAGTCATTCTAGATTCTCTCATCACTTGTTTTACCTTTTAAAAGGAAAACTTTTGCTGCTCCACTGCTTCTGCCGTCATTCTTCAGTTTTATCCTATTTTCTGATCAGGCCTTCATTTATTAGCTTTGCTTCATGTCTGTAAAGCTTTGATTGCTCACAAGACAACTATTTCATTGCACCATCCTTCTTTGTTGGAGGAAAATTATATATGCCTCTTCTCCTTCCCTCGATCATTTTCATTTCTTCTCTAAGAAAGGGATGGTTTTCTCTCTTTTCATCAAATATGTTCCCTTCAGTTGTTTCTTCTCTGTCATGTTCTCTATAACTGATACGACTTTATCAAATATGAGACCCGAAAAGATCTTCATCTATGTTACAACTTCATCACTAATTTGAATTGCTTCCGCAACTACAATATCTTGGCCCA
The DNA here is from genome assembly GCA_007258455.2 of Sequoia sempervirens. Taxonomy (NCBI): domain Eukaryota; kingdom Viridiplantae; phylum Streptophyta; class Pinopsida; order Cupressales; family Cupressaceae; genus Sequoia; species Sequoia sempervirens. The sequence continues at coordinate 48,731,344 of VDFB02000008.1, read as the reverse complement.
CCTCTAGTGGCAATCTACATTCCTCCTCGTTGTAGTCTTCAAACTCTTCCCTCCCACTGTAACTATCAATATTTTGAATTTTCTCCTTCTTCAGGTAAGACAACTCAACATCTTCATCTAGTTCATCATCATCATCTTCCTCCCATTCATTTGTCTCCTTTCGAACTCTTCGCAAATCACATCTAAGGTCCTTGCATCTACTACTAATTTTGCTAATAGCTCAAGGGATTTAATCATTCCCTGTTCTAACAGTTCTATCCTTTGGATAATCCTAGATTCTGGCTTTTCTCTCTGAAAACACCTCTTGCTCACAAGGTGAGTATTTAATCCAACCAATCTTTTTCACCTTCTCAGTAGCCTTGAATGCCTCTGTTTTAGTTTTTTTTTCCTTTTCCATAATGCTCCAATATTCACCATAATTCCTCCAACTCAAACTCCAACTTTTGTAGCTTCCTTTGCTTCTGCCTCTTCCTTTGACTTATTTCTTCTATTCCAACTTGATTATCCTCTTTTTTACGCTATGAAACAAGTTGACCTCCGTATGTACAACCATAGCCATAACTCTCATCTGAACCATTCAGAACTCTACTCACAAATTCTCTATTCCCAACATCTTTGGATGCTCTGATATCAAAACTAATGTAGATTTTTCTGATTTGCAAGTTGTTAACAGCTAATAACAGTCAGCAGGAAATTAAAATAAATTAACAGCAGAAGCAGAATTTATAACAGATTAGACACACTCTTATTTCTGAGCTTGATTACGACACAAGTTCTCTTCAATAGCTATCCCAGTCTAATTCCTAAACCTCACCTCCCTATTACCAGCAACATACCCTCAAAAAAACAAAAATTCCACACCAAATGGGTAAACCCCTACTAGACCACGACAGCAGTTACAAATTTTATAAATGGTGGATACAGTAAATATTTTACTAAAATACCTAAATGCCTAAAAGTGACGGAAGTGGGACACAAGTTATTAAATGGTCAGTTACATCAACATGTGCCAAGTTTGAAGCTTCTTTCGAAGGGCATGTAGAAGATGAACCACAGTTTTGTGTACATGATCGATTGAGAAAAACAGAGTTACAGGGACCGTTACAGAAACATTGGATTTAGAATAAATTCCTGCATCTGTTCGCTGTCAGAGATAACAAACAAAATGGCTTGCATATGTTTGATGAATTGGGGAAGGAGAGATAAGAACAATGCCATAAATGTTGGAAATAAGTCACACTTGGACCGATGATGAGCTAGCCAAATGTCTAGTAGCTCAGTTGGCAGAGCACTCCAGCAGCAAATGGAAGGTCCTAGGTTGAGTTCTAGCTCCAACGATAAGCTGGCCAGTAGCTCAGTTGGTAGAGCACTCCAGCAGCAAATGGAAGGTCCTAGGTTGAGTCCTAGCTGGTCCATATGAGCTGGAGCTCAACAAGTGGTATCAGAGCCAGGCTAGGAGACCCAAGCACCAGTACTGTGGCTTAAGGGGGATGTTGGAAATAAGCTACACCCATACCAACAATGGGCTGGCCAAAGAGGGGCTAGTAGCTCAATCGGTAGAGCACTCTAACAGCAAATGGAAGGTCTTAGGTTCGAATCTTAGCTGGTCCATATGAGTTGTAGCTCAACGAGTGGTATCAAAGCTAGGCTAGGAGCCCCAAACACCAGCAGTGTGGCTTAAGGGGGGGTGTTGGAAATAAGCCACACCTGGCGATGATGGGCTTGCCAAAGAGATGATGGGCTTGCCAAAGAGGGGCCAGTAGCTCACTATTAGAAATAATACATAGTTATATCGGTTGAGAAATTTGCAAGCATTCTTGCCTCCCACAAGTGCCATATTCTTCAGCATTTATGTTTGTTTGTTTATGGCAATGTGGGCGGTTAATAAAAATTGCTTGATAAGGAATTAGACACTAGATAAGGGAAAATGTAAGGATAGGAAAAACAAGGGGAGGGCATGTGGAAAGAGGGACGGATTGCAAGGGGAGGGAAAGAAAGGGGATGAAGAGGAGAGGGTAAGGGTGTCGGGGGCTCTGTTTGAAGAGAAGAATTCTGCTGGTTTCTGCAGTGCTTCAATTCCTAGATGGATTAGAATAAAAGTAACATCTCTTTATTATTTCTTTGTTGTTAATTTCCAACCAAGGGAGTGTAATTTCTGTTTTTAAGTTTTTTATTAGCTTGCTGGCCTGATGTTTTTTTGCTGCAAATCTTCTGTTGCAGTTTGAAAAATCCTGGAGGTTTATTTGCAGTTCATGTGTGCCAAGGTTAGAATTTTATTTGTGTGTTCATGTTGAAGATAAACCCTAAAATTGTGCAGAAAAGTGATTTGAGTAAAACTGAGTAAGGAATGCATTTAAGAAACAATGGATGTCTCTTCAATACACTAGTAGTGTTTCTTTTACTTTGTTTCTTTCAGGTCTATAGTACACCTGTTGGTCAAATTCCTTAGGGTTCTAACTTCTAACCAATTACTATCTCTCAAATTTGGAAGCTAGTCAGATTTGCGTATCTTATATGAAATTCTGAATACTTTTACAGACATCTTTGTTATCTGAGGCAATTTTCCTTTCCTTAACATCTATGTCACCCATGAAAACAGGATAAATGATAATTGAGATCAAGGGTTCAAGCTCTTCTATATGCATAAGTAATGCTTCTGATGCGTTAAAAAAAATAAGATGAATGCCTATAACATTTTAAGCATCGTGTTGTTAGTTTTCTGGCAAACACCTTGCTCGGAATACAAGCAAAGTCAAAATAATATTTTTCCAAAATAAAAAAAACAAAAATTATTAGGTGTATAGTATTTCAACCTATCACTATGATTATTTGCATGTGAGGCTATATGATCTGATTTAATGATTATAACTTAAATAGATTCAGAAAAATGTAATAAGCGATCATCAACAACCCTCAATAACAATATAAAGTTATATAGCAGAACGCCCTGTGTTCCAGTGATGATCAGAATAAAATTACATTCTGAACACTTAGAGAGGAGTGTATAGCTACAAGGAAACTAGTTTATGTCATATGAAGAAACCTAGATAATATGGAAACAGAGATAATAACGGTTAAGATTTCTCTTTTTACCATTTACAACAATAATCTATGAACTTATCAAAAAATCCATATGTTATAAAGTCTACTAATGTATCTCTATGACATGTCACGTATCCAGTTCTTAGTTTGAATTAGTTGATTTGATTATAAACTTTTCAGGATGTAGAACTGACCGCTATATAATTTATGTAACAATATTTTTTGTTTGGTTTGCAGGTTTTCATTTTCAACAATTGTATTTGTTCACCGTGAGTGACTTCCACATTGGATTTTTTTATTGCATTGAATCTTTTCTCTTGGCCAAGATTTTAAAGTCTCATGATGGCAGCTAATCTGTTCCAAATGTAATGTTTGCAGGAGAGAAGGTTATGACATCTCTTGGTAAAATAATTTTGAGAGTTTGGCTGTTTGTAGTGTTGATCTTAAATTCAAGCTATACAGCTAGCCTTGCATCCTACCTCACTGTCCAGAAACTGTCCCCAGCAATACAAAACATAGATTCATTGAGAGCAAGCAACGCATCTATAGGCCATATGGTTGGCTCATTTGTCAGACATTATCTAACCTCTGAGCTAAAAATTGAAGAGAGCAGGTTGGTATCCCTCAACAGCACAGAAGACTATGTTCATTTACTAAGGAATGGGACAATTGGTGCTGTCGTTGATGAGATACCATACATTTCCATGATTATGTCACACCATTGTGGTGAATTTCATATTGTGGGTCGGCCCTTTTACAGAGGAGGGTTTGGATTTGTGAGTATTCATATCAAGAAATTAAGCATTTTTATTTATTTTCGGGTTGAAACACACTCCTAACTCTCTGTATGGATTGCTGTAGTTATTTGCCAAAGGGTCTCCAGTGGTTCCAGAATTGACATCTGCGGTACTGAATATAACGCAGAACAAGACAGAGTTAGAGAACATTCAGAGCCGGTGGTTTGGTCCATATTCTTCTTCTTCTTCACATTCTTGTAATGGTGAAAGTAGTAGTATTTTTCAAGAACAGAGGGGGTATGACAGTGAGCAGTTAAGCCTAAGGAGCTTTTGGGGTTTGTTCATCATCTCATCGGTGACATATTTTGCACTCGTATCCTCTTATTTCGGAAAGAAGTTTTATGAAGGCAGACTAACTAGCCAAAGGGTGGCTAATGTTCAGTCCGAGCCTGCAGATAGCCCTTTGCCTGCAGTTCAATTAGGGGAGATAAGACCCCAGTTAGACAATACGACCACTATTCAACTATTGCAGACAAGTCTCCAATTGGACAATTTGAACGCCATTCAATTGGAGGAGATACGCCCCCAGCTGGACAACATACCTGCAATTCAATTAGGGGAAACAGGCCCTCAGTTGGGACCCACACATGCAATTCAATTAGAAGAGATAAGCACCCGTTTGACAACACTAAGAAGTCATCATAGTATTTGAATGCATGCAGGCCAAAATTTTGAGTTTTACAATGCACCCAATTCATTCATGATTCATTTCCAGTGTGGTGTACAAATTATGCCATTTTTCAAAAATTCAGTTTTTTGATTGTTTATTTATTTTTTATATTGAAAGAATGTAATAAAATTACATAGAAATATACAATCATAGACTGCAACACAAATAATATTAGTTACAACACAACCAGCAGTTCTATAAAATCATAACAAGTCGTGTAAGGAAAGGAGACCCCATACATCACAAGGATACTTACTTATATTCTGAATTTATTGTATATTAAAGTTGTTTGGAGCACAAGGTATCTTTTTTATGTAGCTGCAGCAATTGAAACTTTATCCTCTCCAAATGGTTGTTAATCTTTCACATTCTCTTTAGATACCTTTTGCAATTGAGAACACAAAAAGACAATTTGGAAAATAGTATTAGAGTAAAACTTTAAAATTTCCCCTTCTTGATGAACATTATGCTTTGAAAAAATTGATAAACATCTACATTTCTATATGTTAAGCAAAATGGTATTGCTCATTGAATCAGCCACAACACTGTTTTGAACATTATGCTTTGAAAAAATTGATAAACATGTATGTTTCTATATGTTAAGCAAAATGGTATGTCTCATTGAACCAGCCACAACATTGTTTTGAAGGCCACAACCCAAATAGCTTTTTTCCAATTTAATGTATGCTCAAAAATATCACAGAGAAATTTGAAAATAACATTCCATTTTGTTTTAGCCCACAAACAACAAAAAAAAATGGTTTCACGCTTTCATTGTGTTGGTGAAATGGGCATTAGCTGGTTGCACCACAATGTATTTCAATTTGTCACCAATAGACAATTTGAAGTGTAAAATTTTCCATGCCAAAACTTGAGCATTGGTTTCAGCTTTTGATCTCCATATTTAGGCACTCAATCTTCCCTATATTTTTTCTTTAAGTTTACATTTTGGATTCAAAACAAAAAGAAAAGTTTGCATTTTGATTTATGATTTAGTCTAGGATTTAATGAAAAGGAAGGTAGAAGGCTTACATATATTTATTTTAAAGGAAAGCAACCAAACTGAAACCTAGACAATTGTCACCAATCCTTGAGGACAATACATTGTGGGAAAGTGCATGATTTTATAACTAGGTCTATAGCAACCAAAGCTTTCAAAAAAATAATTAAGCCTTGAAACTTATTATTCAGACAAATGTTATTCTTAATGATTTTCCAATTAGTCAAGTCCATAGCATTAAAATCTCAAATATCCCCAAACTAATGAATCCCTTTATTGAAGAGAATGTATGCATATCTTGGAAATGCAACAGCAAGAGGTTGACCTTGGTATTGAACCATTCTATTCCACTAAATGGAGGATGAACCAAAATTGAAACCATGTTGTAAGGAAGCACTTTTCCAATCAAACTTACTACCAAGCCTTCCATATTGACAGAAGAGAAAATGAAGCTTTTAGCTTAAAATAAGGAGCCATCAAAATTGCATCTAACCAGCAAACAACTTGCTAATTCCTTCTAATAATAGCTTATTCAATTCAACACCAAACCAAAATCTTCCATGACTCATCACCATTAACCACAATAACAATCAATTTAGTTGACAAACTCCTTGATTTCTAGGGTCTAAGAGACCCAGCCCCCCTTTAGCTTTAGGTGGTATACGGTACAACCAAGAGGTAGATTTGAAGTCAATGTCACCATTCCAATTAGACCATAGAAAATATCAGATAATTTTGTTTAAATCTTCATAACCTTTTTTCAAATGCATCCAACAAGAGGAATAGTACACATGTGAAGCCAAAAACATCTAATTCACAATTTGAATTCTTCCTACTAAAGACAAAAAATTATTCCCCCAAGTGCAGAGTTTATTCTTTAGCTTGTTCAAAAACCAATTCCACACATCAAAAAGTGTAACTCTCAACCCAAACAAAATGCCCAAGTAGCAAAAAATTTGACCATGTTTAATTTGTTTCCACACTTTTGGTATCCAATAAGGAACAAGATTTGTTATTACCATGAGAAATTCAGTTTTATGAGGAGCTAAGTTTAACTTAGAACTAGACACACGCAATAAAGTTCAAGTACCCTGATCACATTCTTAATCTCCTCTTTTGAGTTTTGGAAGAAAAGTATGCTATCATCAACAAAGTGTGAATTAAGAACTGCAATATTGTTAAGCAAATGAATACCCCTTATCAAGTTCATTTGGCTATACTTCTGCAATAGATATCTAAGAGCATTGGCAGTAAGGATGTAAAGAAAGGGTGACAATGAACAAACTTTCCTAATTCAACGTTGCAAGGGGAAGGTGCTTGACAACTCTTTATTTATAACCAACTGAGCATTAAAATTTGTGAATAGCACTTAAAAATATTTACATATTTCAGGAGCAAATCACAACCACCAAAGCATTTTAAGGATAAATCTCCAATGTATTCTATCATATGCCTTATCAAAATCTAGCTTTAAAGATAAAGCATTTTGTCTCGATTGTTGGGCCAATTTAATAGTTTCCCAAGCAAGTATGAGGTTATCAAGGATAAATCTCCCACCAAGGAACCCAATTTGTTTTGGCTTAACTATCAACTTTGTCATCAATTTAATCCTTGTAGCAATAGCTTTAGCAATAATTTTATATGAGGTTTTAAGCAAAGTGATAAGACACCATCAAGAAATAGTATCCTCATTTTTCTCTTTCAAAAGCAACTTAATAATCCCTTTATTAATATAGGGTCCTAAAGAACAATGCTCCAAAGCCTCTAAGTAAACAAGATAGAAGTCATCTTTAATGTGTTGCCACATGGTTTTATAAAATTTCACTAAAAGCCCATAAAACCTAGGACTTGTGTTAGGAGACATTGAGAAAACATGTTCAAGATCTTTCATAGACAATTCTATCTAAAAATTGACTATAATCAGTATCAACCTTTTTAGGAATCATATTTTTTCCCATATCTTCCAGGATTGGTTTGAGTGTTAAGCCAATGGGAGTGTTCTTTAAAAAGACTCTCATAAAAATCTCAAAACAAACCCTTAACCTCTTCTAGATTAGTATGAAGAAAATTTGAATCATACTGAATGGCTTTGATATACTCCTTATGTTTATAATTTAAAAATTTGAAGAATTATTTAGAACCTCTATTTCCCTCAACCCAAAGTAATTTGGCCCTTATTTTAACTCCTTGACTCCTATACATATAAATTTTTTGAAGATGGGTTTTTGTAGATTCTATGGTAGTTTGTAACTTAATATTATAAAGATTAGCATTAAACAATTTTTTGTTGTTTTCAAGTTTCCCTTGCACAGATTTTCCCTTATGTTTTCGCTACCAGGCTAATCTCTTACCAAAGGCATGAAGAGAACCAACACATTGTGAAATTTCCAAGCGCCACCAATCCCTATAAGATTCACCTTCACTAGGTTTAGGGTTTGAATTCCAAATGCCAACAAGAACACCACATAGGATTGCTTTTTTAGAAGGGAGGTATTAAGTTTGTATGACAAATTTGCAGCCCCACTATGGTTAACATCTCTTGAAACTAAGCAAAAATTTGGAAAATGATCTAAGAAATTCGCAAAATAAACTACTCACACTAAATCCAATAGTATCATGAATAACATACAAATTAAGGTATATGTACAATCTATCAAGTCTACTCAACTTTTTATCCTCTCCAAATTTGTAATTAGACCATGTGTACCAATTATTGTCATGGCTAAAGCTTTTGTTATGGATTGGATCAATCACCCCAATAGTGTTGTGACAAAGTAACCATTTATCAAATTCTTCATTACTTAGCTTCATATGATTGTTTCAACAATGATCACTATGGTATTCAACAATATTAAAATCACCTCTTATTATCTAATTTGCATTAGGGAGATTTTTACACATTCAATCCTGGTCACGTCCACAAAAGAATATGAAAATCACGGCAAAACCTATCCTGAGAATTGGACATTCCAGCAGGCGACTAATATCTTTTCATGGTCGTTCATTTACTTGTCAAACCAGGGAACGTATACTTGAAATCGAGCGGCACTGTCTGTGCACTAAGAACCAGTTTCAATCATGACTTATCAGAAATAAATACTTGGAGGAAATTCTACCTATGCTACATGAAAGTAATGTGAAGCCTTCTTAACTCAAACATAACTTAACCAAGGCAGAAATCATAACAACTGCTACTAAGAAACAAACCATGAACTAGCCTTATGTTGCAGGGACAATATAAGACTGAGTTTGTACTGAAACTTACAAGAATGAAATCTAACATGTAATCAACAAAAGAAAAACAACTACTCAACTATAGATACTTACTAAGTGGGCCCCCTTAGCAAGCATCAACTAATTTATGCAAAGATCAAACTAAAATTTCATCAGTTTTTATTCATAACTTGAAGTCATTTACATTGATTGTTCTGTTCCAGAAAACTAACAAAACTCTGATTCTTATTATGACGCTAACTCTTACATAATCTTCTTCTCTATCTATCTTGTTCCCTCGCGCAGGAGGAATAGTTATTTAAATCAGGAAAGTAACTAACTACTTAACCCTAACAAAGAAAGACGTGGATACAAATATATCCTGAAACCGAGGAACAAACTTCATAAATGATTTTATCTGTTCAACCCGATCCAGAGAGAATATAGCACTCCACTCTTTCCAGATTAACTAACATTTAAATTCATTCCCAACACTTCGGTTAGAGAGTCCTCGCCGAAACAACTTCCTTGAGGTCATGTAGGAAATGGACTTTACTGCAAGGCCAAGATCAGCTACGCTTGACTCGTTCATGCTTTCTTCAACAACCTGTGAAACACAAGGTAACAGATGTGAAAGAAAACATGCATGGAAACTACACGATATTCATTCATTAATCACATATTGAATCTATTTCATCATTCAAAAACTACATACGTTATATCAGTCACTTTGGAAGTCAAACAGGGAAATTAATATGGACATACAGAAATGTCAGGCTACAGGTATGTAGGAATGTATTGCTACAGGATACCACCCAATAAAAAAGGTCTTTAAAGAGTAAAAACAACCATTAACAACAAAAGGTAAGGGTGTCAAAAATACAACATAATACTCAAATCATGAGCATATTTTGGGCTCATCATTTGCCCCCTACTTAGCCTAATGTTGGTCCTCTAGCATTAAATCTTCTGGTTGTCTCCTTGAAATCAGTTGGTGTGGCATGACCCTGAATGAAGTTCTGAATTTGTAATAAAAGCCTCTGAAATTCTTCCATCTTTCATATCTATGGGCTTTTGTATCCTCATTAATATATGTGGCTCGATAGGGATAAAGTGGCCACATCAGCACAAGAGGTCGAAATGTCAAAGGCAACCACAACTCAAACCTCTTCTGAAGACCGAGATGCATGTACCTTTTTGTTCTTCTGAGGGTTGCCTTGAAATTCAAGGACTATGAGGTTCTGACCCTCTTAACCCAACAGTTAATTTTTCCCATCTTTTCTCAATTCTGGAAGATGATAGTTTCTAGAACAGATATGGCTGGCTTTTAAATTCGTCATACACCTATTTCCTGAGGTCAAATATTTTCATTTTGACTTCTTGATTATTGAATCCATATGCAACGGTAAACCAAGTCTTCAACATTGTGTAAGGATCTGAACTCTCAGGTCGCAAAGGGATGGGCTCATCCCTTTCAGCTTCTTCATAGGCTTCCAACTGTCTGCCATAATTTGTTTCATTTGTTGCCCAAGACATGAGTGATCTTAAATGAATATCGCCAATGTACAGAAGTGGATTCCACTCTGTTTCAGAGGGAATTATAAAGCCATGTAAATAAAATTCGCACAAAGAATTTTTCAGCCAGCTAGGGGCTACTTGATAGGCATCATCAAATTCTTTGGTTGTATGAATGACAGGATCTAAATTCCTTGAAATCCTCATTAACTGAAACCAAAGGAATTGTTCCTTGAGGCACAGGGCATAAACTCTGGGTGGTGGTCTACACTCCATGATTTGACCAGTTACCTTCATCATTTCATTCATTTTCTCCTTTAACTCCTGAATTTCATGTTCCTACCTTTCAATCTTTCTTTTCAATTGCTGCTTCTCTACCTCCCAAAGGCTCTGTTGTACTTGAGTTTTGGCCAAGTGGCAAAAACTCAAGGTCTGAAATGTGACCGGCCTCCATATAGTTTTAAGGTGTTCCAGAAATTCAATCAAAAATGTCCTTTTATACATAGTCATTTCTTGATAGGTTGCAGAGGGTAATGAGGTTTCATTGGATACCTCAAATTGTACAAGTTGTTCTTCTTCTTCTTGCTGTAGGATAAATTCCTGTTGTGCTAGAAAAGATTGTGCTTCCTCTATAATTTGCATAGTTGTGTCAGCCAAGTCATCGAGACTGGGCATCCCTTTCTCATTATGCTCAACTTCCATTGTCTCAATTTGTTCTTCGCCAGGAATAACAAATGGACTTTGTGTAGCACTCTCAGACACATTCTGAGAAACATCATGTTTAGATTCTTCAGACTCCCCAAAAATTATTATAATTTCAGGTTGAGCTGAAGCAGGGGTGACTCTACATTGTTTCCTTGTTGAAACCCTTTTTTGCAGTGTTGCAACTACTGGAGGTGCTCTCGTAGCTTTCCTCTTTCCAAATTGCCTAGAGGGCTTAGACTTAATAGAAGAAGATGGTGGTGAACTTGTAGTGGCAATAGGCATTGTTGTAGGAGAAGTTACTGCAGGGGAGGATGTTGCAGGAGTAGAACATTGCCTCTTCTGAGGATGAGGGTCAGTTTCCAGGGTTTTCTCTACCCCAGAGGACTCTCCTACCTTCATTTTTTCTTTTTTCCCTTCTATTGGCAGACCTAGTTTGTATTTGGGCAGAGGGCTCTGGTATGGAGGCTACAAGACTAGGTGTTGCAAGAGAAGATAATTCTTGCTCTGCTTCCCTATTGGTAGATGTTATTCTCTTTTTCTTTTTCTTAGGCCGTGCAAGAAGTGCCCTAGGGGGTTATGGAGGTTGCAAATTATTTTGGGCAACAAATTCTTACTAGGAAAGAGGTGACACATCCCTTAGAGAACGTTCAATCAAGACTTTAATAAGGGCATGATAGGCAACAGAGTTATCCCTCCCTCTCTGGGTTTCATGGGCGCATTGTTTCAAAATATTTAATAAAAAGTTTGGGACATTAACGGCTAACCCATGCCTCATAGGACTCAACAATTTAAAATGGTAGGAATGTAGATAAGAAAAACGGCCTTCACACGTTAAATACCTGATTATAAAAGCAGCATATTCTAGGTAGGGAGGAGGCAACGACGCTCGTTTGCATCCCTGCTTAGAGATTTCCAAGGGTCCATCAGTTGGTGCTGTAAATTTTGCCCTCACAGAGACAACATCTGAAGAAAAATTCTCTCTGACAGCTGGAAGCCTGGTTACCTCTGCAATTCGTTCTTCTGTTACAGCTACTGTGAAACCCCATACTGTAGCCTCTCCTTCAGAAAAAGTTCTTAAAATTTTTCCCACAGCTTGCTCATTGAAAGAATCTAACCTCAAAAAGTAATTCAACCAACCATAGAGGCTAAATGCTTGGACTGTTTGAGGATTTTGTGTCAATAACTCATGAGCTACAAGCTCATGTCTTACCAGTTGACCACCCATACTCACAATTTGTCTTAGCTAATCTCAACTCTTTTCTGAAAATCCAAAAATTTCCCTTTTTGTTCTGCTTCTTTTTGTCCTGCCGTCACTTTTCCCTTCTTTTCCAAAAATGAACTCAAAAGATCTTTGCATGCAATGATTGTTACAACTACTCAAAACAAGCAGTTTAATTGCTATCTAGGATGGAAACATGCAGTCATATTTGGAAAGTACAAGAAAATAAAAATATTCGTATGGTTGTGACAGCGGCGTAAGAAAAGGTTTTAAAAATCGATTATCCCGCTCCCTACTTAAAATGTGACATGTGTCCACACATGTACTGAAGGACAGGCGAATATCAGATAATGATGGCTGATATTGACATAGTACTGAATGAATAAAATGAAATAAATGAATGATGCGACAACAAAAGATATTGCGTACCTTTCAATAAATGCCCATACGTGCTTAAAAATATGGCAGCTTCAACATGAAATTACAGTTGGAAATGAAATCATCATTAAGGGTGGTGCGGATGGATGACATGGATGGGTGATGTGGATGAATGAGATGGATAGGTGAGATGAATGGATGAGATGGAAGAAAAAGAAATGAATGGTGGCGATGAAGGATGATGGAGAAAAAGGGCTTCCTTGGAAAGGAAACCTTTATTATGAGCATGCATTACAAAATTAAGGTGAAGTTGCAGGAGAAAGGCCTAAGCCTTTTGCTGCAGGAAGATTAGTGGCAGGATCCTAAACAAACTATTGCATAATTTTTTCTTTCGAGACTGGCTTATGGTACAACCGGAGGTGGTGTCCATTAACCAATAGCTTGAATCAAACAGCATCAATTGTGACTAATTGAACTGAACCATTATCAAATACATTCTCAATTTCATATGGACCAAGCCATTGGGTAGTGAGTTTACCTTGATTTTATTTATACCTGGAGTCATAAAGCAATGCCCAATCACCAACAGAGAATTGCTTAGTTCGGATATGGCGGTCATGCTATTTCTTCCTTTGCTGCTGTACAATTTATGTATGCTGCAGGGCCCCTTTTCTAAGTTCATCTAATGCATTCAGCTACAGGAGGCATTCCTTTTGGGCTTCTGAAATGTCAATATTAAGCTCTAGAGCAGTCCTTAAGGTCTTATGCTCGAACTCTATTGGTAACATGGTAGTTTTCCCATAGAGTAATTCAAAAGGAGTAAACCCTGTAGTTGTCTTCCACGTTGTCCTATAGGCCCATACTGCTTCAGGAAGTCGACTGCTCCAATATTTCTTGTGTAATTGGACTTTCTTGGTAAGAATCACCTCAATTTCTATATTAGTAACTTCTGCCTGACCATTGGCCTGAGGGTGATAAGGGCTATACTTTCTATGCCTGATCTTATAATCAGTCATTAGTGCAGTGATCAAATTGGATGTGAACTGAGCTCCTTGATCAGTGACAAGCTCCCTTGGGACTCCAAACCAAGTAAATATCTGCTCATACATGAATTCAACAACCTTATTGTCATGGGTATGTGTCATTGTTTTCACTTCTACCCATTTGGTCACATAATCAGTACAAACTAAAATATATGATTTCCCATTGGATGGAGGATCAATGGGCCCAACAAAATCCATGCCCCACTTATGAAAGGGGCTGACTATCACTTGAGGATATAGGGGAATTTCATCAGACCTTGTTGGTCTTCCCATTCGTTGGCATCTGTCACATTTCCTGGTGTAAACTGCAGCATCTTTGTGTAGTGTGGGCCAATAGTATCCAGTAGCCAACACCTTCATAGATGTTATCTTAGCTGCGAAGTTTCCCCCACATGGCTCATCATGACAGGCATGCAATATGTCATATGTTTCATCTTCACGAATACATCTTCTCATGACTTGATTAGGCCTTGTATAAAATAAGCAGTTTGCAATCCATGAAAAGTTAAAACTTTTCTCCACCAACACTTGTCTTTCCTTTGGTGAAAAATGGCCTGGAATCTTGTTGGCTACTAAGTAATTTGCAATATCTGCATACCATGGGTTTCAAGCAGCAATGAGAAACAAATTTTCATCAAGAAACCTATCATCAAGTACCTCTGGGGTGGTAGGTGTAGTTGTTTGAAGTCTTGACAAGAAATCAACCACCACATTACCCCATCTTGGTTTATCAATGACTATGATATCAAATTCCTGCAACAATAGGAGCCATCTTGCTAATCTGCCAAATATGGCAGGCTTATTCATAAGGTATCTTATTGTTGCATGATCTGTGTGGAAAAATATTTGATAACCAGTGACATAATGTCGGAACTTGTTCAGGGCATACACAACTGCTAGCAATTCTTTCTCTATGACAATGTAGTTTAATTCAAGGCCTTGAAGGTTTTTGCTAATGAAATATATGGCATGCTCTATGGAATTTTCTTTCTGTCCTAACACTGCCCCTATGGCATAGTCAGAAGCATCTATGTGTATATGAAAAGGCAAACTCCACTTTGGTCCTTGAAGAATAGGTGCCTGAGTAAGTAAATTCTTAAGCTGCAAGAAAGATTT